>LPNX010067773.1:91249-157597 GCA_001517045.1 Pseudotsuga menziesii | reverse complement strand
CTCAAGCATAAATCTTGGCAACAATGGACTATAGTTTTGTTACTCTCAAAGTTCTCTTATGCTTTCAATGTACCAATGGGTTCCTTATATAGTTCTTCAAAGTGATACTGAAGGGTTGAATCCGTGCGATCTCAAGGCATATGGAAGGCCAGGAGTCATATGAGTCGGATTCAAGTCAAGGAACAGTCCAAAAGGATTTGGATTTATGTACACATCCCGATGTACGCGACTATAGGGTAAATATCTGCGTATGTACGCGGATATCGAGGGAAAAGCCGCGTATATCAATATTCTAATGTTTTTAGGGATGATCAAGGTAACATCAAAAGATATAAAGTGGTCCAAAGGGGCTAATGAGTCTGCAGCGGGACAAGGGAAGGCCATACAATGTGTGATTCACCTAGTGTGGTGAAATCCGCTATAACAATCTTTCAGTTTTGATATTTGCTTTCCTATATTATGATGTTTGTTATAATTTCCTTGATGAATTGCGCGAATATAANCACACATTTACAGTTTTAAAACTTTATATGTGGCTTATAATATCTTTCAGTTTTGATATTTGCTTTCCTATATTATGATGTTTGTTATAATTTCCTTGATTAATTGTGCGAATATAATTTATCAGGTATCGGCTGTTCCTGTTTTTAACTGTGTTGGTATGTCATGTTTTGTATTTAATAATTGATATTATTGTTACATCATGTGTAATGATGCTTGTATGATTTGCAACATTTGAATTTCTTTAAATATCAGCAAATGTTTACATACAGTGCCTTTATCAACATCAGTTGGTTACAGGTTAAATTAATTTTTGCTCCTGATCAGGATAGGTATTAGATCAGAATTATATTTTATTCAGTTTCTGCTTTTTGTACTACCCGAAGAACCTTGTTGAGTTAGATCCTTTTCATTAAATACATTCATTTTATCCTTCTATGTAATTACTGTACATCTGTATATAAATTGACTTTGTAGCATACGAATCTTGTCCAGATTTATGTTTTATTTATGTATTCAGAGTTAATTGTATTGAGTGATTTTACTTAACAGTTTCTGTTCCTTGTAATATATAACTTGGGTTAATCTTTGTAATTATAAGTATAGGATCGATACTAACCATCAGTAGCACTAATTGTAATCATTAGTCCTCTAGGATCCCAGGCCAACAGAGCCTTTAAACCTGTTGGGAGCGACTATTCCAAACAGCTTGGAGCCTGTTCTAAGGGTCTCGGACTGGGTCATTTTCCCCCGTTGCGGGCTTAGTCAAATACGCCCGTCAACAATGGCGCTAGAAGGAGGGCCAGCGTAAAATGGCTGATGACAACAACCCTGTTAACAAAACTAATCAGCCAACTACCCCTCAAATACAATCGACTACACAATCACGAACACGCCGGTCATCACGACTAGGCGACGATCCTTTGACCGATTCAGTTCGAAACCTCATCTCCCAGTTTGATGCCAGTGGTGCTCGCCGTCCAGAAGAACTAGATCAAATTGAACAAGCCATAAATGAATCTCAAAGAATTTTAACCAGAGCTTACTCAAGTATTACTGGGCGCCAGCCTACTGAGCTACCTCTCCCTCAGGTTACCCGTCCTCGCACCCGTCATTCTGTACCTGTTGTGGGAGAACAACAGTTGCCTTTAAGTCCCATTCCGGATCTTCAGGTGCAACAACCCCTGATAGAAGTAAATCAGCCTTCCTCGTCGGCAGGACCACATTTGTCAGGAGGATCTGGGCGACCACCATCACCGCCTCATTCCCCTCCCCATACTCCACCAACATCACCATCACCACCGCCGACTCCTAGGAACATGGCAGCTGCCAATCCGCCTAACCCTATGCCTTGGATGGCCCAAGATGCTGTTGCTGTCCCTGGTGTTCAGCATCCTTTGCCTAAACACCCTGAGAAGCTTCTGCCTAAGTTCAACCCTGAGTCGAAGGAGCCAGCTGAAGATCACGTCAAGAAGTTTATGCTGGCAGTCCGGCTTCTAGATGTTGAACACGAAGATGTCGTATGTCGACGGTTCCCTTACACGTTTGAAGGAAAGGATTCAACATGGTATTTTTCCTTGACAGCTGGGTCCATCACCAGCTGGAACGAATTTGATATCGCATTTATAAACAAGTTTGGAGATGACAAGTCTCCGGCAGTCTTAGTGTCAGAACTGTCTAAAATTCGCATAGAACCTAAAGAAAAGGTTAAAGATTTTAACCAACGCTTTCTGACCTTAAGAAATAGAATTCCCACTACTTCAAGGCCCACTGAGGATGTAACGATTGAATTTTACACTTCAGCCTTACCTGGAAAAATAGCCATGTTCGTCCGGCAAAAGGCCAAACTTACTCTAGCTGAAAATTTCGAAGAAGCAATTAAGGTTGAAAAGGATGTGTTTGCCACAAAGGCAAATTCCGGAGTAGATACCGATTCAGCGTCTTCTTCCCGTAAGAAGATTGACAGCCCTGCCAAAACTACAACTGGTTCTGACAAAAGAAGTCAGGATGCTTTAGATTTGGATAGTCTCCAACGAGTTATCAAAAAACTTTCTAATGAGATCATCGACTTAAAAAAAGGCACTTCTGATAATACCCCAAATAAAGAACCACCCAGACAGTTATTTAGAAGACCTCTTCAAAATCCAGCTGTAAAACAAAATTCACCCTCTGAAGCCAATAATATTGAGGAAATTAACAGTTTTCTCAAAGCAATAGTTTCAGATCTGGAAACAACTACTGAAACTGAAACTCAGTCTTCAGGACAGAGTTCTCAAGATAAACAAGACACCAATGATAACAATGATAATAAACCACCCAATGTCATCAGTCATTTCTGGGACACCTCAGAATTAACTGATGACGAAGAGGTGGCTGTTGTCAATGTCAATCAGCATCAGCATAACACCAGAAGTAAAAAAGATCATCCTTCAACTGAACCTGCCACAACTGATAATAGTTCAGCTGCTAAAGACAAAGATCAGCCTGCAATTAGTAAATCTGCACCTTCCCTTGAGTTAGAATATGATTTGATTGAAGACTTAAAGAAGAGCAGGGCTAATATTTCTCTATATGAACTCATAAAAATACCTATAATTCGTGAGAAAATGGTGCAAGGGGTTTCCCCAAGTAAAACTGGTAAGACTTCTTCCAACCAGAATAGTGCTGTTACCAATAAAGATAATTCGCAAAAGTCTTCAGTCAATGCATCATCAATAGGAAAAAAATCTGATTCTTCAACTCCACCCTTTTTACTTTCGTTTGAAATATTTAACTGCAAAGTACATAACTGTATGATTGACTCAGGGGCATCCAAAAATGTAATGCCTTACTCGGTGTGTAAAAGGCTTAATGCTGTCCCTCAGCCTTGCGATACCAGTATTGTACAGCTGGATCGTTCAAATGTAAAGGTAATAGGAAAACCGAAGGAGGTGCTAATAAGGTTAGCTTCCAATCCCCAAGTACATTTTGTTATCGATATTATTGTTGCTGATATACCAGAAGCGTATGGTTTATTTCTTAGCAGGGATTGGTCACAGAAACTCGATGCATATTTCGCGACAGACTGGTCACACTTATGGATACCTCATAAGGGTCATCCGAACAAAATCAGAATCGATAGAGAACGGTATATGAAGCATACCGTCACGGAAATTGATGACTCAAATGAACCAGTCCTGTTTGCTGATACCATATTGGGTAACTATATGGCTGACTCATATTTTGGCAATTTAGAGGCTGAAATTTCAGAAATTCCTGATTTAAATCAGCAGTCTGAAATCTGTCATTTTACACAAGTTCAAGCTGAAATTTCAGTCCCGGATACACCACATTTAGATCTCAATGACGGGTTGTGGTCTCTTTACTTTGACGGCTCCAAGTCAAAAGAAGGAGCTGGTGCAGGATGTTTACTGATTGACCCTTGTGGAAAAAGGTATTTCATTGCTTGCAGATTAGAGTTTGACTGCACAAATAATATCGCTGAGTATGAAGCCCTCATTCAAGGGTTGAAGAAAGCGATTGATTTGGGAGCCAAAGCCTTGATAGTCTTAGGGGATTCCGAAATTATTGTTCGTCAGGCACGTAATACCATACACTGCATAGCTGGACACTTGAGAAATTATCAAACTGAGGTATGGAATTTACTGTTAGCATTTGAAGCATTTAATATAAGTTCCATTCCCCGCTATTTAAATCAAGAAGCTGATCTCTTGGCTAATGTTGCCTCGAGATTGATTCCATCTGAAGGAATTCTTACTAATGCTTTCTCGGTTGAATTACTATTCAGGCCTTCTATTCCTGACAACATTGCAAATTGGAGAGTTTTCAATGACGACCAGCAATTGATGAATTTTCTGACTCTTAAAGATACTTTTAAGGATGCAGTTTTGGACGAAATGACTCATGATGAGGACCTACACAATTTCACGGTAATCCATAAGCCTTGCTCAATTCAAGAATCCCTTGATCAGGTTAGTGCTTTTCCCAGGTCAGTAATCAAACTTGAAAATTTTTATGACTTAAAGGATAAATTCAAAGCTGCAAGAAACTGTAAAACTGGCAGTTCCATCATGCAGTCCGACATTGTCAATCTAGGAACTGAGCAAAACCCCCAATGTGTAAATTTGGGCAGCACATGTATTTCTCAAGAACGAACAGCCTTTATTAAACTCTTTAAGGAATTCAAAGACATATTTGCATGGACCTATGATGACTTGAAAACATTTGACCCCAATATCATGCAACATGTCATTCCTATGAAACCGGAGGCGAAGCCTTTTCAACAAAAATTGAGAAAAATGCACCCCAGCTTAGAGCCATCTGTCAAAAAGGAGCTAAATAAACTCCTTGCCGCTAGGATAATTTTCCCCGTTCGGCATGCCCAATGGGTAGCAAATCTTGTACCCGTAAGGAAGAAAAACGACGACATTAGATTGTGTGTCGACTTCCGAAACCTGAACAAGGTTTCTGATAAGGACAATTATCCTGTTCCTACAATGGAGAAAATCCTGCAACAGGTCTCCGGATCTGAGATGTTTTCGCTATTAGATGGCTTTTCAGGATACAACCAAGTGTTGGTATCCAAAGCTGATCAGTTGAANCTGATCAGGATAGGTATTAGATCAGAATTATATTTTATTCAGTTTCTGCTTTTTGTACTACCCGAAGAACCTTGTTGAGTTAGATCCTTTTCATTAAATACATTCAGTTTATCCTTCTATGTAATTACTGTACATCTGTATATAAATTGACTTTGTAGCATACGAATCTTGTCCAGATTTATGTTTTATTTATGTATTTAGAGTTAATTGTTTTGAGTGATTTTACTTAACAGTTTCCGTTCCTTGTAATATATAACTTGGGTTAATCTTTGTAATTATAAGTATAGGATCGATACTAACCATCAGTAGCACTAATTGTAATCATTAGTACTCTAGGATCCCAGGCCAACAGAGCCTTTAAACCTGTTGGGAGCGACTATTCCAAACAGCTTGGAGCCTGTTCTAAGGGTCCCGGACTGGGTCGTTTTCCCCCATTGCGGGCTTAGTCAAATACGCCCGTCAACAGGACAATATAGAGGAAAATTAATAGGCATAAGAGCTATCTGCGAAAAAATGATACTAAAGGTGGAAGGTGTCTGGAATTAGTGGATAAATACCTCTGCCATATGTGTGAAGAATTCACGGAGTCTATTTCTCAGTCTGAGAGTGCGGTGACCAGAATGATTGCAGAGCTGGAATTGAGGTTCGATAAGTTGGAGTTGGCAGTAGGTGGAGTAGTAGCAACAAATTCAGAAATGTCAGTTCAGCACGGTGGTGCTGAAGGAAAGTAGATAGTTACCCATGAGGGCTCTCTTTTTTGGAATTTTGTTTTCAGTGGTAGTAAGCTAAGTCTAGTATCTATGTTCTCTTTATGCAAAGACAATAATTCTTTATGTATAATCTGTAGTAATGTCAGCCTTTCTTGTCTTGTGGCTTCTATCTATAATGGGAAGCTTTTAAACTTTGTAGAAACTTTCTCAGTGGTTATATCACTATGCGATTAATAAAAATCATAACCATTATTGTAAAAAAAAAACTAATCTCTTATATTTACTGGTTGGTTCTGGGCCCTAATCATTCTAGACTTTCCTTTGGAAGGCGTATCCATTACCTGCTTGTGTTTGTGATACTTAGAATTTTTTTTAGTGTGCTCTCTGGATTGTTTGTGTTTTAGTTTGATATTTTAGGTGTGTGAATCAATTTTTTAGCTATGGAGGACCATCCTCTCATATAGGTCTAGAAGGTTGCAAAACCTTCCTCCACTTTCGACAGTGGAGCCTCCACCACCACCTTAGAGGCAGAGACTAGATACAGACGGTTCCTTTGAACGAACATGTGTTAGTGATGTTCCAAGTGAACCAGAACTTAAGTATACTCAGGTAGAAGTTCAACCAATAGAGATAGAAGAATTGCAAGCCGATGAGTTTGCAAGAAAGTATAAAACACCTCTAACCAATTTAAATGATTGTTTGATAGTCCAAGTCCATCCGATTAGTTCACCTGTATCTGGTGTTTCTTTGAGTCTATGTATGTCTAGTTCAGGAGAATGCATGTCTACCCCTACTTCATCCATGATGGCTAACAGAGTCTCTCCTCCACCGGTTAGTGCTCCAAGACCTAGTGCATCAGATGCACCCATAGTGTCGTTGAACTTCTCAACTCCACTCTCTCCAAGTGTTCAAGTGATTAATCCCTCAATACCTTTAAACATTAGTGGTCAGTTAAGTGGGGTGGTTACTGGGATACCCAATATACCTTATACTTCTTCTCCTTTCATACAAAATTATTAGAGTAGTCCGAGTGGGTCCACTTCCTTTGTTCAAGGATTTCCGTGGAATGGGGGGCATATCCCTCCATCCATACCCTATGTAGCCCATCACCTACTTATGTTGGTGTTTCTTCTGGGAACCAAAATACCTTTATAGGATTTAATTTTCAGACTACTAGTCAGGTTTCAACTACTCCATTTGGGAGCTCTCCCTTTTCACTGTTTAGTGGATGGATTTCTGATCCTACTTTCCAAACTCTAGTTTCGACTGGAACTGGCCAAACAACCTATCACACACCACAAGTCAGTAATCCTTTAGAATTAGGTTGGAACCCCTTTCAAGGTAGTGCTACTACATCAGAATCGACAGTAGGGGGTAGCCCCTTCTTTGGGAGCCATGGGGCAGGTACTTCCTCTCCTTAGACTCTGTAATATCAAGCTATGGCTAGGCCTAAACTTCCTTTTATGGAAAATTTAAACTTGCCAGAGTTATCAAAATTGATGAATGGTCTCATGCGTCATAATGTGACATGGCCACCTGTTCCCATAAAACTGCCTTTAGACATCCAAAAGTTTGAAGGAAAAACTGGTGAGGACCTAGGTGCTCATATCACTACTTTCCATTTATGGTGTTCTTCAAGCTCACTGGATGATGACTCTGTTCAGTTGAGGCTATTTCAAAGGACACTCACTAATGTAGAGGGTAAGTGGTACATAGAACTTATGTCGGCTGCATATGATAATTTCCTTGAATTAGCAACCATGTTTCTAAACTATTTTCAACTTCTTATCAGGTATGATGCCGACATAGACTTGTTGTCTACTTTTTTAGAAAACAAGGTCACTCACATATCTGACCATATTCAAGAGTGGAGAAGGAGAAAGAGTCTTATCAAATCCAACATTCCTCCCGAGTTCTTGCTAGAATGGTTTTTGAAATCATTATTGTCATATATTTCTAAAGATGTTCCTACGTCGAGAGTTACCACGGAAGAAGAATCCATTCTCAGGGCCCAACAACTAGATCTGATATATTCTTAATCTAGGATTCTTTATGAAATTACCCTGAGGTGTTGAGGTCTACTAATGACCTGGAGAAACCCAAACCTCGACCCCATGCCGATGGTGTTGTTGGTTCAGTAAGTACACCCACTATAGAATCATTGGCTAAGCAGCTCCATGAATTGTTAGTGAAACAATCTACAACAGAGGCAACCAAGGCTGCCGCTCCCTCACCACAAAAAGTTAATGTTTATTCAACACAATCTTCTCAAAAGGGAACTCAGCAACCCGGTGGGAAAAAGAAGAAAGGGAAGAAGGGTGAGGGCAACCAAAATAAACAAAATCCCACGAATAATGCTGAGGGGGGTAAGAAAGAGAAGAAGAATACCAAGTTTCCTTGCAATTTGTGCCAATGTGACCATCTAACTTACCAATTCCCCCTGATGGATCAAGCACATAAGTTGCTTAAGAAACAAAAACCAGCTATCTTGAAGAATCCCTTTCCCTCAGGACAAAATGCAGCTTCTGCTTCAAAGGATGTCGGGGCACACAAAGTGCTCCTGCTGATCAGTCTTACATTCATATGGTTTGATCCAGTACTCTTTTACATACTAGAAATAAAAACTACGAGTCAGAGGCTCAAATGCAAGATAAGTTTGTTACCGAACCTTCAACCCCTCTTACTATTGAAAAACCGACTGAATCTATGCCCAAGATACCGAAAGGTGTCTTTAAGAATGCATTCCACAACCCTAATGTCGGGGCTGCTTCTAACTACCATGTGGTAGAAGACATAGCTCAAACACCTTATGCGATGTCAGCTTTAGAAGTGCTACAGAGATGCGCTTCGTAGCGTGATGCACTCTAAGCGGCCATAAGAAACATGGACTCCACGATCATGTTAGAGAAATTTAATCTTTCTGATGTTAAGTTACACCTGCGATACCATGTGGCCTTCTCTATCGAAGTCATCCATGGTGGAAAAACCATTGGAAGGACGGTGGTGGATGAATGTGCTTCCACATGCGTTATGTCGACGTCTTGTTGGAAAGCTCTGGGATCCCTTGAGTTGGTCCCATCGAACACTTTGCTTACTTATTTCGATGAAAGGTCCTTCTGTCCTCATGGTATATTGCCATATTTTGAAATAAAGCTGGCAGGGAAAGCAGTGTCTGTTGAAATTGAAGTAATTGATGCTCCTTTGGACTATAATCGAATTTTGGGGAGAAGCTGAACTTATGCCAGGTGTGTTATTCCTTCGTCTGTCTTCTGAGTCTTAGTGTTTCCTCATGAAGGGAAGTTTGTTATAGTTGACCAAGTGAGTTATACTTGGAAGGGCCGTTTGGAGACCATTGAGTCCATAGTGCCTTTGATTGATCAGTCTAAGCCTACCAATGAAAGCTTGAGAGTTGGAATGTATACATCGTTGATGGGGACATTCGTACCATGTCCTATAAATTACCTAGGTTCAATAAGTTTTGGGAAGTCTATCTGTACGATTGTAGATAGAACTGACCCCTGGGTCCTCCCTTTGCGTGAAGAGCCCCAAGCGCCCTTATCAACAATAGAAGTAGCTTACCAAGCTATATTTGATGCCGCTGCTAATTCCATCACGACTCCTCCTGTCTCAGAAGAGTTTGATGAAGCTTACTTTCCTGCTTAGGTAGAGAACTCGACATATTCATACGATTGTTTAGATATGGTTTTTCCTTCTAACAAAACCATCCTGGAAGCCATGTGTGGACCTGAGAAAGTTTGTGGGGATCTCCATCACAAGTCTTTCTTCCTTCCAGAACTAAGCAAAATAGAAAAATCATAATTCCATGTAGAATAGCGGAAGGTGTTTATCTGACCGTTAATCCTTTACCTAAGGAGGGGATATTTGTCAAGGGGAATATGGAAAACATCTCTACCACCATACCGATCAACATTTTTGGCAAACTCGATGTCATGGAAAATGTACACATTAGCGCAAACTATTCTCCGGAAGAGGTTGCAATTTATACTTTCTTGTTTAAGGAATTCCATGATGTCTTTGCCTAGTCATACGAGGAGATGCCAGGAATTAATCCCTCGATAATAGAGCATGAGATCTGAACGTACCCTAATGCAAAATCTATTCTACAGAAGCTTATACATGTTAATTCGCATAAAGCGACAACCGTCAAGGCTGAGGTGTAAAAGCTACTGAAAGCTGGATTCATCTACTCGATATATCTGACGGAATGGGTGTCAAACCACATTTCGGTAGATACGAAGCAAGGGACAATACACATTTGTACCGATTTTCAAGATCTTAACAAAGCTTATCCCAAGGAAAACTACCCCACTCCATTTATTGACCAGATCATTAATGCTTGTGTGGGTAGTGAGGTATTTTCTTTTATGGATGGTTTTTCGGGGTATAATCAGATTCAAATCAAGCCAGAAGATCAACATAAAATGACGTTTTATTTGTCCTTGGGGTAATTTTGCATATAGGAAGGTGCCCTTCAGTTTAAAAAATGTCAGAGCCACCTTTCAGCAGGCAATGGACTTTTCCTTTCACGACATAAAGCAGATTGTCGAACCTTACTTAGATGATCTGCCTACCCATTCTCGCAAGAGGAAGGACCATCCATATCATCTTCGTTTGATTTTTGAACGATGTAGGCATTATAAGATTCACTTAAATCCCCATAAGTGTGTCTTCTGCGTCGAGTTGGGGCGGTTACTCGGGTTCATAGTTTCAAGTCAAGGTATACGAGTGGATTCGTTAAAATTTGAGGCCATTTTAAATATGCCTCCTCCTCGATCTATCAGGAATATCCAAAGTCTATAGGGAAAGTCCAACTTCATACGACGTTTTATAGTCAATTATGCCAAGATCACAAAGGGTTTCATGAGCTTGATGAAGCAAGACACCCCATTAAGGTGGGATGAAGCTGCACAACAGTCATTCGAGGCATTAAAGAAGGCACTTTTGTCAGCTCCTCTCTTGCATCCGCCAAACTATACTGGATATTTTATACTGTATCCGGTCGCATCTAAGTCCATGATAGGAGTGGTTTTAGTTCAGGAAGATGACAAGTTCCAAGAACACATTGTCTACTATCTTAATCATGTGTTTGCAGGTCCTAAACTAAGGTATTCTCACATTGAGAAGTTGGCTTTGGCGACAGTCTATGCTATTCAGAGATTGAGACACTATATATTGATGAGGGAAACCATGGTAGTTTCAGATGTGAATCTTTTCCAGTATGTTTTATCCTGACGAATAATCGGGGGGTGGGGCGAGGGGGGGGATTTAACAAATGGATCATCATTCTCCAAGATTTTGACCTAGATTTCTAGTCCTCCAAGTCCAAAAATTCCTTGGTGTTCGCAGAATTGATCTCAGAATTCCCGACGAAATAGACGATAGTGGTAGAATATGAGTCATTCCCAGATGAGTACATCTTCTTGATTTCAATTTTTGATCCCTGGTATAGAGATATCCTCGTGTATTTCCATAATTTGAAGTGTCCCGCGACCTTCTCGTAGGAAGATCGATGCAAATTAAGAGTAAACAAAAAAAACTACCTCATCATCGGTGATACACTATATAAAAGAGGGGTAGACTCCATTTTGTGTTGATGCCTCACCCACAAGGAGGTGGAGCATGTCTTAAATGATTCCCATAGTAGAGTGTGTGGGGGTCATTTATCTAAGTTAGCAACGACCTAGAATATTCTACGTGCCAGTTATTTCTGTCCCACTATCTTTATAGATTTGTGGAAGCTGCAAAGTACTGTCATCCTTGTCAGCTTTATACCAGGAAAATATGGTCACACCCTGCTTATTTATTCCCCATCATTGTGGTAGGGCCCTTCTCTAAGTGGGGGGTTGATTTCATGACGTGCAACCCAATGCCTGCTAGGGGGAACTGTTAGATTTTAATGGTTATACAAGATCTAAAAACATTTAGCATCATAACATCCTAACCATAAACAAAGGATCACTAAAAGAAAGACAAGTGTAGCAAAACAAGAGAACACATATATTTTCCTCGGGGGAAACACAAGGGAGAAAACCCTGCAAAACTTCCTCAGTATAGAATTCGACCAAGTACAGTGTAAAACCCTAGCAACAAGAATAGTTGATCATATTCCACAGTAGAATATTTCTCTTTCTCTCTCTCTCTCTCTCTCCAGTGCAATACTTGAGTGTAAGATCTGTATGAATGAGAGAGGCACCTCACCTATTTATATTAATTAGGTGAGTGCCTCAAATAACTAACTAGGTCGGCCAAGTTTCCTAATTAGGCCCGACCTATGTTGGGAGACTGAAAATACATTTTATATATTACTTTTGTGGGTACTATTGCGTCGACTTATAATAGAGGGTTTTCATCAAGATTTTTACATGAACAATTACATCAAGGACATATCCGAATGGAGGAATAACATCTTCGAAGGAGAATACAACAAAAGTACAATAGAATATCTTCTGAAGTTACAATACCTTAATACTCCCTCTTAACTAGGAAGGTATTCTACCTCAAGAACAACCATCATCACAACTGTACAACTGACTGGTGAATCTCTATATGTAATAGGAAATTTTGGAACATCATCATACATCTTCCTCATCGATCTCAGTTGGACCATCTTCTGCAATCTCAGTATGTAAATACTCAATCATCTTCTATCAGTATATAAATACTGAATCATCTTCTAGATCATCTTATGTAGTATATGTATGTGGATACTGAATCATCTGCTGTAGCATCAGTATGTGAATACTGAATCATATTCTATCATGTCAGTATATGAATATTGAATCATTTTTTGAATACTAAACCTTCTTCTGTAACATCATAATGTGAATACTGAATCATCTTTTGCCACATCGGTATGTGAATACTGAATCATCTTCTGAACCTTCTTCTGTAACATAAGTATGTGAATACTGAATCTTATTATTCCACACCAGTATGTGAATAATGAATCTTCTTCTTCAACATCAGTATGTGAATATTGAATCATCTTCCTAACCTTCTTCTGTAATATCAGTATGTGAATATTGAATATGCTTCTCCCACGCCAGCATGCAAATATTGAATCTTATTTTTCAACATCAGCATCTGAATATTGAAACATCATATGCAACATCAGTATGTAAATACTGAAACATCATCATCTGCATCATCAATACGTAAATACTGAAACATCATCATATGCATCATCAGTATGTAAATACTGAAACATCAACATCTACATCATCAATATGCAAATATTGAAACATCAACATCTACATCATCAGTATGTAAATAATGAAACATCATCATCTGCATCATCAGTATGTGAACACTGAAACAACAAAAACATCATTAGCATGTTAGTGATAAAGCAACATCATCAATAAATGATATACCATCATCTGCATTATCAACATAGAGATGCTGGAACATCATCATCATCATCAACATAAAAATGTTGAAACAACATCATCATCATCAACACAAAGTGTTGTGACCTCAACCACATCAACATTATCAACACAGGGTGTTGGGACCACAACCATATCAGCATCATCAACACAAGGTGTTGGGACCACAACCACATCATTAACGTCAACATACAAATGCTGAAGCAAAATCATCATCAATATTGGTATAGATATACTGAAATTACCTCACCATCATCGGTATAGAAATACTTAAACTATCTTATCAACATTAGTATAGAAATATTGAAACTACCTCATCATCATTAGTATAGAAATATTGAAACCATATTATCAACATCAGTATAGAAATACTGGTCCTTCCACATCAACATCAGTATAAAAATAACGAACTTGCTACATCAGTAGAGGAATACTCAAACTATCAATCATCTCATCAATCATCAGTATGAGAATACTGAACCTGCTACATCATTATAAGAATACTAAAACTATCAATCAATCAACAATCATCAGTATGAGAGTACTGAACTTGCTACATCAGTATAGGAATACTGAAACTATCTCAGCAATCATCTCAACAATCATCAGTGTGACAACACTAAAAACATCTCAACAATAATCTCAATAATCACCAATCATCAGTGTAACAACATTGAAAGTATCTCAATCAAACCTCTCAACAATCATTAATCATCGGTGTAACAACACTGAAAATATCTCAATAATCATCTCAGTAGTCATCAGTATAACAATACTGAAACTATCATCAGTATAACAATACTGAAGCACACATCTCAACAATCATCAGTATAACAATACTGAAGCAAACATCTTAGCAATCATCAATATGACAATACTGAAGCAAATATCTCAACAATCATCAGTATAACAATACTGAAGCAATCATCTCAAGACTCATCAGTATAACAATACTGAAGATACATATTTCCCTCTAACTATCTCGAAGCAACATCTCGATGAGTTCTCTGGTAGATCCATCCAGACATTTTGTCTAACTTACTAACCATTTTGAGCCAACAAGCCTAGTTAGAAAAATGGATCTTCTTGGGGACCAGCACGCCTTGTCCTGGCTTACACACCCACCTGGGTTAAACTGATCTAGCTAGACATACTAATTCCCCTAGGATCAACATGCCTCATCTGACTAACCCTTTCGGGCCAACAATCCTAGCCAGACTTTCCCTACTATAGACTGAGCTACCACCATTGGATCCTTCTTCCATCTAATATCACTCCCTCTTTCGAGAGAGGTCCTTTCGGACTACACCAAGCTTGTCTCGAAACATGAGACAAAGGCTTAGTCAACACATCTGCTACTTGAGATTTACAGCTCCCTTCTGCAACTTGTTCTTTAACATTCTCTTCTTGTACATACACAACTGCATCGTACATTCACAACTTGGATCATTCTTATTTTTGCATATGTAACTACATCATTCTTCTCTTGTACATCCACAACGGTATCGTACATTCACAACTTGGCATCATTCTTCTTTCGTGCATCTATAACTGCATCATTCTTATCCATAACTATATCATACATCCACAACTTCATCTTTTCTTCTCTTGTAGGTGATTGCACACAATCCTTCCTACAAGTCAAATACAGTTGTATGATTAGAAACATTTCGTAACATATTCATAATGACAAATTCTCATGCATAAAGATATATAATCATGCAACTATTTCTGCTAATGCGATGATAATCTATATTCCGTATACATATGGTGACTTTCTCTATGCTTTCCCTCTTGCTAATACATTATTTCAGAAAGGAGGTTTCATAAGTAGCAATGGAACGTTGTAAAACAACATAAGCCACTTACCCATCACTTGCATATTAGTAGTAAACTACAAATATTCTAATATGCATAATACATTTCCTGAATCTAGAAACATATCTATGTACATATCTTGAACAACTAGATATATAGGAAATGAAAATTCAAATACTTATCTTTGTTTGTTTGGTAGAATCCATCTTGATCTCCGTCTTCTTGAATTACTGGAGTCTCTGCCAATGCGTTCAACTTCATCGTCTGATTCTGAGGACCTATTCTTATCTTGCTCATGATTGAAAATACTGAGCAAGTCTTCTTACACCATAGATCACATAGAACTGTGTCTGTGTGTCCTACCAGTTCATCCCTTCTTATCCAATGATGAAATGGATAAGAGTATAAAATTCATCTTCATCGGTATAATTCCTTTGGATCATATTTCTCATTACTTGAGGAATATTTACTTGCTTTCTTCTCAACTACAATATATTCATCCTTGGTTGTATTGAGAGAAACACTATGCTTTCTCTAATATCAAGAATCATGTCAAGATTCTCGAACTTTGAGATCTACCATAGTCACTCCCTCTGAGGTGGAGTGCCATCCTCCCTCTGCATTTGTATTAGGAGTGATAGGTAGCCTCCTGTGCTACTAGTATTCTTTGTATCCATCTATGTCACCTGTCGAGGTCACTAGATATCAGGATCCTTCATCTCAAGCTTTGTTTCAAGTTTTCTCTTGTACCCATCTATGAGATTCTCGTCCTTTATAGGTTTCTATCTTCAACCTTGTAGTAAAGGTTGGGATCTCCATCACTCTAGTTGATCTACAAGTTTCTCATTGTAATTGTATGTGCTATCCCATGGGTGGCTGTTGAGGTTGTACAAATTCTTATGTACATAGGTGGTACTAAGTAGAGAGTCTCAAACCATATAGGTTGCTTGATCTATTCTTTTACTTTGATTACACCAATTTTCTAGGGTAATATCCACTATTGAAGAGGTGTGTCTAGCTCCTATACAATTGTCTTATCATAATCGACACTCTCTTTTGATAGAAACCACGAACGTTACTTCGTATCTTTTGATACTTCGATCGGCGGTATAGTACTCGATCTTGTAGATCTACCTGGAAGAATTTGCAAAACTTCCCTTCATGTTTTGAACTCATATCTAAACATCATTATGTATGATTGACTGACACTTCTAGATCATATCATTCTACCATTGTTCCTTCTTGGGACATTCTTTCGCAAAGTATCCTTTCTTATCACAACTGAACTGTTAAGTTGTGAGATGTCCTTCTATTCTTTGCGGAAATGTTCTTTATTCTTTCTCTTCTTGGTATGAGTTGTTAGGGATTGATTGTCATCTATTCTTCTTTTGCCATCAATCAATTGTACATTCCTCCATATGTGATCTTCCTACTAGAACAACTCTCTTGACTGAATTTGGAAGACCATTCAAGGTTGTAAATATTTATTCTACTTCTTTGGCATTGTCTTCAATGGCTTATAATTGATCCTTGAGATGAGATCTTCTTATGAAGTAATCATTGAATGTTTTCAGACATTTCACCTTCAAATTCTTGAGTTGAGTTCTCAAGGTCATCTTCATACATGTTGTTCATTGCATTGAACATATCCTTGGGAGTATTCAAGGATGATACATGTGAGATCCAATGGAGACGAAAATACTCATCTTTGTTTTGACCAGGTCCTTCTTTGCTTCGACTTCATCTCCGTCTGGATATGTATCTTCTTCTTTGACATAGTTCTTCATGGCATGCTTCTTGAAGTATGATAAGCATTCTATAATTCCATGCTTAGAATTTCTCGACTCTTTCAAGCTTGTCCTCAAGCCTGGTACTATTTGTCGTCATGATAAAAATGAGAACCTCAAATGGAAATAGAGAGGATGGAACTTACCAATGAGGTTGCTTCAACTTGATGTTTACTTGAAGGATATTTTGAAAGACTACTTCTTGTGGACCTAGGGTTTGACAAAGAAACCCTAATTTTTCAACTTAGGTATCTTTCACATCCGATTGGATAGAAAGATGCGCCTCCTTAATGCAAGCTGAACAACATACTTATTTTCCCAAAACCGTGGACAAAACTGCAAAATATCTAATGCCCTAGTTTTCTCCAGCAACAGTGTTAGGTAAAAAAATGAAATTCCAGAAAATGAGAAACTTCTTACATAGAGAGATGCGCCCTCCTAGGGCGAATTTGATGGTCGTCCTTCTTCAACTAGTTGGTAGAGGGAGCTGGCCAAAATATGAAGCCCTAGTTTTTCTACGGTTTCTTCTACAGAAATGACTGATCTTGTTTCTGCTATAGCTTTGAATGTTTGGCTCCTCAAGGTCTAAAAATTTCTCTTGAGGTAGCCTGGTTTTTCTTCTTTCCAACTCGATAGGTTAGATCAGAATTGGATTCACTAGGTGGGACTTATGTGAAGTTTCCCAAAGTGACTTATTTCAGGATTGTTTAGCATAACGAACTTATATGGACTTCCATGTGTCACTATTTCACCTTCTGGGACCAAAAGTTTTACCACAGAAACTAAATTCTGTGCCCTATGCAACATCTTGTGAAATTTAATTTGGACCTTACTAGCCCGAGATATAGCGATTCTTGCTAGGTCACCTGTTTAAGGCTAAATTCTGGGAGAGGATGGAACCCTGAGTTGTAGGAATAATATCTCCTATATTATAGAGAATCTAAGGATGAAACTTTTACAGATGGTAGAGAAAGATTTTATCTTTGGCTTGTCAAAGTTTCAGTTCCCTTCTCCAATCTTGAGTTATAGTGAAAGTCCCAACATGACTAGTTTTTGTCTTCTAAGGTTTTGAAGCATGAAACCCTAATCTTCAATAGCTGTAGCTGTAGCAGTGTTTTGGATGCACAAGGACTTCTTCCAGGGTGACTCTGATACCATGTTAGATTTTAATAGTTATATAAGATCTAAAAACATTTATCATCATAACATCATAACCATAAGCAAAGGATCACTAAAAGAAAGACAAGTGCAACAACACAAGAGAACACAAAGATTATCCTCTGGTAAACCATAAGGGAGAAAACCCTGCAAAACTTCCTCAGTATAGAATTTGACCAAGGACATTGTAAAAACCTAGCAATAAGAAACGTTTCTCATCTTCCACAGTAGACTCTCTCTCTCTCTCTCTCTCTCTCTCTCCAGTGCAATACTTGAGTGTAAGATGTGTATGAATGAGAGAGGTGCCTCATGTATTTATATTCATTAGGTGAGTGCCTCAAATAACTAACTAGGTCATCCAGGTTCCCTAATTAGGGTCGACCTACCTTAGGAGACTCAAAATACATTTTATATATTACTTTTGTGGGTACTATTTCATGGACTTACAACAGAGGGTTTACCTCATGACTTTTACATGACCAATTACATCAAGGACATCTCTGAATGGAGGAATAACATCTTCAAAGGAGAATACAACAAAAGTACAATAGAATATCTTCCAAAGTTACAATAAATTAATAGGAACAAGTACATCATTGTCGGCGAGACTACTTTATGAAGTGGGCAGAGGAAATGCCTACCTTTAAGACCGATGGCGAAACAAAAACATATTTAATCTTCAACCAGATTATTGCTAGGCTTGGAATCCTGTAGTAGATTTTCACTAGCCATGGCAGTCACTTCCAAAACAACATGATGAGTAAATTTTCCACGATGCTAGGGTTTAGGCAAGACCATTCATCTTCCTTTTACCCTCAGGTGAATGGACAAGTAGAGACGGTCAATAAGACCTTGAAAACCATTATTAAGTGCACAATCAACACGAATAGGTCAAATTGGCATATCATGTTGTATCCTACACTTTGGGCATACCAGACCAATGTCAAGACTATCACAGGCTTCTCGCCTTTCCAACTTGTTCATGGGGTGGAAGCAGTTACTTTGGTTGAGTACGAAATACCTTCATTAAATATTGCCATTCATGTTCTCCCTAACACTATGGATCTTGAAGAATGTTTGCTGAAATTAGAGCACTTAGATGCACAGTGCAAAGATGCACTCAAGGAAAACGAGGCACATAAGAACCAGGTTAAGAACCAGTACGATAAAGCCATGAAACCTAGGGTTTCTTGGAAGGAGAACTTGTCTTACCCTGGGATTAAGACAAGGAACCCTTGGGGGTAGGTAAATTTAAATCAATGTGGTTTGGCCCGTATGTCGTGTCTAAAGTTTTAAAGAAGGGAGCGTACGAATTGATAGATTATGATGACAATATTATTTCGGAGCCCTGAAACGGGATCTACTTGAAAAAGTATTATGCTTAAGCACAATTATTTTCTTGTATTTTTATTGTGTATTTTTGTACAATAGTGGTTACTCGTTAGTATTTGTTATGTAGTCTTCTTTTGTTTCAGATGTCGTTTGAATGGTTCGTAGGGTTCGCTGATGGCACCAGCCGTCACACTTGCAATTTGGCTTCAGTTGCATGGGTCATTTATTCACCCACATGAGAATTGGTTGCCTATGGTGGCGCATGCCTAGGTCCTACAACTAATAATGTAGCTGGGTATAGTGTAGTCATTGAGCTTCTATGGGATGCTATTTCGTGTGGTATCGCCCTCCTGAAAGTAAGGCTTGAATCCCAGTTAATTGTCTCTTATCTTAATGGTGATTATCAGGTGAGACATCCTACTTTATTACGTCAATTTTTAAGAGTTAGGTTGCTTGAAATAAGTTTTGATCAGATTACATATCATTACATTTCAAGAAATCAAAATATAATTACTGATGCATTTGAAAACTATATACTAGACTGGCATTTGTCACATTCACTGTAAAATTAAATTACACAGACACATTTGGAACACATATACATAACCAGGTATATATATATATATGTAAAATATGTTTATAATAACATCGAGTTTGATCCAAAGATCCTGTCATAAGTAGATAAAAATACAAAAATAGGATTGAAATCAATCATATGCCTATATCTAGGGGTGCTCCTCAGCCTCTTGGCTGCGGCTGCCTCTATAGCCTCTTGATAAAATAAGAATGTCCAGGTTACCCTTCAGAAAAGGCCTAACAAAGATGGAGGAACCCCAACAACATGCTGCTGCATCGCTATAGGGATCCTCTGCATCCTCAAGGTGGGGACATCATGGGTAAGCCTATCCAACTTCCCCTCTACCACATGAAGTATAACTTGATCATCTCCAATCTCCATCGCCTGCATGAAGGTCCTGGGTGTCCGTCAGTTCGAACTAACCCTATATTTGCATACCATTAAAAACATGTCAAACTCAAGTACATATGTATATATAAAAATTTATGAAGAAAATTTCATAAAAACCAAATATTTAAAAAGATAAAAAGTCATACCCATCTCTCCCCATGCTCCTTCAGGAGGGAGGATGAGCTCTGGATCACCCTTGAAATCCAAACCTAGATAAGGGAACTGATCTAGTGCATGCACCTTTCTGATCCACCAGGAGTAGAAGTCGTCATCATACCCACTCTCGAATCCACCTTCACCACCCTGTCGGAGAAATATTTTACCCCACCGCATGAGTCTAGGCTCATGGGGTGGGCATGGTGGTAGTATAACTGTAGGACTGAGAGCAGGAACTCTCTCGAAGAAGAATGAGACCAATATACTCATTTATATGAATTTCTTCTTCCTACCTCTCTTGCAGTCGAAGAGTTGTCTTTTCATGATTGGGACTAGTCCCGAACACAAATCATACACTACTCCTCGTAGACACTCTACTGCTATGCGCATGTGTGTCCACGCTACTAAGTGTAAAGAAGAATATCCGGCTACTCTGGCTACGATGCTCACTATGAATTTCATTGGAAATTTAGGGATCCGTCCAATCAGGATTTGAGTCCCGAGTAGGCAATAAGTGTTGATATAATCTTGGACACTGAGAGGGTGACCTCCCCATCCAGTTCCCTCCATGTTCACAGGTGCTCCCCTGTGCGATAATCCCATGATAAATTATATGTCTTCTGCATTCAGTTCCAAGGTTTGCCCTTGGAGGTCAAACCAGTTGAGCTCATGGTCCCACAAGCTCACTAATGTCTCAAGCAAGCAGACCTGTGCATGCATGTTCAACGTGCGGTGAAATTTTAGCAGCCTACATCTTCGTAAGGAATTCAATGTCACGGTATCTACCATTGCGAGATGATCCATATATTTGTGATCTCTTTATTTTAATTCCAAGACCATGGTGACCTGCCCAAAACATGTTTTTTCATTAGATTTTGCATAAAAATACACTCATGCAGTAACCACGACTTCCTAGTCTGTATCTTGCGATCCATTCGTGGGTTGACCTACTGCCAACCCATGGTTCAAACATGAAATTGCGGGTGAAAAGAAGGCCACCCACGGTTACCACGTGGTGCCTTTAGGACTGGCCTAAAAACAAAATAGGAACATGAATTTTAAAAATGGAAAGCATAAAATTAAAGAGGAGGGAGAGAATATGTACCTGCACTTCGCAGATTCAAAAATTGTCCACCGGATTGCCCACAATGATCAATCAAAGGAAGGGGTAAAATGGCTAAAATTGGTAAAAAACTCACGATGGTATGTTTTAATTTAATTTTGAACTATTTATAGTAAAAAATTGAAATTTTTACCCACTTTGTATAGTTCAAATCACTTTTTATGTTTTCAAACTAATACCATTTGTCTTTACCTAACTCTTATAGGTCCTAGATGATTCGAAATACGGTTTCCTTTGAATTTAAGGTAGGATTTGGTCCCTACATCATACTTTTGTGCTTATACCACATTCTCCGTCAAACCTTAGGTTCTCTTTTCATCCACAGACTACGATATACAACCACTCTGTACCTTGCAAACATCGTTGTTCTTCCGTGGTTAGGGCATCCTTTACATGGGCAACCCTAGTTAGAACATTTTCTTGTCTTTTTGGTGCCCATGTTGCTATTGTGCTAGGTTGCGGGATCCTTTATAGCCATTTTTCTGTCAAATTGAACCTCATTTTGCATCTTTTACCAAGATACCCTTGAAAATAAGGCTCCCACCCTTATGGAGTTATCTTTAAACCTTGATATGACTCCTTAAAATTGATTGGATTGCCGAGTAAACTTGTTTGTTCAGACTCATTAAGGTAAATTGAACAATCATCCACATTGTTGGTAGGTTATATTTTTTTTTCAGACCATGTATTTACGAAAAAAGAATACTCTTTAGGTAGGTTATAGGTTATATTTTTTTCGGAATTTAGAAGAGTATCTTCAGGAATAAGGTTATCTCTTTTCCAAACCTGGAGGACTAAACTTACGGAAAATGAACTTGTTTGAGCTTAGTTTTTTCTTTTTTGTGCTCTGAACTTAAACATAAAAAATATTTTGAGCGTACTTTATGTATTTTTCATGCTCACTAAACTATAAATAAAAAAACATTGAGTTTACTGTTGTCAGTCATATTCTCGTAAATAAATGGAACTTTCCAAGTGGTCTTGCCTTCCTTCACACTCGTTGAACTAAGGCTATATGCTGCTTTTGAAGGTGCGTCGATTTGGTGATAGTTTACCCCTTTTTAAGACCTTGTCGACTAAGTACGGAAAATGTATACCTTATTTCTTCAGAAGCTAAGAGAGTTCTCCTATGGATTGTTTTATACTTTTTTGGACTCGGGAGACTAAATTTACGAAAAAGCAACCCCCTAGAGTCTTATTTGGAGTTTTCAGATTCTCATAACTATGAAATCACCAACGAGCATTTACTAATCCGCGCTCAAAAAATCCACAGATCAGTAACCTATTAAGCATTATTCTCTCTTTTCTTCAAGCTTGCCAAAAATGAAGAAGGACTCGAGTTGAATTTATTGTACTCGTTAAAACTTAACAAGAAACAAAAGGAAGAATTTCACTCTTTGGATTATAAGTATAGGTAGCATGCCATCCTTGAACAAAGCACTCTTTGAACCTCCCGATATTCATGTCTCAATTTTTCACTTCCAGTTCAGCTATCACTTCAATTTATTACTCCTCCACTTGTTCTTTATACATGGGGAATTTGTTCATGTCTCCTACATGACAGATACGTCTAATTGTACCATCTGAAAGTCTAAATATGCCTTGGGTCATATCTGTGTCTTGCTCACTGTTCAAGGATCTTTACCTCTATCTGGTCATCCTGATTCCTATCATCTTCATCCCTGATATTTCTTTGTGTCTACCTTCCCTTATCCAGTCTTCCAGTTACTCTTGTGATCTGTTGAAGGATTCATTGCCTTCCTCCTGCATTACGACTTTCGATCAGTACCTTATGAAGAAGAAGACCTAGAGTTCCGAAGATGGTACCTTAGGATTCATTATTCACATTGATGAATTCCTTTGCTTCAGTTTTTAGTATCACTTAGTCACTGACACTCTGATGGATTCCTTCCATGTTCAACTTCTGTTCACATATTCACATGGTAGGAATCATACCAGTTTATATGGATTTGGATGAAGAAATTAGGTTCCAACCTCTATAACCTAAGTTGCACATGATGGTGCTGTGATCTATGATAATTTTTCCATCTTTTGAAGACTCATCATTCTACTATTATGTCTTAGATCCACCATTGTAAAACATATGTGGCCTTGTTGCTCGTACTATATGATGTAATCTGATATTGTAAAGGAGCTAGTGTTCCACTTTATTGAACATGGCATCCTCAGTTATAATTTTGTACATGAATTTGATTTGTCTATTTCAGGTACCTCTTTGCGACCTTGATAGTTGAGTTTCTCGAAGATAAAATATTTTGTAATGTATTTCGGCCATCACTTCCCTCTGACCTCATACATTAGGGGGCATCTGTTATACTGTGAAATGACACTTATCCGTCTGAGTACTGACATTGAATAAATCGGTAAACAAAAGGACGTCATATATAGAAGTTTCCCAAAAGCTATAGATGACAATGAGCCTTGATACACATTATTCCTTCCAGTATTCCCCATGTTTTTAAATGAACTTGTCTTGTGATCATGACTCTTTCCATTGCATCTCACGAGTCATTCATGGGTAGCTAGTTACGCAACCCGCAATTATATGATCATAGTATGTATTCACGGGTTTCCTTCATAGAAGTCGCGGTTCATTCGCGACCCGCTAGTATATACACCTGCGGTTACATTAATACAAAAATTAAAAAATAAAACATGATTAGTCAGGGACAATTGGGTTCGAAATCATAACATCCCCAACCTCCCTAACCATCCTAACCTTCGTAACTCCCCTTGATCACCAAGTATAAATAAAGGGGATGGGTTGAGGATGTGGAAGCAAGTGAGAAGAGTAAGGTTATGCTGGAGGAAATACCTTGGATATTTGGAGCAAGAGAACCCAGTTCTTAGTTAACAAAGGAGGGATTTTCTTAGATAGAGATTGTATTAATCTTTACTTATGAATAAAGAGTGATGTTCTTCCACATTGTGTATTGATGTCCTTACTTATTATGATGTATGAAATCTATTTCCATCTTCTTTATATGCAATCTATAATGTTTAATTCATCTTTACATAACAATTAAGATATATGTGTTAGATGTCAATCTCTTTTGTAGGTGTTGATCATCTTGAAGCTTCTGGAGCATTTGGAGTGAATGTTTAAATCTAGGACCAACCTTCATAAATAAGGTGCATGTGCTTTCTGCCCTATTTCTCTCTCAAATATCTAGATAGCTGTATGGCTGAAAGTTGAATATTTGTATGTTGGTGACCCTAGACCCTTGTGTCATAAGGTAGATTTTCCCTGAACAATAATAGTGTATGCATTTTAGTGTGTGTATCGATGTAGGTAGGTTGGGATATACCATAATGTACAATTGTTTATATGCAATAATTATTAGTATTACTGTTATAGCACAAATCAACACTTCTCCATCTGTGAAGACACTTACATGTTTGGTCGCATGATGACACTTCCATGATGACACTTCATGAAGGTTACTGTTAGTAACCCAAAGGACACTTACAGATAGAATGGCCATTTTTGGGACTTCTGTATCACCTTATCACCTCTTTCCTAGTCCATTCGATACCTAGGAGGCTAAGGAATAAGTTTTTAGACCAAACCATTTCATAAAAACCCTTGGAAAACCCCTAGAAATGTATTTTTCACAAACACATAAGTTTTCAATGTTGTACTAGCGTTTTTCACTTTTCACACATAGGTTGTTAGTGTCATACCAGCGTGTACCTTAAAAAATTATAAAAAAATATAAAAATATTGAATTTTGGGTGGTTTTGGAACTGCCTCCTTGGTTGTAACATCTCCTGCCTCGATCCTAACTCTTCAATTTTCTATATAAGAGAGGGAGAGGGGACCATGAAAGGGACTTAGCCTTGAGTATTATTATGATGGAAGAATTAGAACTCTGATCCCCCTCACCTATGCCCTAGTTGCTATCTACCCTTGCTGCAGAGATTGGAGGTTGAGAAACTTGTAGTAGAGAAGCAAGAGATCCAGATCAAAGGTTTCACAAGGTGGCTTGAACAAGTAGAAGTTTTATATTGTACTTCTTTATTTGATTAATAAATACTTGAAATTATTTCCTTTCCAAATCATTGTATAATGGATGTTGTATCTCATTTTCTAATTACATGTTAATTAGGGTTTCATGTCATTTTGAATAGCGACGAGTGTTTATCACAACTTAGAAGAGACTAAGCACCGATTCATCACTATAGTAACATTTCTATGTCTCTATAGCACCAGAAATACGTCACTATAGCAACGTTTACTGTGTATTTTAAAAATATATATATAAAATTCGTAGCAAAGATTGTATTTCAAATCTAGGCCAAGTTCATAGCAAGAGGATTCTCCCAAAGAGATGTAGTTGACTATCAGAAGACATTTGCTACATTTTGCAGATATAATTCCATCAAAACCATTATGCTTTAACATCAAATTTTGGTTGGTCTATACAATAGATGGATGTAAAAACTACTTTTCTTGATGCTCTAATTCAGGAGGAAGTATACATAAATCAACGAAGCAGGCACCTTGTGCATGGTGCTCTAGGATTGATAAGAAACTTCACTAAGAATACTGCAGATCCTAACCTTTATTACTTATTTGATAAAATCAATATTCTTGTATTGGTCCTATGTAGATTCCCTAACACTTACAGGTAGTTCAAAGAAGCTGATATCATCGTGTATAACATAGTTGGCCTATGAATTTGACATGACTAACATTGGACTTGTGCATTTTTTCTAGATATAGACATTTGGAAGATACAAATGAGGTCTTCCTTGGGCAAGGTAAGTACACAATTGATATCTTGAAGATATTTTAAATGTTGGATTTCATAACCTTGGCCACTCATGGTTCCAAATATGAAGTTATACATTGATGACTCACTGTTGGTAGATACTTTTTTGTTTATAGAATGTTGATTGGTTCCCTTATGTATCTAGTAAATATTAGACTTGATATGATATATATTTTGCAATTAATACTTCGATCCAGTTCATCGGTTAACCTAGGGAAATTCATTGGATTTCTACAAAGCATGTGCTCCAATACTTGAAAGGCACAATTCATATTGGCTTGAGGAGTGTGGGAGAGATGTTGATGTTGCATGGTTTATTAATTTTGAATTGGTAGGAAGAGCTAGAAAGATTCGGTAGGAAGTAGGCAATAGTTGCACTCAATTCAAAAAAGAAAAGTATATACTTATAACATCGACCATCTACTCTAGTTGTCAAGCCATTTGGATTCACAAATTGATAGCAGAGTTTATCGATCAAATGTTGAAGCACATGATATTATACTGTAACAGTTAGAGTTGCATCAAAATATCTAAAAAGCATGAAATCCAATATTTCATGCTAACTCCAAGCACATAATTATTCGATACCATTTCCTCAGAGACAAAGTTCAAAAGGGAGAAGTGGTTCTTGAGTATGTTCCATCAGATTCATAGTTTACAAGATTTGACAAATCCCATGAATAAAGGGAAGTTTTAGATGTTGAACGAGAGCCTTGGCCTGGTGGTGAACACTTTCATAGCAAAGAGGGAGTGTCAAAAGTTTTTTTCCTATGTTTCTCAATCCATGTCCACCTTCAGCAGAGGTGCACATACAACAAGTCCTCGTTCCTCTTGATTCCTACGCACAAGAGTGTGGATATTGGCATAGCAATGTGGGTGTGGGCACTTTAATTAGGAGGAAGAGGCATGGTTATAGAGATAGTTAGAGGGCTTATTTATCATGCACCAACCTTAGTTGATTTCTAGTCTAGTATGTTTTACAAAATTAGAAGTGTTATTTTAATTTTAGTATGAGTTCAGTTCTAAGTTTGCAAAGCACATAAATAGATGAGTTTCTAGTTTAGGAAATTTGAAGTTTGCATGATGGCTATTTATTTCAGAAGGTGATTCAGTCATTCAGATTTGTACTAGCTATTCTTGTTTTCAGTGTGATACGTTCATAGAATCTAGGATTCATATTTTATAGTTTTGATAGGAGTTTATCAGTTTAACTTTAAAGTTTCGTAGTTTAAAAGTTGAACTTCTGAGACCAGAATATGCTTACCAGGATATGAAAATTCAAAATTAATAGTTTAGTATTTCATTCATTTTATGAAAAATAGAACTCAATTCACAGGTTTGCCAAAAGTAAGGGTTGGTCATTTTGAAAAAGAAACTATGATGTTATCTAATGAGTTATGCTATTTTGTGCTATTTGGTAACCAGGGCAATTGCGATTTTACCTAATGTGTTCTGCGGAGTTATTATTTTGTTCTTTTCTCAAAGACAAAGACACTTCATCACACAGTAGAATAGGGCATTTGAACTTCACATCCAAGCTGTTTAGCATAAACTATTGGCATGTGTGCATTTAAGGAAAGCCAGAATTGCATTGAAGATTACACACATTTTTAAAGAAAACATTAAAAATTACAAGTGATTCCATTCTAGGCATACATGCATTCTGTAAAGGATTTACAGTTGTGATGATGGACTTACCTAGAAATTCCTCTCCTTCAACTGATTATGGCATAAGTATTTCTATTATTTACTGCTTATTCTCCCATGAGGACTGTTAATTTTCACCCAAACATTGAGAACAAAAATAAGTATAGTTTCACAAAAATAAATGCTCTCAATAAAAAACTAACCAACAGTCTTATGGCAAAGAACTTAAAATGAGAACTTTATGAATGAGTTGCTGATACTCACCATAGATTTGACATTCCAGAAGTTGAGTAATCAGTCATGATCAATGAGCTTTTGAAGAAATCAAAGGAAGTAATCATAGCCTTAATACTTTGACCCTTTTAAAATACCTGAAGAGTAGAGGAAGGCAACTTAGTGGAAAACAATGAAAAATAAATGTCACACTCCATATTTGAAAATTCATCAAAATTTCAGGTTCAAAGGAATTCAATAGGAGAAAATTCAAAATTACTTACCTTAGTAGCACACCATCCTAGTCCTATACCATGACCAGAACCTTATCTGTCTTTCAATTCACTGGACTACACAAGGCGCCACTCTAAAGACACAAGATTTATAAAAATGTCTAATGCACATTTCAACTCATTTGGAGAAAAGCTGCAAACTCTCAGGTAGATTCAACTCAGTTGTATTTTATAATTATTTTTCTCAATTATTCAAACTCAAAGCTGAAACAATGAGACAAGCATGTCCAACATAGAAAAACCATACCTCAATATCCTTCATGTCCAGCATGTCCTAGAAACAACAAGTTACAATAAACATTGAAATACTTAAAACAATAACGGTAATAAGAGTAGCAATCTATATCAGATCTAAGTTGTTAATGAAAGACAACAACACATAACAATAGCATGATATATCAAATCTGAACCAATTATAAACTCAACATAAGATGCTAGGGTAGAGCTCCCTTATCCTCAGAAAAATTGCTTCTAACAGTCTTCAACCTCTCAGCGTTAGGTTACTTGCATGAGACTCAACTAGACCAACATACTTGTCAAAGGAGAGAACCCAGAACTGGAAAAGAACATGAAATAGATCATCCAACCCTCATAAATGAAAAACAGTAGCAACACAATAGTACGACCAACTCGCAATAAAAAACGACAACAAAGTAATCCAAAAATGTCATATAAGGTAGCGATATGGTGGATGGAACCTAACTAGGGCTCTTAAGGTGAACACAAGGGTGCAAGAGGAGTTTCCTTATATGCCCGCAAGTGGAGTCGACAAATTCCATCCAGGCCTCACTAATATCCTCAAGCATCAAATTCGCCCTCACTTGAAAGTAAAAATTCCCCCATCTAGTTAAAAACGCCCACAGGGAAATAGAGTAAAAATGCTCGTAGCTTGTAAAAATTCCCACAGCTAGTTAAATATTCTCACATTTAAGTTTTAGAATACACTTACATCAATTCTCCAATTTGGATAAGCAGTTGATTTGGGAAAATGTCTACAGCCTGTTGAGAAATGCCCTACAGTTAGTTTGTAAATGCACGTTGGACTGATAAAATGCCCACACTACCTTATAAAATTACCACAGGTGTCAAATATATGCACGCATGCCGAGACAAATGCCTGCAGAAATGCACAAAAGGTTGAAAAATTCCCACAGGAAGCCATAGCAATAGATGAAGTAAAATGCAGGAATAAAATAGGTACAATATGTTTGCAGAAATCTACAGTTGTGAGATATTACTTTTCATCGATTCTGAAGATATATGTGAGACAAATTAAATATCTTGATATGAATAGACCAACAACGTTTAAGGGGGAATAGTATGGTTAGATAAAGAAAAACAATTAAAGTGAAGCAACATTGTGATGTTGTCATTGATGCATGCTTACATTTTATGAATTTACTAGATGACTATTGATACATTCATTATGCGGGCATGTACTTACATGTCATAGGAATTTCAATGATAAAGTTAAACACTTGACAGGTACAACTAAATTAAAGCTTTTATGGGAAGACTGATATTATAAATATATTCTCCAACTATATTGTACGACCACTTGGATGGAGGATTCCCATGATAGGTACAACAATAAAGGAAAAAGGATGTTGATGGCAAAGGACAATGACATTGCAAAAGGGAATATAAAGGTTTATGACAAAGGATGATAACATGGCAAAAAGGACAAGACATTTTGGACATCAATTCGACATGAGGGTAGGTTACATGTCCTTCTCAACTGTATGTGGTCATATGTCTCATGTGTCTCATGCAAAGAGTGGAAACTCATAATCATTATCACTGGATAAGGAAGATCATGTGGTCATCTCATCTTCCTCAGGTTAACTTAGAAAGTGGTGGCCAACGCCTTGAGGATAACCATAGTCATCGAAAGATGTCACACATATTAAAAAATAAGCTACGCAACAAAATTGAACAAACATTTCACATATAAATTGGAAAAAGCACAAATATAGGTATATTAATTGTTTTAATCAGTACAATACTATAAAATAGAGAGCTACATTAATAATCATTAAAGTAATGAAAACAAAAAAATTAATAACCATAATCATTTAAATGCTACAATATTGGACAATACTAAAAGGGGGGGGGTGAATCAATATTGTTACCTTTTTTTCACAATTTTATCCAATTTTAAAATAATAAATAACGAACAGAATCAACAAGATACAGAGAATTTTTTTTTATCACGGAATCCCAACTGGTAAAACCAACAAACACTTTCTATAACTTCAAAATTACATTTTCAATTTCAAAAATATCTTATATCTTATACTTCTGTCAATACAAAGTACCCAGTCTATGTAAAAAACGTATCCTACAACCCATCATCAAAGGGTGCACAAAAGCAAGCCTCAATCCAACACCAAAAATACATTCCACGCAGTCAAAAGAAGCACATAAGGAGCCCTGAAGGATTATCCAAGGAAGCAACTAGGGGACAAAGTGAAAATCCCCCCGAAGTAATGCATTTATATGCCATGAAAACAACTCATCCAAAGGAGCAGTCAGTAGAGCATTGTCAAAGGATAAAAAAAACTTGAATCTTTTCTAAGAAAGATGAGTAAGCCACAAAACTTATGTTTAATAACATAACTTAAAATAATAGGATGGTATCTCTCCCAATAGACTCTCCATCCAACATCTCAATATAAGAGAGTTTTCCCATCTCAAGAGAAAGTGCTTCCTTAGATAAAACATCAACAGTCATCTTGTGCTTCCTTTAAATGTGTTGAAAGTATTCTTCATAGTGGATGTATCCCCATGCATGAAAAAGAAATCCCTCCCATACTCATAGCTCCCAAAAAAAAAAATAAACCACCCTAGTTCACAATACCTTCATACCTTCACCCACTATTTTGGTTTTTCATGTTGTAGTATGGCCCAACTAGTAAAAACAACAAACACTTTCTATAACTTCAAAACTACATTTTGATTTGGTTTTAATAATTTCATAAATATCTTATATCTTATACTTATGTTAGTACAAAGTACCAGTCTATGTCAAAAACGTATCCTACAGCCCATCATCAAAGGGTGTACAAAATCAAGCCTCAATCCAACACCAAAAAGACATTCCATGAAGTCAAAAGAAGCACATAATGAGCCCTGAAGGCTTATCCAAGGAAGCACCTAGGGGGGTAAAGTGAACCCCCCCCACCTGAAGTAAGGCATTTATATTCCATGAAAACAACTCATCCAAAGGAGAAATCAATAGAGCATAGTCAAAGGCTCAAAAAAATTTGAATCTTTTCTAAGAAAGATGAGTAAGCCACAACAGTTATGTTGAATAACATAACTTAAAAGAACATGATGGTATCGCTCCCAATAAACTCTCCATCCAACATCTCAATATAGGAGAGTCTTCCCATCTCAAGTGAAAGTGCTTCCTTGGATAAAACATGAGCACTCATATTGTGCTCGCTTTAAATGTGTTGAAAGTCTTCTTCATAGTGGATGTATCCCCAGGCATGAAAAATAAATCCCTCCCATACTCATAGCTCCCAAAAACAAAAATAAACCACCCTAGTTCACAATACCTTCATACCTTCACCCACTATTTTGGTTTTTCATGTTGTAGTATGGCCTTTGACAATGGCATAGGAAATAAGAACCTCGAGACGATCTTTATTAAGCATCCTCTATGTGTCAAACTTTGAAATGGTCAGCATATTACACTCATATGACAAATCATTTTCAAGAAAGGGTTTATTGACGATGATGTTCTCTATGATGACAATGATGGCCATAAAGACAATGATCATGATAATCCTACTGACTACAATGACAATGATAATTAATAAACATTAAAAAAGCAACAAATAATTGAAACTATCCATCTTACCTTCCCCCAGTCGCGGCAACGAAATTTTACATCTTTCACTTACCTCACCCATGAACTAGGCCCTAGGTCGCAAAGGATTTTCCGAGGTTGCAGAGGAGATTTTTCAGTTACCTCACCCATGAACTAGGCCCAAGGTCACAGAGGAGGTTCCAAGGTTGCGAAGGAGGCAACTCTTGTTCGTTCGGCAAACCCCTTCCTTGACACAGCCAGAAAGCTAGTTTCTGAGAGTGGCGAAAAACTTAAGCTACACCAGACATAGATTAATTTATTGTTTGACTCAATTTTTATAGTACGAGTTCTTCCTACATGACGCTTTTTATTGGGAGGGCATTGGGATTCAAGTCAATTTTAATGGTATCCCAACTTTGGGGAGTTTCTATCCTCAAGGTTGTCCACCCCCTTCATATCCAAAATCTACGCAGTAGTACATTGGCAGATTGATATCGAGACCCTTAAGCAAATGTGAAGGTCACTAAGGCATCAGGAAAAGCATAGGCTAAGTCAACTTCAGGACTAGGTGGTTAAAAACCAGTAGTATATCCAGTATAAGTATATGTTTTTCCCGCAAATATCTCTTCGGTAAGTCAACTTCCTGTGACATGTAAGGACATGCCCATATAAGTATGTAAGCACCCACACATGAAGACTATATGACCGTGACATGTAAGGACATGCCTGCATAATGAATGTATCAACAATCATCTAGTAAATTCATAAAAGTTAAGCATGCATCAATGACAAAATCACAATGCTGCTTCACTTTATTTCCTTTTCTTTATCTAACCATATTGCTACCCTATCAACCTTGCTTCTAGGTATAACTATGAGTTAGTGAAATCTTTTGAAGACATTTAAAGCCCGCACTTAATGTACATAATTGCCGCAAGTATTGCATTATGCATGCAATACTAAGATAAAATGCTGACATCTAGTTAAACATGCCCATAGGGTAATAGATAAATGGCTGCCGAACCCTAAAATGCATGAAATAGAGGTGGAAAGATGCCCCCAGGAAAATAGTTGAAATGCCAACAGATCATTGAAATGCCCGTGACATGTAAGGACATGCTGACATAAGTATGCAAGCACCCACACATGAATACTATATGCCCATGACATGTAAGGACATGCCCACATAATGACTGTATCAACAATCATCAAGTAAATTCATAAAAGGTAAGCATGCAACAATGACAACATCACTATGCTGCTTCACTTTATTTCCTTTTCTTTATCTAACCATATTCAACTTTTTGTGCATTTTTGAGGGCATTTTTATGGACCTGCATGCATTTGTTTGAGGTTTGCGGGAATTTTATATGGCAGTGCAGGCATTTTATCAATTCAATGGGCATTTTCAAACTAGCTTCAGGCATTTCTCAACAGGCTATGAACATTTTTCCAAATCAACTGCTTATCCAATTTGGAGAATTGATGTAAATGTATTTTGCAACTTAAATGTGGGCATATTTAACTAGCAGTAGGCATTTTTAGTGCACCTATGATTCCATGATCAAGCATACAATTGAAACAAATCAAGGACTTATGGAAATTCATCTACATCCGAGTGGTATTACAATATAGTTTAAGAATATCTTTATAAGCTCAAGCTTCCCATAACAACTTTACTTTAGCTGTACCTATCAAGTGTTTAACTTTATCATTGAAATGCCTGTGACATCTAAGGACATGCTCGCATAATGAATGTACCAACAGTCATATAGTAAATTCATAAAAGGTAAGCATGCATCAAATACAACATCACAATGCTGCTTCACTTTATTTTCTTTTCTTTATCTAACCACACTGCTCCCCTTGAAACCTTGCTGGTCTGTTCATCTCAAGATATTTAATTTGTCTCACATGTATCTTTAGAATTGATGAAAAGTAATATCTCACAACTGTAGATTTACTTCATCTATTGCTATGGCTGTCTGCGGGTATTTTTCAACCTTTTGTGCATTTTTACGGGCATTTGTATGGACATGCGTGCATATGTTTGACACATGTGGGCATTTTATAAGGTAGCGTGGGCATTTTATCAATCCAATGGGAATTTACAAACTGGCTGTAGGGAATTTATCAACAGGCTGCAGACATTTTCCCAAATCAACTGCTTATCCAAATTGGATAATTGATTTAAGTGTATTCTGAAACTTAAATGCGGGCATATTTAACTAATTGCGGGAATTTTTACAAGATGCGGGCATTTTTACTCTATTTCCATGTGGGAATTTTTATTTCTCTATTGCCATGTATGCATTTTTAACTAGATGGGGGCATTTTTACTCTCAAGTCTAGGACATGCCCGTGACATCTAATGAAATTCCCACATAATGAATGTATCATCAATCATCTAGTAAATTCATAAAAGGTAAGCATGCATCAATGACAACATCACAATGCTACTTCACTTTATTTGCTTTTCTTTATCTAACCCTGCTGCTCCCCCTATCAATATGTAGACTAATTTCCCCCCCTCAAACCTTGCTAGTTTGTTCATCTCAATCTATTTAATTTGTCTCACATATATCTTCATAATCGATGAAAAGTAATATCTCACAAATGTAGATTTTTGCCACAAGTTGTTCACATGCACTCAAGTAATAAGGAACTTGCTGCATCTAGCAGTTTCACAAGTGGTGCCAAATACTAGTAGGTTGGTTAGCTATTTGAGACTAGCTAATGGTGAGAGAGACCACATTTAAGAGGGGGTGCACCACTAGAGAAGAGTCTTTAGAAAGTGTGCATAGTGTAGACCTTCCATGCAAGTCTATATAAGTGTCCATGCAGGCTCCACACAAGTATCATAATTCAATGTTGGTGGGTAACATATGGAGGTTGGTGAGCTGTTTGAGACTATCTATTTTACCCTAGACTTCACAACAAATATTGTACTTCAAATCTAGGCATACCCCCAGGCTCTTACAATGATGTTGGTAGGCAACGAGTATTAGAAACTAAATGTCCTCCTCGGAACTTATGTCCTCCTTGAAACTATAATTAACCCAGATTTAAAAATGATGCTCTTCATTGTTGATTAGATACACAATCGTGGAGAATTAAGGTTTCTTTCACACCCAAGTTTTCCTAGACTTGAGGGATGAGTCTTGTTGCTGCTATTTCACACACATTGGGCTATTGAGATTTGAGATATTGATGCCTAGAATGCTGCTACTGTTTTCTTTTATGCCCATAAAGCTTCAGAACTCCTTGGTGGACACCCATGCAATATAGGTAGCAAGAGGATGTACACCAAAAACAACTTGGATGATGTCTTGTGGAAATAAAGAGGAAGAGGGAACTAAGGGTGCATCTGCATAAACATCATAGGAGCAAATACTTAATTTGGGATCAAATATGCAGATGATTCTCCTCTAGAGGTTTTCCACCCAGCCATAGGCTCGCACTTTAAAAAGACACCCCCAATTTGAGGGCCTAAGAATGACAAGGGAGACTCTCTTACTCATCCCAAACCCCAAACAATTGCCAAGCAAAAAAAAAACATTCATCAAAACCTCCAAACCCTTAGAAACTGCGCAAGAACAAGTAACGACTAACAAGTCAAAGAAGCCTGCTAGATCTTACACAAGCACAAAGCATTCACAACTCAATCAATTGATAATAAAGAACACAAAATTAACAAAGGAAAGCAAACTGACTAAGGTCAATTCACTGGACTACATAAGTGCCACTCTAAAGACACAGGATCCATAAAAATGTACTAATGCACATTTCAACTCATTTTGAGAAAATATGCAAACTATCAGGTAGATTCAACTCATTTGTATTTTATAATTATTTTTCTCAAATATTCAAACTCAAAGCTGAAAAAATGAGACAAGCATGTCTAGCATAGAAAAACCATACCTCAATATCCTTCATGTCCAGCATGTCCCAAAAACGATGAGTTACAATAACCATTAAAGTACTTAAAACAATAACAATAATAAGAGTAGGGATCTATATCAGATCTAACTTGATAATGAAAGACAACAATACATAATAGTAGCATGATATGTCTAGTCTGACCCAATTATAAACTCAACATAAGATAACTCAAAACAAGATTTTAGGGTAGAGCTCCCTTATCCTCAGAAAAAATGCTTCTAAACAAACTCCAACATCTTAGCATTAGGTTAATTTCATGCTATTGAACTATACAAACATACTTGTGAAAGGAGAGAACCCAGAACCAAAAAAGATCCTAAAATAGATCATCCAATCCTCACAAATAAAAACAGTAGCAACACAATAGCACGACCAACTCTTAATAACAAACGACAACAAAGTACTCCAAAAAAGTCACATATGGTAGCGCTATGGTGTATGGCACCTAAGGAGGGCTCTTAAGGTCAACGCAAGGTTTGACAACCCCCGTAAGGGGTCACACTAGTCATCAACAAGATGGACATCAACATTTAAGGGTTGTATAGCTCAACGTTACCATGCAAGGGTCAACCATGAGTCACCACAATGATAAACAAGACATACAAGTAAACATGCAAGTCAACGTAACATAACAACGCAAAATGACATCATACTAGGATCATGCATATCGAATCAACGTGAGGGTATGTTTCCTGCCCAGATATAATGTGGCCATATGTCTCATGTGTCTCATGCAAAGAGTGGAAGCTCATAGTCATCATCACTGGATAAGAAAGCTCATGTGGTCATCTCATCTTCCTCAAGTTAACTCAGGATGGGGTATCCAACCCCTTGAGGATAACCATAGTCCTTGAAAGATGTCACACATTATAAAAAATAAGCTATGCATCGACTAATAAAAACACAAATCTTAAATGTATACAACTACATTTTTTTGTGTTTTGCTTTGTGTTTTCATAAAGTCCTAGATGGGGACAGCTAATTCGTTGTCATTTAATGTTGAAATTGTTGTTCCCTCTCTTTCTGTTGATTGTGTGGGCATGCTCTCCCATACCATACTTCTGGTACGTTGAATAGTAGGGCATGGAGGTCACTAGTGAGGGGCATCATTAATTCCAAGATCATTACAATGATCTTTACCTCTTGGCTGACTAGATGAGACAATTAGAGTGTTCATTGGTTCTGCCATTTGTTCCTCTTCCATTTGTGCATGGGAAGGTACATGCTCTGCCATTCACATAACAAAATTTATTACTACACGTCATCAATTATATATTTGAAATCATAATAAATACTTATATTTTATAGCATACACACCTGAATCATGGCTAGGTTGCTCGCCACCAACATGAGGCAGCTCCCCACCATCATGTGGTACCTGTTCGGCACCGCTACAATCACCTCTTTTGTTGCTCTCACCCTGAAAACCAAAAAAGAAATTTATTTTTCAAATATACAAATTTGACATAACACAGAATTCAAGTCCAAAGTAATGTGAGCAAATTGGACATGCACAAATGTTTTTTTTTACCTCTGTGTGCTTCAATGGGGAAATTGGGGTTTCCCCAAGCTTTTTCAACTTTCCAACACATGTTGAAAACCATACTTGAAGTCGAGCCTCAAGTCTTATTCAGTGGCTGCTTCTTGAAAAGCATTTCCTTGCAATGCATAACACCATAAAAATTATTTGTTCGCTACAATGATAGATAAATTATTTATTTGCTACAGTTACAAAATATTTGGCTACAAATAATGATCATTCGTTTCTTAGAATTCATGCTCTTAGTTTTTGATATCCACCCTGGCCTAGTTTGTGCTGCCCATGTTTTTCTACCCTTTCCTTTGTCGCTTTAGAGGCATCAGGGAGCATATGAAAGGTCTCAAATATGTTAGATATCACAACTTAAATATATTTAAAGGTAAAAAAAATATAGAATAATTTTCATTGAAAATATGATATGTGACAATACCTTCTTGAACCGATTGGCCGAAAATTTCCTTGTTTTCTCAATGCCTTCTCCTTTGCATCATCCATGAGTGCCTTCCACTCCTTCTCTGCAACCATCAGAGGATGCTCATACTTAGTGTTAATTTGCAAATTGTCCCTATAATCTGCCCTGACATATTTCAAATTCAAGCCAGCTACTGCGGTGACACCTTTTTTTGTTGAAGGTATCAACAACAAGTTAACCATGTGGTTCATCAAATCATCTTTCAATTTGTCATTTTGGGCATTCCACCGTATGATTGTTGGGCCCAAAAATCTCCAAATCCTTCTCATGCAGGTTCTTATAAAAAACATTATTTCTTGCAAAAACAATATGATCATTAATTAAAATAATTTCAGGTATGTGGCTTTGAATTACATGAAAAAAAACGGAATTAATTAAATAATACCTGCAATCTTTGGTATCTTGATTGGAACACATTCCTTTTCTGCCAAGAATGTAATGAGTAATGATCCCTTGCTAACCACACGTACTTCTCCAGGATAACAACTTTCACATTCGATGCTACTCCTCTCTAACTTCCTATGAAGTAGTATTGGGTGAAGGGCCCTCCTGATCTCCAACATTCAGTGAGGTCATAGCCTCTAAAGGGCATTGCTAGTCAGGAGATTCAAATAGCCTTGTTGGTATGGTAGATTGACACTGTGTTGAACCATCACTACTACCAATACCGACGTCTACATACTGTACTTGATGCATAGGTGTTGTCTCTAAAAATTCCTACATAAAAGAAACCTTTAATTGATGAGATCATATAAAAAATAGAGAACTAAAATAACATAAAAGAATATCTTGGCGAATAGTTCGTATAATATTCAAATGATGCCACTTACCCCGTATTGTACTATTCTTTGCCTCAAGTAAAAAAATCTTGCTTTGATTTCTTCAGTCATGGGTATGATCTATATCAGTGCAAGAAGTTCTTGATTGGACATTTTCAAAGTCTTATTCATAGTTCCCATTGGGTCAGTTGAATAAAATATATCTTCCTTAGTGACCACCTCATCATCGTGATGTGGTGTGCTCTACAAACATCAATCAGTAAAATTAGTTAATTAATTTTTATCACTACAAAAATCCACGTGAAAAAAATAACATGCATTTAATTAAAAAAAATTACTTTAATCATGTTTAGGTACTATTAGGCTAACATTTACCCGATGGGACACCATTGGGGATTTCCCACGGTTAACCTGCCACAATACAAGAAGCAACACAATTTCATATTGAAAAGTAAAAATTGAACCATGTCTAATAAACGTGATTAATGAAGAAAAAAATTAGTGTTAATATGGCAATCACATTTACCCGACCAGAAAATGCAGGTGTGTTGTGAGTACCCCCCTAAAATAGTATAATAAGCATGATATCATCTCCAAATATCACAATGTTTACAATACGCCCACATAGTGTTTACAATATTTCCCGCACGGTATTTACACTACACCAACACATTGTTTATAGACCAACATATACATTTATTATCTATATACCCTATACAACAACTTGAGATTTATATTGGATTATTATCTTAGAAATACTATTAAGATTCAAGTCGTCAGCAAGTTTATGAGTCAAGGACCACTTACCATTTAGAGTAGAGTACAGTACGAAAAAAACTACTTACCGTTTTTCTAGGTGTTCAGTAGGAACCAAGTAAGTCAAGTAGCGTTTGTTAAGTATGTAGAAAACCTTGGTCAAGTAGCGTTTGTTAAGTAGGTTTTGTTATTGGGTTGTTTGGTAGTTGATTCTCTTTCCTCATGGCACAAAAATTCCAATAGGTCCATTACCTCAAGAATTGTTCAAAAATATTGATGGTACAACACTAGGTTATGTTGGGGGCAAGTTGTTGTTATGTATTGGTGAGTTAGGAGGGTGTCATTTAATACTTCTAAAGATACTACTACATAAAGCTTCACCATATATGGTCCTTTATCAAGTTGTTTGGTACTTTAACACACTGAGAGTATTGTTTATTTAGGGTGGCTTCCGTAGGGAAGATGTTCATATTGCACCTAGACCCAAGTTTTAACAATTTTAACATTGTTATAACCTCCAAAAATTGCCTAGAACTGATAGATAACCTCCATGATTGTCAAAACCCCAAATTTTCACAAAAAATTAAAATTTTGAGATAACAGTAAATGCTAAACCCTGCGGTCTACTAACAGCTAACGGATTGCAAAAAGAACAATCAAGTAATTAGTTTCACTAATTCTTAATTATAATAACTTAACAGTTTATTTTCATAACAAGAATAAAATATTCTTGTGTGCTGTTTACTTCAGTTTACTGATTAGTATTTTCATGTCAAGTAGGTGGAATCTACTTTTGAATCCGGGGCTTACTTAGCAATCGTGTTAATGCAGCTGAATACTGATTCTTATAGGTTTTGCAGGTATGATCAAATGAGTATATATAAAAATATCTTTAAAGTGTCAGCAGTATTTTATTTGCAATTTAAAAGCTTAGTAATTAAGCTGCTAAACTCTAGACAACTCCTGTAAGGTAAAACCATTTGGCTTCCTTCAATTTTTCCAGTAGACAAGTTCGGAAGTAAGTAACGACAATAAAATATGTTTGTAACTCTAAACATTAGAATCTCAGTTACAAGTATTTATACTTTAGTCTATGTAATTTGTAATGTTTATAATGATTGTTATTGTCAGTATTTATGCAATAGTATCTTATCTTGTTTATATAATCATTGACCCACATTTTGCTTCTGCAAGATAACTTACAACATGTTATCTTTTAGACAGTATAACTTCGATTGTGCAAACTACAACCATCATGCCTTTCTATATGAGCTCATGGTTACCTATATTTTATTTCCATGTCGAACCCTATGGTTCTAGTAATTTTTTTGGATTCAATAGGGTCATTCCTATTTTGGTATCATGTTTAGTTTTATAATGCTTTACTATGCACTAGACAAAGTAAAACGAGAATAAGAACCAAGTTGAGTCATAACCCAAAATCCATCAAAGTATTGTCTCTTGAACTATGTAACAAAATCCTCATAATAATGTTCTTACCATCAGTTTTGTACTACTTCAAAGTTCTGATGATCAAAAGTTGTTATGCAAGAGTGATTATCGGGATTTAACAAAGGTTTAAGTGTCACCAAACACTAGGTCAACGTAACCCTCATGTTGACAATCTTATCATTATGCTAACATATTATAATGTGCAAATGTTTAATGATTTGGATGGCAAATTATTGGTTAACATTATAGTTTGACTCCACGCTCCAATGATCAAATAATTGGATTCTTGTTTTACGCAGGCACTATAGTCTTTGACCCACTGCGTGTTTGATTAATGGAGACCACGTGGTCGTCTCCTGACCAAGTGTCGGGGATATAAAACTCTAATATGACCTAACCCTTATCATTTTCATCCCGCAGTTTTCGCTGGCTCTAGGGTTGCTTTGCTTGTCTCCCATGGCGGCCGTCGTTCCTTCTTGTTCTGGATTGTCTTGTGCCTTGGTTCCATGCTGCATTTGTCATTAGTGCATGGTTTTAGAATCCATTCCCACTGGCTTATTTTTTGGTCTGCGACTTGTGGAGATTACTGCTGCTCGTGACTTGCTGTCTGTGTATTTCTCCTTTCGCTGCCTTCGTAGCTTGCAGTATATTTCAGTTACCTATGAGGTATTTACCTTGTAGGTTGTTGGGTCTTTGTTTGCATAGCTTGTAGGTGACATTGCTTCATTGAGTCTGCTCGTCTTTCTCTTCTGAAAGGTACATAATACTTTGAGTTCATTTACTTCGTTTCTAAATTTACTTTGCTGTTACAGTGGATGTATTGGTATATTTAATTAACAGTGGTTTGTCACCTTGCTTGCAGGTACTCACCACTATAAATCTTGTACAATGAAAAGTAGACAGTCCCCTACAAAGGTCGTGGCTCATGGTTCGATTTTGGGTAAGCCCCGTGGTCCAAATGTTGGATTTTTCACTCTACTAGTGTTAGGGTGGTCGATGGACTCGCTCAGGGTTTTGGAAAACCCTCCTTCGAATCGCCCTGAGTTATGTTGTTGTGTTAATGTTTCTACAGGCTGTTGTTGTAATACTTAGAATTCAAACCCTCGTTAGGCTAGACTCAATTTATCTGAGCACTGTAATTAGTTGAAGCTTTGGCTTACGACCGGGTTTAAGTTTGTAGTTTTTGGTAATGAAAGTGCTGTCAGTAGACTTGTTAGGTTTATCATGTGTTTACATTACACTCTGTGTAAAAAGTTAGGATTTTACCCTTCTTAAATGTAATGAAGTTTATACTTTGTTTGAGTACTCTGTAAGGGTTTATAAATAAAAACTTAAGGCTGATGCATACAGCCATAACTTAATTCTTGCTTGTTTTGATTGGAGTTATAAATTAGGGGTTTTACTTGTAGAAACCCTCGTTTGATATAAATTATACTTGTTATAATAATTATACAGTTTTTCTATTTGTCCTTAAAGGACTGAGTAAAATTATTATTTGTCCTTCAAGGGACTGTGAGTAAATTATATAAACTTGGTTATTAATGGTTACTTAATTTATGTAAATTTGGTTTTTAATGTTTGGTACTTGTAATTGTAATAATTTTAAGGGTTTTAACCCTGACATTTATTTCTGTATAAGCATGCTGTTAGTAAAAGAAAAGCACGGTTTCTCTTATAAATATTATTATACATGTTGATCAGTAATGTAATTCATTTCTGTGTATAAAATTTCTAGTTGGTTCTTTAATAGTTTTTAGAAAAATTAACTTGTTAATTCGATTACTGTCACACAATTTTCTTCAGTTTATTTTTTTGAATTATTAATTTATAACATCACTGTTTATTGTTAATAATAATATTATTTGTATTAATAAGATTATTATCTATGAATAATGTATCCTCTTAAGTTTATGTTGGTATTTATATATATTAAATAAGACTGAGAGCAGTCTATAATAATTGTGTTTATTTAATAAAATTATTTATGTAAGCTTACTGAAAGAATTTAAGAACTTCCCTACCTGTCAATACTCTTTACACCTATACTGTCTGTAAGTGTATAAAGACAGTTCTTTACTATTAATAACTTAAGCATAGATTACTACTGTCCTCTAATTATTAATACTAAGAAAAGAATACTGAAATATTTATCAAGTTCTTATTTCGAGTTCAAATAGTTGTAGGTAAATTAGTTAGTACTAATGGAAAAGAGATAAATTAACAGTATTATTTTTACATCTTTTCTTAACATAAATGATAAACATAAACATTCATCTAGTAATACTAGTTCTTCCATTTCAGTATAAGTGTACAGTTTATAGAAGTAGATACTGTGTAGAAGAATGAATTATATACTTAAACATACTACTGTCAGTAAATAACATGATTCTTGTTCTTTTCTGATAATCTAAATACACAGTCTAGTTCTGACAACTTCTCTACAAAATAGATTAATATTCTTTCTAGAAAACAACTAACTACTAAAAGAAAACATTTCAATACTCTGAAAAACATAAGTATTCTATTCATTCATATTCCTATCATACTCCATTCATTTAAACACACTACCCGTGCTAGAGTACAATCTGGATTACTCCAGATGAGGAAAAACACAGGTAGGATTTATCTTTCATCAAGTACAGATTCAACCTTGAAACAACTAAGAGATTTTAATTTAACAATTTACAGCATAACATAAAATCATTCATTATCTATTCACACACAGATATAAAATATAACACAGAAATTAAAAGATAATGGAACCTGTTTTTAAAGCTGGATGACAACAACAATCAGAGGCCGTTCCTCCCTACCAACTCCTGAAGAGCGCTCAAACAACGACTTCTTAGGACCCCTGAGCCTATTCTGGTCTCCTTGGCTGGAACTAGGTGGATCAAACAACAAAGTACTAGTCCTGAGACTCAATACCAACTCTACATACTGCAGTAAGATCTTTCAGCTGCAAAGCTGTACTAGATCACCTTCATGTAGTTTACCCCTCAAACACCTTCCTCAAAATTTCCCTTCCCAGTGAATTCCTGGAAGTGCATTCACCTGAATGATTCTTCTCCTGGAATGAGCAGCCTCAGTTCTCTACATTGGGTACTTTTATGAAGATTTCCTCGGTCTTTTTGGGTTGGTTGTCATTAATTGAGCCACCTTCTCTGATCCCACTTTCTTGGGGGATCATGACCCCAAATGTAGGGAGGTTTCCACCTGCAACATAGGAAGTGTTTGAGGATGCTGCCACTTGTCTTTTTTCTCTCCACCTTGTTCCCTCCACCAACTTGACCAGTAACACTCTTTGTAACAGCTCTCCCAATCTGTTGTCTCCACTTTTATTTATTAAAAATTAAATATTCAGAATTACATTCCACATCCTTGACTATGCTGAGTCATGGATGAGTCATCAGTTTAAACTTAGCATTAAATTTAACATAATGTCTTGGAATAAAATAAAAATAAGATAACATTATTTTACAAAATTGGGGCATGTGACATACACACCCCCTTAGAACATAACGTCGTCCTCGATGTTATTTATTCTTCATCCTCTGAAGTCCCCTGGAACAGAATTGGATATGCATCTCACATTTTACTTTCCAATTTCCAGGTGGCTTCTTCAGGACTAAGGTGCTTCCATTACACCTTCACCTGTCCAATGGTGCGGTTTCGAAGTGTAATTTCCCTCCTCCCGAGGATACAGTCCGGTTCCACCAAAAATTCTCCTTCTGGTTCCACCTGTACAACATTCCAGTTAACAACATGAGTAGCATCATGAACATATTTCTTTAAAATGAAAATGTGAAAAACATTATGTACTCTTAAGTTAGGTGGTAATGCTAATTGATAAGCTACTTGTCCAATCCTAGACAGAATTTCAAATGGGCCCCAGTAACGAGGTGCCAATTTTGCACAACTCCCCAATATTAGAGAGCTCTTTTTGGGCCTTACCTTAATGAACACATGTTCACCTACTTGAAACTCCTTTGGAGTTCTTTTTAAGTCTGCTTGACTTTTCTGTCGATCCTGTGCCACTTTCAGATTTCCCTGCACCTGTTTCACAATTTCTTCCATTTCGTTCAACAGTTCTGGACCTAATACCAATCTATCTTCTGGATTACTCCAAGAGATAGGATTATTACATTTCTGTCCATATAAAATTGCAAACGGACTAAATCTAGCTGATGTCTGATAATTATTATTATAAGCAAATTCCGCTAGATGTAAATAGTCCTCCCATTTACCAAGCTGGTCTTTCACATACATTCTTAATAAATCTTCCAGTACCTGATTTACCCTTTCAGTTTGTCCATCTGTTTGAGGATGGACAGAAGTACTGAAATTTAATGTGGTGTTTAACCCTTTAAACAAAGACTTCCAAAAGTTTCCTATAAACTTAGGATCTCTATCTGAGATTATGACTTTTGGGACTCCATGCAAGCGAAAAATCTGTTTTAGGAAAATATCAGCTATATTGGTAGCTTTATAAGTAGTTTTAACAGGTATAAAGTGAGCTGCTTTGCTTAACTTATCAACTACTACCATAATAGAATCATTCTGATTTTGATTTCTAGGCAGTCCAGTAATAAAATCTAGACTAATCACCTCCCATTTCTAGCTAGGGATGGGTAAAGGCTGTAGCAAACCAGCTGGGTGTTGGTGTTCGGTTTTTACCTGTTGACATTCTAAACACCTTGCAATATATTCAGCTACTTCAGTTTTCATATTTGGCCAAAAATACTATTTTCTTAACATGGTTATAGTCTTTTGATAACCTGGATGACCTGAATATGGTGTTTTGTGAATTTCATCCACAATTAACAGCTTGACCTTAGGTACGTTAGGTACATACAGTTTATCTTTATACAGTAAAAATTCTTTTTTTCATTTAAACTGTAACCTTTTATTAAGTTTTCTGTTGGGTTTTCCTTAGCTTTAGCTTGCAATTTCTAGTAAATTTCATCTTGTTTTATTCCTTCTTTAAGCTGTTCATCTAAGTCTGAAACATAAGTGCTGATTGCTGTTGCAAAATTCAACCTTGCATTCCTACTTAATGCATCAACAACTTTATTTTCTTTACCTTTTATATGCTGGATTTCAAAATCATACTCACTTAAGAAACCTAACCATCTAGCTTGTCTGGCATTTAAATTAGGTTGATCTAAAAGATACTTCAATCCTTTATTATCAGTCATTAAAACAAATTTTCTGCCAATTAGGTGATGTCGCCACATCTTTAAGGCATGTATTACAGCTGCTAGTTCTAGATCATATGTTGCATAATTCTTTTCGTGAACTTTTAACTTTCTAGACTCATAGGCAATAACATGCCCTTCTTGAGTCAGAACATCGCCTAAGCCTTCATTATAGGCATCAGTGCATACTACAAATTATTTATTAGGATCTGCAATTCTTAAAATAGGTGCACTGGTTAATAAAGTTTTTAACTTCTTAAAGCTTTCTTCACATTTCTGATTCCAGTCGAACTTCTTTCCTTTCTTCTGCAAGGAAGATATCGGATTTTCTATCCTTGAAAAGCCTTCAATTAACCTTCGATAATAACCGGTAATGCCCATGAAATATCTAACATCCGTCACATCCTTAGGAACCGGCCAATCTTCGATTTCCCGAATCTTTTCAGGATCTACGAAAATTCCTTCCTTGGTCACTACGTGACCTAAATACTGAATCATATCCTTGAAGAAGTCACACTTACTAAACTTTGCGAAGAGTTGATGTTCTCACAACTCTTGCAAAACAATTTTTAGATGTTCTTTATGTTCTTCTTCAGTTTTTGAATAGATTAGAATGTTGTCGATAAACACGACCACAAACTTATCTAAATACTTATGCATTATGTTGTTCATTAAACACATGAAGACAGCTGGGGAATTAGTAAGCCCGAATGGCATTACGACAAATTCGTAATGACCATATCTTGTTCTAAAGGCTGTCTTGAAGATGTCTTCATCTTTAATCGTCACTTGATGATATCCAGACCTTAAATCTATTTTCAAAAAAATCATGGATTTACGTAGTTGATCAAACAGATCATCTATGCGGAGCAACGAATATCGATTTTTAATGGTCATCATGTTTAACTGACGGTAATCTATGCAAAGTCTCATAGTTTCGTCCTTCTTCTTGACGAAGATGACAGTTTCCCCCCAGGGAGACACACTTGTTCGAATATACTTTTTATCAATTAACTCTTTTAATTGCGATTTTAACTCATTAAGTTCCAATATGTTCATTCTATAAGGGACCTTTGAGCTAGGTACTGCACCCGGTACCAGCTCAATGGTGAAATCTGATTCCCTCTTCAGAGGTAATCCCATAATTTCTTCTGGGAATACATCAACATATTCTTTTAAGACTAGGATGTCTTCTACTTTTAACTTATCTATTTTAATTTTACTTTCCTCATCTGTAATTGTTACTGTATAAGCTTTGCATCCTTTTCTAACAGCTCTTTTAAGTTGTAAAGCAGAAATCTACCTTACAGTAGTTTTTCTAGGAATACCTTTAACACTTACTAGTTTTTCATCACTGTTTAAGCATGTGAAAGTTTTATCATAACAGTTTAAAATTACTCTATGTTGTTCTAACTAGTCCATACCAATCAGAAAATCATAAAGCCAAGTGGCAAAACATTAAGTTTAACAACAGTTTCAAATTTATCCATAAGTAAAGAACATTCTTTCACAAAACTAGTTACTTTTTTTTTAGTCCCAGTGGCTAACTGAACTAACCATGAATTTTCAAACTTATCAATAGATAACTTACATTTTTCGACAATCCGAGGTGCAATATAACTGAGACTAGCTCCTGGATCAATTAAAATAGTTATAGGGGTCTGATTTATCATACCTTCTACTTCCACCATGGAAGTCTGATATTCAGCTTGTCGGTTCTCCAAGGCTGCGTTGATTCTGGGCATGCTCCTTGCTAGTTCCCCAATCGTCATCTCTTCCTGTATAGTATGAATGTTGCTAATAGTCTTCTTCCGGTTTGGAAAGACTGAAGCATAGTGTGGGCCATTACATTTCCAGCACTTAACAGTCTCTTTACACTCAAAATTCTTGGTAAAGTTTCCATGATTATTTGCAGTCTTCTTACCTTTAGAATTGTTCTGATTGTTGGGTGTATTGTTCCTATTTCCTTGGAAATTCTTGTTATTAGAATAGTTTTTGGCCTTATTGTTCTTAAAATTTCTGTTAGGCACAAAATACTTCTTCTTAGATTCAAACTGATTATTATTTTTCTTAGCCTTCTATTTGGCCAGGCTTTCTTTCTTTTGATTATGCTCAAAACAAAAGTTAGCCTTCCTCATAGCTTCCTCCAAGGTCTTTGGGTTATCATATTCAATTCTATCTTTAATATGATAAGGTAGACAGCTAAGGAATCACTGAACTTTTGGTTTCTCATCTACAAGGTAGGGTACATACCTAAGTAGACTTAAGAACTTGCTGTTCAGATCCTTCATTGTCATTGAACCTAACTTCAGTTCATAAAACTCTTTAGCTCTTTCCTCGTAATATTGCTCAGACACGAATTTCTTTTTGAAATACCTCTTAAAGGTACTCCAGTTAACTTATTTCTCTTTTATACCCTTAACTCTCTTCAAGTCCTGCCACCAAATGTCAGCCTTTCCTGAGAGGTTATATATAGCCATCCTAGCCTTTAACTGGTTAGAATAATTATATATTTGGAAGTACTTCTTCATCCCGGATAACCAGGATTCAGTTTCCTCCCCCTTCTCAGTCTCTCCATTAAAAGTTGGTGGTTTTATCTTTTTGAATTCCCCAGAAATTTCCTCATAAGGTTTGTATTTCCTCTTCTTGGCGTACAGATTATCATCACTACTGTCACTAGTAGTATGGTAATTTTGTTGTTCACCAAACACTTCAGACGATGAACTACTTTCAGTTTTTGTATGCTTCCTCTTTTTAGATTTTCTTTGATGACTGGCATCTTCAGATTCTGACCTTCTACCCCTATCCTCCATTTGAAACTTTTCCATTAGGACCTGATTCAACTCTTCTTGAGCCCTTAGAATCCTTTCGTTCTCTCGCTTTACAGATTCCATTTCAGTTTTTAAATCTTTTACAGTCTATAACAGCTCTGAGGAATTTGTAGTTAAATCCTCAGGTAAAGGATCTATTGGTAAATTTCCTGTTTCTATAGCTGCAGACTCCTCCCGTGCATACTCTTCCAGCCTTTCCATACCCGCCTGTTAAACTTCAGAAAAAGACAATTTTTTGTTGAATAACATTAACAACACAATAATTTAATTTATTGTTTTATGAAAGCTAGTTGGGCTTCATCAAGGCCTAGTGTTTGAACTTTGTGCCCTGATACCACATGTCAAAACCCCAATTTTTCACAAAAATTTAAAATTTTGAGATAACTGTAAATGCTAAGCCCTGCGGTCTACTAACAGCTAACGGATTGCAAAAAGAACAGTCAAGTAATTAGTTTCACTAATTCTTAATTATAATAACTTAACAGTTTATTTTCATAACAAGAATAAAATCTTCTTGTGTGTTGTTTAATTCAGTTTATTGATTAGTCTTTTCATGTCAAGTAGGTGGAATCTACTTTTGAATCCGGGGCTTACTTAGCAATCATGCTAATGCAGATGAATACTGATTCTTACAGGTTTTACAGGTACGATCGAATGAGTATATATAAAAAGATCTTTAAAGTGTCAGCAGTATTTTATTTGCAATTTAAAAGCTTAGTAATTAAGCTGCTAAACTTTAGACAGCTCCTGTAAGGTAAAACCATTTGGCTTCCTTCAGTTTTTCTAGTAGACAAGTTTGGAAGCAAGTAACGATAGTAAAATATGTTTGCGACTCTAAACATTAGAATATCAGTTACAAGTATTTATACTTTAGTCTATGTAATTTGTAATGTTTATAATGATTGTTATTGTCAGTATTTATGCAATAGTATCTTATCTTGTCTGTGTAATCATTGACCCACATTTTGCTTCTGCAAGATAACTTACAACCTGTTATCTTTTGTACAATATAACTTCGATTGTGCAAACTACAACCATCATGCCTTTCTATATGAGCTCATGGTTACCTATATTTTATTTCCATGTCGAACCCTATGGTTCTAGTAATTTTTTGGATTCAATAGGGTCATTCCTATTTTAGTATCATGTTTAGTTTGATAATGCTTTACTATCCACTAAACAAAGTAAAATGAGAATAAGAACCAATTTGAGTCATAACCCAAAATCCATCAAAGTATTGTCGCTTGAACTATGTAACAAAATCCTCATAATAATGTTCTTACCATCAATTTTTTACTACTTCAAAGTTCTGATACTAATTGAGTTATTAGTTTATGTAAGTTTTATAGATATGCATAATCTATTTGTCGATAGACATTCAGTCTATAATTAGTTTGTGATTATAAACATATGTTAAACTAGAGTTTATAATCCTTTGCACTAGTACATTATGCCATTTATAAAATTCTGACTTGTAACATTGTTATCACAAAAGAGTTACTATGTATAAACTATAGTTTACCTTTTGTTGCTAGGGAAACAATAGTTGTTTAATATCTAACATAAACTCTCCCATTTACACTATAGTGAATACCTAAAACATTGATCTATAAATAATACATGAATTATTTGATTTCTATCAAATAATAAAACAATGTTTAGAGGAGAAAATGCAACTATTTAAAATGCAATATGTGATATTGTAAAAATAATAACATGAGGATTATAGTGGAAATGAGTCTTATGAAAGAGTGATTATCGGGCTTTAACAAAGGTTTAAGTGTCACCAAACACTAGGTCAACGTAACCCTCATGTTGATAATATTATCATTATGCTAACATATGATAATGTGCAAATGTTTAATGATTTGGATGGCGAATTATTGGTTAACATTATAGTTTGACTCCACGCTCTAATGATCAAATAATTGGATTCTTGTTTTACGCATGCACTATAGTATTCGACCCACTGCGTGTTTGATTAATGGAGACCACATGGTCATCTCCTGACCAAGTGTCGGGGATATAAAACTCTAACGTGACCTAACCCTTATCATTTTCATCTTGTAGTTTTCACTGGCTCTAGGGTTGATTTACTTGTCTCCCATGGTGGTCGTCGTTCCTCCTTGTTCTAGATTGTCTTGTGCCTTGGTTCCATGCTGAGTTTGTCATTAGTGCATGGTTTTAGAAGCCATTCCCACTGTCTTGGTTCTCGGTCTACGACTTGTGGAGATTACTACTGCTCGTGAATTGCTGTCTGTGTAGTTCTCCTTTCGCTGCCTTCGTAGCTTGCAGTGTACTTCAGTTACCTGTTACAGTTCTCGTGGCTCGTCAATGTGTGAGGTATTTACCTTGTAGGTTGTTGGGTCTTCGTTTGCATAGCCTGTAGGTGACAATGCTTCGTTGAGGCTGCTCGTCATTCTCTTCTGAGAGGTAGATAATACTTTGAGTTCATTTACTTCGTTGCTAAATTTACTTTGCTGTTATAGTGGATATATTGGTATATTTAATTAACAGTGGTTTGTCACCCTGCTTGCAGGTACCCGCCACTGTAAAGCTTGTACAATGAAAAGTAGACAGTCCCCTACAAAGGCCGTGGCTTGTGGTTCCATTTTGGGTAAGCCCCGTGGTCCAAATGTTGGATTTTTCACTCTACTAGTGTTAGGGTGGTCGATGGACTCACTCAGGGTTTTGGAAAACCCTCCTTCAACTCGCCCTGAGTTATGTTGTTGTGTTAATGTTTCTATAGGCTGTTGTTGTAATATTTAGAATTCAAACCCTCGTTAGGGTAGACTCAGTTTATCTGAGCACTGTAATTAGTTGAAGCTTTGGCTTACGGCCGGGTTTAAGTTTGTAGTTTTTGGTAATGACAGTGCTGTCAGCAGAATTGTTAAGTTTATCATGTGTTTACATTACACTCTGTGTAAAAAGTTAGGGTTTTACCCTTCTTAAATGTAATGAAGTTTATACTCTGTTTGAGTACTCTGTAAGTGTTTATAAATAAAAACTTAAGGCTGATGCATACAGCCGTAACTTAATTCTTGCTTGTTTTGATTGGAGTTATAAATTAGGGGTTTTACTTGTAGAAACCCTCATTTGATATAAATTATACTTGTTATAATAATTATACAGTTTTTCTATTTGTCCTTAAAGGACTCGAAGTAAAATTATTATTTTTCCTTTAAGGGACTGTGAGTAAATTATATAAACTTGGTTATTAATGGTTACTTAATTTATGTAAATTTGGTTTTTAATGTTTGGTACTTGTAATTGTAATAATTTTAAGGGTTTTAACCTTGACATTTATTTCTGTATAAGCATGCTGTTAGTAAAAGAAAAGCACGGTTTCTCTTTTAAATATAATTATACATGTTGATCAGTAATGTAATTCATTTATGTGTATAAAATTTCTAGTTGGTTCTTTAATAGTTTTAGAAGAATTAACTTGTTAATTCGATTACTGTCACACAGTTTTCTTCAGTTTATTTTTATGAATTATTAATTTATAACATCACTGGTTATTGTTAATAATAATAGTATTTGTATTAATAAGATTATTATCTATGAATAATGTATCCTCTTAAGTTTATGTTGGTATTTATATATATTAAATAAGATTGAGAGCAGTCTATAATAGTTGTGTTTATTTAATAAAATTATTTCTGTAAGCTTACTGAAAGAATTTAAGAACTTCTCTACCTGTCAATACTCTTTACACCTATACTGTATGTAAGTGTATAAAGACAGTTCTTTACTATTAATAGCTTAAGCATAGATTACTGTCCTCTAATTGTTAATACTAAGAAAAGAACACTGAAATATTTATCAAGTTCTTATTTCGAGTTCAAATAGTTGCAGGTAAATTAGTTAGTACTAATGGAAAATAGATAAATTAACAATATTATTTTTACATCTTTTCTTAACATAAATGATAAACATAAACATTCATCTAGTAATACTAGTTCTTCCTTTTCAGTATAAGTGTACAATTTATAGAAGTAGATACTGTGTAGAAGAATGAATTATATACTTAAACATACTACTGTCAGTAAATAACATGATTCTTGTTTAATCTAAATACACAGTCTAGTTCTGACAACATCTCTACAAAACAGATTCATATTTTTTCTAGAAAACAATTGACTACTGAAAGAAAACATTTCAATACTCTGAAAAACATAAGTATTCTATTCATTCATATTCCTATCATACTTCATTCATTTAAACACACTACCTGTGATAGAGTACGATCTAGATTACTCCAGATGGGGAAAAACATAGGTAGGATTTATCTTTCATCAAGTACAGATTCAGCCTTGAAACAACTAAGAGATTTCAATTTAACAATTTACATCATAACATATAATCATTCATTATCTGTTCACACACAGATATAAAATATAACACAGAAATTAAAAGATAATGGAACCTGTTTTTAAAGCTGGATGACAACAACAATGGGAGGTTGTTCCTCCCTACCAGCACTTGGAGAGCGCTCAAACAACGACTTCTCAGGATCCTCGAGCCTGTTCTGGTCTCCTTAGCTGGAACTAGGTGGAGCAAACAACAAATTACTAGTCTTGAGACTCAATACCAAATCTACATATTGCAGTAAGATCTTTCAGCTACAAAGCTGTACTAGATCACCTTCCTGCAGTTTACCCCTCAAACACCTTCCTCAAAATTTCCCTTCCCAATGAATTCTTTGAAGTGCATTCACCTGAATGATTCTTCTCCTGGAATGAGCAGCCTCAGCTCTCTACATTGGGTACTTTTATTAATATTTCCCAGGTCTTTTTGGGTTGGTTGTCATTAATTGAGCCATCTTCTTTGATCCCACTTTCTTGGGGGATCATGACCCAAATGTAGGGAGGTTGCCACTTGCAACATAGGAAGTGTTTGAGGATGCTGCCACTTGTCTTTTTTCTCTCCACCTAGTTCTCTTCACCAACTTGACCAGTAACACTCTTTGTAACAGCTCTCCCAAGCCGTTGTCTCCACTTTTATTTATTAAAACTTAAGTATTCAGAATTACATTCCACATCCTTGACTCTGCTGAGTCATCAGTTTCAACTTACCATTAAATTTAACATAATGTCTTGGAATAAAATCAAAATAAGATAACATTATTTTACAAAATTGGGGCATGTGACAATGATCACTACTTATGCACCTATATTTTTGTTTCAAGGGCTAAGATACACCCATACTTACCTTAAATTGAAAGCTAGGGCTGCCGCAGGGGTCCACATTGCTTCTATAGGTCTGTGTAACACCTAAAACTACTTATAGGGTTGATTTTCATGCCCTTTTTACTATCAAACTTACTCCTTACTGATTACAAACTGCCCATATTGTTGTTTTATGGTGGCTTGAGGTTCAAATATGCCCAGAATTTCCTTTTGAGGGTTGAAATGTATCGCATACATGCTCAGGATTGATATCTAGGGTCTTAAATGAACCTAAAAGATGCCCAAAAGAGAGATTGAGGCTATTTAAAGGCTAATAAGTGCTCGTAATTACTTTTGCTGAGTTATGTTGGTAATTGCGCTAAGAATTTATCATAAACCAACCAGAGATTAAAATATTGCTTCCTTTGCTGCTGTTCATACTCAAAACTGAATTTCAAACCCTCATTTCCATTGTTCTTCATCAGAAAACCACCAATAATTAATTCTTAACTCACAGAAATGTCCCAGATCCAAAATGATCTCTACTCTATTGCTCAAGGGGATAATATAGTCCTTGATCATACCGAAAGATATCCAGAACTGCTCAAAGTATCCAAGGTCTTTCTCTCTTAGGGCCATGGTAAATGCAAAGTTGAACTGTTGAAAAAATTTGAAAAATTAAAATGTGCCTTTCTTAATTTATTTTTTCAACAAAATGTAAAACTGAAAGATAAATTTCAGACTCTCAGACCTCTTGTAAATTTTTTTATGACAAAAACAAGGGCATAATTGAATCACTTCATACTTTTAACATACTTGGACAATTGACTGTTGGACTAAGACTGTGAAAATAGCCTGCAAAACAACTCAATGCCCATAATTACAATGACATGGATACCAACTACTCCAAGCTACAAGCTGGGTTGTAGCCTCCTCAATCAGATGCCAAATCCACTACAAACAGTCCAAGAAGACTACCCAACAAGCATCAAAACATCAACTGTTCAGCCTGCAATTTTGCTCCAAATGCTCACAAATGCTCAATGAACACGGTGTGAGGCAAATAGAGGGTGGGGGGCGGGGGGGGGTCTCCTTATAGCATGAGTTAGGGTTTAGTGTCGTAGGGTTTTAGTAATTTTTTTTTAAATTAAAAAAAGGTCATTTTCCTCCCACATGTACGCCCCAGTTGGACCCACATCAACTCAGTTGAGTTATATTGGGCTCATCCGGTTTCACCACTTTGGTACTGAATTGGCCGTGAATTAGCCGGTTTAGTACCGAAACAGTCGGCCGAGCCAGTTTATTAACCATGGGGGTCAACTTGGTCAACTTGGTTTAGTCCGAGTCCAAGTCCAAGTTGACTAGTTTTTAAAACATTGCCACCAATCCCTCTAAAAGGCCCAAGCATATTGATATTCATTTTAAATAGCTCAGAATTCAGAATAAGGCATGCAATTCCATGGTAAAAGGATGATCAAAGGTTAAGAGCCCAAACCCTCTAAATTAAGACAGAATAAAAACATTTGGGTAGATCTTCTTAATAAATTATTCATCTAAGAATGAAACCCTCTATAACGCCACAACCATCTCAATAAAAGGATTGCATCCAAGTCCAACAATAGAGAACACTTTTTCTGCTAAATTGGGAATGACCTTGGCATGGATACCAGAATCATTGTATATTGGATGACCAAAACCGGTCATTTTTCTCTCCTTGTCTTTTTACACCCTCAACGAACTCTGAAATGTTGTCAACTATGAAAATTTCATTAAGTGTCCTAAGAAGCCACATTTTCCCCTCAATGTAAAGGACCATATAATGCACTAGTTTCCCCAGTTTCCCCAATTACCCTAGTAAGAGCAATATAGACATCAAAAACACTGGAAGCAAGGTGTCATGCGATAGCTGTTGAATAGTTCATTTCATGATCTGCACAAAAGATGAAAAGTGCATCAAGGGGTCTTACTAGTCGAGAATTATGTTTATATGATATGTCATCCAGTGAGTCCAACATATATAGAAAATTCAGTGAATAATAAAGGTTACTAGAAGGAAAGACATGCGGCCTTGCTTCCATTCTCAAGGTAAATGCTCTTTTCAACTAATTCCTCAATTGTATAACCCCCATATCATAAGATTCCTTCATCTCCATCTATGTAGGAAATTGATGAATGGACAGCAGCAATGTTCAAGTACCATGGATCATAAAGCTTCAACCCTTTGTCATCCCCACCTACAGTTAAATTTACCTCAATCGTTTCCACATGAAATCCCACAATCCTGGACAAGACTATCTATACAATATAATCACCATTCTTTCATCCCTAGGTTTTCCCAGATTGACCAGAAGTGCCTCTTACTACTGTCTAGTTCATGAAAGCACTATTATGACTAAGGTGTATCAAACCCACTGTGAACAAATTTTGTTTTTCAATGAACACAAGTCTTCTGTATTAACTACAAATGATCAACATTATTCACTAATGCTACTCATACTTCGACTTTCCCTCGAGTATGTTTTCTGTTTTGAGAATAAATACTAAAAGAAAATTGACCCGGTAATCCACTGTGTAAGAATAGGTCTGGATTTGACTTCAAAATTCGACCAGAACTGCATATGAGGATCTTTTATTACTGATTTAGGCCTAAAGTACACCAAGGCTTGGCATTTAGGTGTTTTTACGGTTTCTACATTGCCCAGGGACACTTTTATGCTACTATTTAAGGCTTTCATATGCACAAAATGGTGGTTTATAGGAATTGATATGTTGCTTATGTCCTAGGTCAACCTAGAAAATATCCAAGTGATCCCCCATGCAATAGGGGGTAACACGGTCTATAATTTCAAGGTGTAAAGTTTGAAGTGCCTTTCAACCTATCACACTCTCTAAGATAAGAGTAGTGATACTTGCAAATCCTGAATCACATCTCAATCACTAAATCGACCAATAAATCAAGTAGATCAACCACCTATCCTAGGTGGAAATCCCTACTCATATTTGGAAGTTTAGGGCATCACACCCAATATCCTTTCATAGGTGAAAGTGCATATCCCAGGTAATGGAGGTACAATATCTTCCATAATTGTGGAGTAGTATTAATTTCCATCTTCCATGAGAAAGCCAAAGTTTCCATAGTTGTGCAGTAGTATTAATTTCCATGTTCCATGTAGTCGCCAATTTTTCTTTTGGTATTTTCTAAATAAACTTTGCTTGAGGATTTTTTCCATTGTATCTACTCCCTTGATACTATTACTTCATACTACTAAACTCAACTAAGACTATTAAGACATTTTAAAAGAAGCAAGTGGGAACTATTGGATTTCTATTATCAACAATGTAAATTACTAATTTCGCCAAGAATCAAGTTTACAGTCAAATATGGGGGAGGTAATCAATTGTCCAAACTTATAAAGCACCTTAAAAATATCAGAAGAGTCCTAAAATATAAACCTGTCACAATGCCCTCCATACTTCTCATTCTCAACACATTGCTTATTTTCCACGTGGATACAAAATCTTCAATCACCAAGGAATTCCGAAAGGATATGGTATTTGATGAGCTACCAACTGTGTGCCTCTAAAACCATAAGCCGAGCTCCTTAATTCCATTTCCAATGTAGTTAATATTAAAAACAAGCAAAAGAACAAATTTCATGAGATAGTGGAAGAATTGTGAATAGAAATATTTTGGAATTGGGATTGATACATATTATTTATTAGCGAATATCATACCTCCATGGATTTATATAGGTTGAATCTATTATTCACTACTTAGCTTATATTCTGATGTTTGTTCTCCCTTTATTTTTGGTGAGGGAAAACCTAACAATTGGTGTTTAAGTGATGCTCCAAAAATTTCCTTCAGAGTATTCAATAAAATTGGTAATATATTGTGTGTAGGCCCACCAATGATTGACAATTTGAGCTCACAAGTTGGAGTTGGGGCCCAAGGGTAAGAAGTAGGGTGTGGGTCCCATGTGTAAGAAATATATGGGAACCACATATAGTTGACTTATTTCTCAATGCTTGATAAGGATGCATACATCCGAGACATTTAGGTTGATTCCCAGGTTTTGGGTAAATCTGGGCAAGTCTAAAGCATGGATCTACAATATGTGAACTATAAAATGAATTCTGAGAGCAAGAAATCCTTGAACAACATTAAACGAATAGACCTAGGCTAGTCCATGAACTTTCCAATCATGGATAAAGAACAATGGACCTCATTTTGGGAAATCAGAATCATTCTGGGTGCATTTGCACCAATGAGGTTTATATCCAAGGATGGACTAATTCTAATCAATTATGGGCACAAGTAGGACAAATATAGGAATTTTTAGGTCTTTAAATATCCCTAATCAACAAGTGTTCTTAATCCTGGATCTGAAATGACACCTTTTCTTGAGGGAGCAACAAGTAAAGAAATAACTTAGATTTTGGCAGCAAATAAAAAAATATGTTAACTTGTTACAAACAACTCAGATTTTTATGAAGAGTATGAGTAACTAGGGGATTATGAGTAAGAGATGACTTACCAAAGACATCTCTACGGGAAAATAATATACTCGAAGCTACCTTAGCGTATGATTTTCCTGATGCCGTATTGACCTTCACCTTTGCTTATGGGTCTCGATCTCAATCTTCTAATGTCCCTCTGTGTATCTTTTGGAGATGAAGGGGGTGGCCATCCTTGAAGATAGAAAACCCCCAAAGCTGGTATACCATTAAAATTTAGCTGAAGCCTGACTCCAACACAATAAAAATCGGTCTGTAGGAAGAACCTGGACTATAAAATGTTTTTCAAACAAGAAATTGATTTGTGCCTGGTGCAGTTTAAGGGTTTCGCCATGTTCACAACCTAGATTTCTGGTTGGGTCAAGGAAGGGGTTCGATAAATGAACAATAAATGCCTCCTCTACAACCTTTGAACCTCCTCAATAACCTTCGAAGCTCCTCTGTGACCTCGGGCCTAGTTTGTGGGTGAGGTAATTGAAAAACCTCCTCCGTGACCTCGAGCCTAGTTCGTGGGCAAGGTAAGTGAAAAACCTCCTCTATGACCTCGGGCCTAGTTCATGGATGAGGTAACTGAAAAGCCTCCTCTGCAACATTGGGAAATACTCTGCGACCTCGGGTGTAATTTGTGGGTGAGGTAAGTGGAAGATGTAAAATTTGGAGGTCGCGACAGGGGGAAGGTAAGATGGATAGCTTTAATTGTTTGTTGTTTTATTAATGTTTTATTTATTTATTATTTATATGTATTATTTTATATTTATTATTTTGTTTAATTGTTTGTTGTTTTTTTAATGTTTTTTTTGGGTCATACACAACACCATTTCCATTGTCGCCGTGGTCATCAACGTCATAAACAACTCCATCGACATCATCATCATCGTTAGTGATGATGATGATGATGATGATTATGTTGATAAAAAAATTATCGTTGTCGCCGTAGTAAGCAGGACATTTGGTGATCATTATCCTTATGGCCATCATCATCATCATAGAGAATATCATCGTCAATATACCCTTTCTTGAATTTTTTTCTTCATACGAGTGTAATATGGTGACCATTTCAAAGTTTGACAAACATAGGATGCTTAATAAATTCCACTATCAAGAAGACTCGAGACAAGCATAGGTAAGAAATAAGGTTAGATGGAATTCATTGTATACTTCAATTTATTTCTTACAAATATTTAAATCCTAAAAATGTGTTAAATTCAATTAATTACAACCTTGATAAATAGGAAATTGAACACAAAATTGATATTGTATTATTATTATTTTAAAAATGTATTCTAACATAGAAACCGTTGATGATGATGATGATACCATTGATGATCTTAAATATGAAGATGATGATGGTGATGACGACGATGATGATAACATTGATAATTATAACATTGACGATGATGAGGCTGAGGATGAGGATGAGGATGAGGTTGATTAGGACGTCGATGATGACGATGATGACGATGATGATGACGATGGTGATGATGATGATGCTGATGATACCATTGATGATCTTAAAGATGAAGATGATGATGGCAATGATGATGATGATTATGATACCATTGATGATCATAAAGATGAAGATGACGATGGTTGCGATTATTCTAATGAGTATGAACATGATGATTATGGAGATGAAAAAGATGATGATGATGATTATAACATTGATGACGATGATGATTAAAATATTGATGATGATGAGGTTGAGGATGAGGATGAGGTTGATTAGGATGTCGATGGTGACGATGATGATGATGGCGATGATGATGATGATGATGATACCATTGATAATATTAAAGATGAAGATGATGATGGTGATGATGATGATGATGATGATGATGTTGATGATGATGTTGATGATGATGATTATGATACAATTGATGATCATAAAGATGAAGATGATGATGGTTGCGATTATTCTAATGAGTATGAACACGATGATGCTTATGGAGATGAACATGATGATGATGATGATGATGATGATAACATTGATGACGATGATGATCATAACATTGACGATGATGAGGCTGAGGATGAGGATGAGGATGAGGTTGATTAGGACGACGATGATGCAGATGACGGCGATGATGATGATGATGATGATACCATTGATGATTGTAAATATTAATATGATGATGGTGATGATGATTATGATACCATTGATGATCATAAAGATGAAGATGACGATGGTTGCGATTATTCTAATGAGTATGAAGATGATGATGATTATGGAGATGAAGATGATGATGGTTGCGATTATTCTAATGAGTAGGAACATGATGATGATTATGGAGATGAACATGATGATGATGATGATAACATTGATGATGATGATGATTATAAAATTGATGATTATGAGGCTGAGGATGAGGATGAAGTTGATTAGGATGTCGATGATGATGATGATGAATATGAAGATGATGATAATGATGATGATGATGATGATACCATTGGTGATCTTAAAGATGGAGATGATGATGGTGATGATGATGATGATGATGACGATGATGATGATGATGATGATTATGATACCATTGATGATCATAAAGATGAATATGATGATGGTTGCAGATATTCTAATGAGTATGACATGATGATGATGGTTGTTATTATTCTAGTGAGTATGAACATGATGATGATGATTATGATTTCTATTATTCATAATAAATATCATCATCATCAAATTCTTCATCTATATCATCATCTGGTCCAGAATCGCTATCATTGAAAGGATCGCTGATATCATCATCATCATCAAAGTAATTTTTGGTTATATATTCATCATCAATATCATCACTGAGTTCAAAACCATCTGCCACATAATTTGGATGATCAAATTCTTGATCAGATTCTTCATCTGACACATTTACAGCGACCAACTGCTCCTGATGTGCATCACCTTCTTGTTCGACATTGTCTTCTTCCTTAAATGGATTATACTTGACCGGTCTTCCTCTTGGATCATATCTAACAATGTATGAACAACCTGCTTTACTTGGAACCTCTGAGTAAAAGACCTGCTCACATTGACTTGGAAGAACATAGGGCTCTATACCCGGTTCGAGTGCCCTTGTATTAACCATGGTAAATCCATTGCAATTCTCAATAACAGTTCTTTCAGGATCACATTCATTCATTCATAGCCTGTACCATTTGACATCAAACATAACTATTTTAAATGAATTAAAGTCACACTCAATTATATCTTCCAAATAACCATAGTACCTATTTTTAGATACTTCTGGATGCTTGTCACTTCTAGAGGAAACATTAGTGACTTGAAAAACTGCAGTTATCCCACAATCGGATATTTTCTTCTTGTCATCCAACTTTTTGACGCTAATTTATGACCATTGTACCACATAGCGTTGTGGTGTATCAACTGCATCATGCCCGACTTAGTAAAGAAATATATAAGAAGAAATAAACAAAAGAAATACATTTATATAATCGGAAACAACGAAAAAATGATTAGGGTATAAAATATACTTGCCTTTTTATCTTTTAAACCACATGCTAAATCAATTTCCCTTTCTGTAAGTTCACCGAGATATTCTTCTCGATGACGATGCATTGTTTTAATCAATTTACTCACCTCTTCCCATGATTAGGTACCATAGAATTATATACATCGTTCTATCCATTCCTCCATCGAATCAATATTGTTTGCAATGTATAAATTTACTGCATCCCATACATGACCAACTATACAGAAAAATAACAATTAAGAATTGTAAATTAGCTATCATTAAAGGAAATTAAGTTTACCTTACAATACTGATGGGATAATAAAAATTACATCAGTAAGAAATATATGAAATTGAAAATCTATTTGTATAATAAATTAAATATACACCATCTAATTACCTTTCACTTTCCTTGTGCTACCTTTCCCCAACATGACCTCCCCTTCAAATTTGTTGATGGAGTTTACATGCCAAATGCGAGGAAGATTGATATTTTTTGCTAAATTTGGAAGATACTGACTAATGTACACCATGTATTGATATAACATATAGCCCTACACAATAGAACCATCAGAACGTGCTCTTTGTCTAACAAAATCCTTCAATGAATTCAAATTCCTTTCCACCATCCACATTGATCTTGTGTGTATAGGTCCACACAATTCAATCTCCTCAACTTGGTGTATGAGATAGTGTTGTGCATTGAAAAATCTAGGAGGTAAATACTTCTGCATTTCACACATTATACAAGGAATTTCTCCCTTCTAATACCTAATATCTTCTTTATGGATTTGTTTATATGAAAGCCACCTACAAATGATGCAAGAAAATAACAACGATCAACAAGATTGAGGCATATATAATAAAGTTCTAATCTGTAAAACTCAATATGTCAATAAGCTATGCAACAAAGTGAACAAACATTTTCATGCATATAAATTTTTACTTACCTCATGTATTTACCAAGATCATATATGACTTGTTTTATGTTTTCGTCAAAGCTATCTGGGAGAGATAGAGGTAGAACGCACTATAACAAAAAGAAAATGATCATTATTTATTTAAATTCCAAATAAGAGACCACAATTACTAAAAATATGTACTAAATGGAAATTATATGTTGATGTATATGTAACTTCAGAATGTATTCTTATATGTATTTTATATATTGTAACCCGATGTCTATTCCGGGATGTTTCTATTATGTATTTGAGTCATATTGTCTTACCTCGATGTTCCGATCGGGAGGATTATTAATGTAAACAAGTCTTGTCAAGTCATTAGGTAAGTCCCCACAGTTTCGGGGCACTTGGGTTATTATACACTAATTAAGGTGTAGGCTCGAGTAAGTAATTGTAAGTTAAGCCTACATGGTTGAGTGCACTTCAAATCAACGGAAGAATATAAATAGAGAGTGAGAGTCTCTCTATTTATCACTTGTGAAATACATCACTTGCTCTCTCAAGTGTGGCGCACCTTTGGAGAAGGAAATACTTTGGCTTGACAGAAGACAGAAGGTTATTGCTGTGTTGGGAGGTCATCTTACTGTTTTGGGTTTCACATCTTGTGGTGATGCTATCTTAGAGGAAGTTGCGGGGTTTTCTCCATTTATGGTTTCCCCGATCAAAACTCTTTGTGTCTCTTGTCTCATGTGATGTGCTTATGTTATTGCTGTACTTGTTATTCTCTCAGTGAAAAGATCTTAACATAATGCTAGCTTAAATGTTGAAAAACTAACATGGTATCAGAGCTAACCTGAGAAGAAGACATTGTGCAGCTACAGGAACTAGGGATTCCTATTTTGTGGATCTTCCTCCATAGATTTTCAGCAAAAGTATGCTAGGATGACTCTCCATTGAAGGGTGCATCTTTCTGTCGATGCGGAATTCAATTTCAAGCATTTTCAATTTTGATGTGGAAATTAGGGCTTTCTATAGAAGAGGATTTTCTGAGTGAGACCAGCATAGGATTCCTCTCCTCATAAAAACCGAATTTTAGAGACCTGGATCAAGAAATTTGGTTGGGTGAAACTCCAGGAAAGTCAAACCCTAGTTTGACCCTGAGCTAGGAGAAACGCTAAATACTAAAACTGCTAAGTTTTTGTACAGTCGCTATATTCCGAGATTGGAGAAGTATCAAAAGCTGAAAATTTCAGGGGCCGAAGATAAAATCTTGATGAATCCTGTGTCCAAAAATCAGACTCAGATTCTCTGTACTCCAGGATATATGATCTCTCCAAGTTAGGGCTCCAGCCTCTTCTAGAAAACATCCATAAACAGGACACCTGGGGAGATCTGCAATATCTTGGGCTACAGAGGTCCAAATGGAATTCCTAAAGATGTTCCAGAAATTTCACGAACTATAATTTCTGTGGTTCAAAGATCAGACTCAGAAGATGAACCAGTGACACATGGAATTCCGTACAACTTCGCTATTCTAAACAGTCCTGTAACAGGTCACCTTGGGAAAAGGATCATAAATCCCAAATGGTGAAACCAATTCTGATGAAACTTGTGGTGTTGGATCAGGGACATGCGAGGTTACCTCAATGAGAAATTTCAGACACAAAGGAGCAGTAATTTCAGATATATCATAGAAACAGTAATAGGAATTTCTGCAGAAGAAATTAGAAATTTAGGGCTTCCTGTTTCGGGAGCTTCCCTCCACTGTTTTCAGAAAAGGAGTACATTGGACAGCTCCATTTGAAGAGATCTATCTGTTTGTCCAATCAGATTTGAAAGATTCCAAGTTTTGAAAATTAGGGTTTCTGCAACAAACCCTAGATTAGTGAACTCCGGGACAAGGACGGACACCTCAAATTGGTAAGATCTAATCCTTTGCTATTTCCATTTGAGGTTCTCATTTCAATATGATATATCACATCATCTTGGTGACAAGATTTGGGAAGTTGACAACTTCCAAGCCTGGAAGTATCTGATCTCTCTGAAGAAACTAGATTGGACACCTACCTGAGTATAGAGGTTCCAGTTTCAGAGGGAGACAAGAAGAACTTGGTCAAGGTCAAAGAAGACATCATGCTCATGCTGCAGAGAATGATGAACCATCCAGAAAGAGATCCACATATGAATGTGAATATTCTTCAAGCGAGGATGAATATGTTCTAATATCAGCTCTCACAGGTAACATTACTCATGGAAGTGATAGATAGTGGGGCTTACAAACATATGACGGGATTCAAGGAATCCTTTGTAAGACTGTCAGAACATGAATCACCTCACAAGGTGAGACTAGGAGATGACTACCAATGTCCAATAAAAGGTAGTGGGGAATATTCATACAAGCTAGACTCTGGTAAGTCTCTAACAATGAAAGAAGTATTTTTTGTGCTAGGATTGAAGAAGAACCTTCTCTCCATTTCAGCATTGATGCAAAAGGAATGCGGGCTGCATTCATGGTCAAGTCATCATATGGCCAAAAGGAAAGACTATCGATGATGTGGTAGTGATTGAAGAACAAGAAGGAGGCTTGTACAAATTGAAGGGATATCCAGAACAAGCCTTGATCCATGACACAGTAGAGCCAAATGAGCTTTGTCATAGAAGGCTTGCACATGTGCATTACAGAGCACTACCTATTGCAAGCAAAGCTGTTGAAGGTCTTCCAGAATTTCAAGCTATTTGAAGGGAAGAACAAAATCAGAATATGAATTGAAGAAACCAGTTGAAGAATGTGAAGATCCAGAATGCAGAGACCATGCAGTCATAAGAGTCTCTCAAATCAAATAACAACTTGAAGTGGTAAAAGAAAAAGTGAAGAATGCAAAAGTGGTGATGGCCACCTTGAATGGCCTCCCAGGATCGTGGAATTCATTCATGTGAGGAATGTGTGCTAGAAGGAAGTGATTACTTTCAATAGATTCTAGAAAGAGAACTTGGC
>LPNX010067773.1:70740-89981 GCA_001517045.1 Pseudotsuga menziesii | reverse complement strand
CCTGTATGTTGCGACAGAGGAACAAATAGCTGATGTATTGATGAAGCCATTGGCTAGGCTGAAGTTTGAGTACTTCAGAGAGAGACTTGGTGTTCTCCAAATCGAGGTTCCTTCCAAGAGACAGTGATGAGACCCATAGCCATTCTGACACGGTGAGAGGATTGGTTCCTTCCATGGTCAGTTGTAAGGGCTGAGCCATTCTGTCATGGCGAGAGGATTTGGTTCCTTCCATGTCAGATATGAGTGTTGGAGATCCAAAGCCATTCTGACGAGCAGGTCAGATGTAAGGGCTAAGCCATTCTGTCATGGTGAGAGGATTTAGTTCCTTCCATGTCAGATATGAGTGCTAACTACCATTCGAGGAATGGAGGCACCTGGTCAGTTACCAGGAACACTCATTCAGGGACTGAGAGAGCCATTCTGACGAGCAGGTCAGATGTAAGGGCTGAGCCATTCTGGTCATGGCTAAAGGATTAAGTTCCTCCCATGACAGATGTGAGTGCTGGCCATTCTGTCGAGTAGGACAGATGTAAGGGCAACTGCCACTCTCAGGGAGAGTGGAGGCACCTGGTCAGTTACCAGGTAGCTCAGTCAGGGACTGGGGGCCATTCTGACGAGGGTGTAGGATTCAGTTCCTACCAGGTCAGATGTGAGTGCACAAATCTCTCATCATTGTGAGCGGATGTGATCCAGCCTGGATGAGAGTCTTTCATCATTGTGAGCGGATATGGTTCTAGCCTGGATGAAAGTGAGAAAATATTCCATCATTGTGAGCGGATGTGATCCAGCCTGGATGGAAGTGCAGAAATCTCCCATCATTGTGAGCGGATGTGATCCAGCCTGGATGGATGTGAGTACTGTGCCATTCTGACGAGTAGGTCAGATATAAGTGCAGATCCATTTCACAGATGGTAGTTGATTATGCCTATCATGCTGGTGAATGTGAGTGCTGGGCCTTTTTGATGTGATTGTAGTTCACTACATGATCAGATGTGAGTGCTGGGCATGCCTTTCTGATGAGCAGGTCAGATGTAAGTGCTGGGCGAAGACCTACATGAGAGTAGGCCTGCAACCAGCATGAAAAAGGGCTGGCTCTGTAGAACTTCCTATGATGAGATAGTACACACATGATGATGACCAGTGGAGATCCAGATCGAGCTATGATCCAGATCCAGTTATGATGACTCCGAGAGATCCAGATCGAGTGATGATCCAGATCCAGCAGTGGTGATCCAGATCAAGTGATGATCCAGATCCAGTGATGATGCTCTATGATGATCCAGATCGAGAGATGATCCAGATCCAGATGACTTGAAGACGAAGATGATCCAGTTGATTCAGAGAAGAAGACCAGTGCTGAAAATTGTGTCGAAAGAATACCTTCCTAGTTAAGAGGGAGTGTTGATGTATATGTAACTTTGGAATGTATTCTTATATGTATTTTATATATTGTAACCCGATGTCTATTCTAGGATGTTTCTATTATGTATTTGAGTCATATTGTCTTACCCCGATGTTCCGATCGGGAGGATTATTAATGTAAACAAGTCTTGTCAAGTCATTAGGTAAGTCCCCATAGTTTCAAGGCACTTGGGTTATTATACACTAATTAAGGTGTAGGCTCGAGTAAGTAATTGTAAGTTAAGCCTACATGGTTGAGTGCACTTCAAGTCAATGGAAGAATATAAATAGAGAGTGAGAGTCTCTCTATTTATCACTTGTGAAATACATCACTTGCTCTCTCAAGTGTGGCGCACCTTTGGACAAGGAAATACTTTGGCTTGACAGAAGACAGAAGGTTATTGCTGTGTTGGGAGGTCATCTTACTGTTTTGGGTTTCACATCTTGTGGTGATACTATCTTAGAGGAAGTTGCGGGGTTTTCTCCATTTATGGTTTCCCCGATCAAAACTCTTTGTGTCTCTTGTCTCATGTGATGTGCTTATGTTATTGCTGTACTTGTTATTCTCTCAGTGAAAAGATCTTAACATAATGCTAGCTTAAATGTTGAAAAACTAACATTATATAGGTAAATAATTACCTTAATGAATGCATGCCAGTCATGAGTTTTAACACCACCAAAATCACCATTTTTTGTTAAGATATTTTTTATGTTCGACGAAAACCCAGTAGGAAACCTTATTTTTTGAATGACCTCGTTTATATCATTGCTTTGTTTCTCTGTCAATAAATATGGAATACTAATTATATTTTGGTACTCTTCGAAATTGGAATTAATTACACTTTGCAATGCGTGATTGGCTTCTGCAATGTCACTACAATTTTTTCCAATTTTATCTTTGTCAGTCCTTCCATCTAAGATTCTCCATATCATTTCTGTTACATTCTTCCTAATATGCATTGTATCAAAGAAATGAGCTATTTGTAGGTGCTCGTAGTAAGGTAACCTACTGAACTGTATGGGATAACTCTTCATTCGTCGTGGAAGCCCATTCATGCCTTCACGACAATCAATATTAAACATAAATGAAAACACATTAACAATAATTCATGATTGCACCCATGGTAGAGAAAATTCAATAAAAATATAAAATTCATAATATTACATATTTATATGCTACATATACAATTTGCATACCATGATGATGACTATTATATTCCAAATTCCATAGGTGAGGTGTCATTCTTCGTGGTTTCTTCCCATTCTCTTCTTTACCATTGAATTTTGTTTTCTCGGTAGTTCCATACCTATGGTTCTTAGAGAGGAAGTTCCTATATTCATCAAACACCTCCTTTCTTAGACTTCTTGAACGATGAGATTTTATCCTAGGACCACATACTAGATATGCAAATTTTCCCTTTGTTTGAAGACCTACAAGATAGATGTATTAATGTTATAAGCATCAAAATATTATTAATTTAAATAAAAATGCATGATATTTACCTTAAAAACATATTAATTTAAAGTGCAACAAAAATTTACATACCACAAAAATGTGTTAACCTGAGAGCGTCATGAATTGTCCATGCAAGTATTCCATGGAACTGGAATTGTTTCCGCCCTATTGGTCTAGAAATGTCATACATAGTGATTCCAAACCATAACTTCAATAGATCATCGATACGAGGCTCAATATATACAGACATATCTTTAACTTGGTACTTACCTAATTCATTCAACAATATACGATGCTATTCAGTTATGTTTCCTAATATATAAAAGGTGTTCTCATGCAACAATGAAACAAAGAAATGAAATGATATAATTACTTTCAAAGAAATACCTGGAATAATCATTGCCAACATTGTGTGCTATCTCTTTATCGACATCCAAGGAGGAAGGTTATTGTTTATGAAGAAAACAAGCCACACTGAGTAAGTAGAACGAATCTCTCCAAATGGATTGAAAACATCAACTTCCAATGAAAGTCTAACATTACGAGGTTCATCTTTAAAAATTGGCCATTTTTTTTCGATGTTCTTCAATGCAGAACCATTTGCAGGCATGCAAAGAACACCATCTTTACTTCTATTCTTTGCGTGGTAATCCATAAACTGTGCTATACTTTGGCACCTGAATAGTTGTTGGAAACGTAGAATTATGGGAATATAATGAATAATTTTGTGAGCCACATTTTTTTTTACTTGATCAGTTCGATATCTACTAATTTCACATTGTGGGCATTTGTTTTCTGATGCATATTGTCCATAATATGTAATATGATCATTAGGACATGCATCAACAACTTGAGAGTCCATTCCAATTTCTGTCATAATCAAGAATACCTCTCAACATGTGCATGGTAAATTATTTGATGGTGGTAATAGAAATTCACCCAATAGTCTGCAACATTGACAAAAAAATGAAATGTAAACGATATAAATCATAAAATTTCTTGTCCCTAATTTATGAATTAATTAAAACTAAAAATAGAGGAAAATAGTGAACTTTTCAATATGCCATGTGAAGATGCAATTAATACATTACATACCTTAGGATCCCTGTGAAACAAGTGTTTGACAATGTTGATGTAATTGTAACTTCGGAATGTATTCACTTGTATATCTTATGTATTGTACCTCGATGTTTATTCCAGGATGTGTCTGTAATGTAATTGAGTCATGTCATGCCCTGATGTTCCTATCAGGAGGTTCTATAATGTAAACAAGTCATGTCAAGTCATTGTGGGTAACCCTCCGATTGATCAAGGGTTAAAGTCCCCGCAGTTCCAGGGCACTAGGGTTATTAGAATCTCCTAGAGAAGTTGGCCCTAGCAGGGTTTAGTCAAGTTAGGAATTAGTATAAATAGAGAGCTAGCATCTCTATTTATCACACACTCACTCACACTCAGTTGTAGTGCATAGTTGAGGAAGAAGAAGACACTGGGGCTAGGAAGAAAGAGGTTACTGCTGTCGTGAGATCATCTTACTATTTTGGGGGTTTAATTTTGGTGCTGATTCTATCTCTGAGGAAGTTGTGGGGTTTTCTCCATTTATGGTTTACCCAAGGAAAAACATTGTGTTCATTATCTCTTGTGTTTGATTTCTATGCTTGTTATTCTCTCAGTTAAAGATCCTAATAGAATGCTAGTTTAATGTTAAAAATCTAACATGGTATCAGAGCTAACCTGAGAAGAAGACACTATGCAGCTACGGAAACTAGGGCTTCCTACTTCGTGGATATATCTCCACATATTTTCAGAAAAATAAGGTTGGATTAACTCTCCTCCCTAGGGCGCATCTTTCTGTCGAAGCAGAATCCAATTCTGAGGTTTTTCAGTTTTGGACCCGACACTGCTGCCGAAAATTAGGGCTTTCCACTGAAGTGGATTTTTTTAGTGAGCCCAGGCCTAGATTGATCTCCTCCTCAAAATAAAAGTTTAGAGATCAAGATCAAAGCATTTGGTTGGACAGAACTCCAAAAAAGAAAAACCCTAATCTGCTCCTGAACCAGCATTGTAGAATTTCAGCTCCAAATCCATATCCGAAATCTTGACCTGGTAAGATCTAAATATTTTGTATTTCCATTTGAGGTTCTCAATTAATGTCTCATCATACCAAGCTTGATGAAAATATTGAGGGATCTAATAACTTTTGAGCATGGAAGTATAGGATCTCCCTGGTCCTGGAAGAAAATGAGTTGGACTCCTATATCAGTGAGGAGGTTCCAGTTCTAGAGGGAGATGAGGTTAAGGCATTACACAAGAAGAAGTTGGTTATGTAAAAGAGGATTATTGTTGATTCAATCAAGGATCACCTCATACCATAGGTTTCCTCCCTAAAGACATCTGAAGCTATGTTTGATTCCCTAACCAAATTGTTTGAAGGGAAGAACATAAATCAGAAGATGACTCTGAGAAACCAACTAAAGAATGTAAAGATCCAGAATGCAGAAACCATCCAGTCTTACTTTAGAAGGGTCTCTCAGACCAAGGAACACCTGGAAGCAGTAGATGAAGAAGTGGAAAATGCAAAGATTGTAATGACCACCTTGAATGGTCTCCTTAGATCATGGGACTCCTTTATTCAAGGAATCTATGCCAGAAAGAAGTTATTCAAGTTCAACAGACTATGGGAAGAATGATCTCAAGAAGAAGCTCGAATAACAGTTCGAGAAGAGAATATAGGAAGTGAAGATCAAGCTCTCATAGTTCACTCCAAGAAAAGCAGAAGAAACTCTCATCACCCCAGAGGTAAGACCTTTCACCAGAAAGATAACATTAGAAAAGACTTATCTAAATTAAGATGCTATACATGTGATGAAAGATGACACTTTGCCAAATTCTATCCTAGAAACAATATTAAATCCCATAAGAAGAAGGGAAACAAGAGAAGACATCATGCTCATGCTATAGAGGATGATGAAATTTCCACAAAGAGAACCAGATGTGAAAGTGAAGATTCTTCAAGTGATGAAGAATATGTTTTGATTTCCGCTCTTATAGGAACCATTACTCATGGAAGCAATGATTGGATTATAGACAGTGGGGCTTCCAAGCATATGACAGGATTCAAGGAATCCTTTGTAAAACTATCAGAACATGAATCACCTCACAAGGTGAAGCTCGGAGATGACTACCGGTATCCAATAAAAGGTAGTGGGGAATCCTCCTATAAGTTAGACTTTGGAAAGTCTATGACAATGAAGGAAGTATTGTTTGTACCAGGACTAAAGAAGAACCTCCTCTCCATATCTACATTAGATGCAAAGGGAATGAGGGTTGCATTTATAGATGGCCAAGTCATCATGTGGCCAAAGGGAAAGACTATTAATGATGCAGTAGTGATTGGGGAACAAGAAGGAGGTCTATACAAATTGAAGGGCTATCCAGAACAAGCCTTGGTCCATGAAACAGTAGAGCCAAATGAACTTTGGCATAGAAGGCTTGCACATGTGCATTATAGAGCATTACCACTTGCAAGCAAAGCTATTGCAGGTCTTCCAAAAATTCAAGAAAAACATGACAGAGTCTACAAAGGATGTGCGAAAGGAAAGAACAAAAAGAAGACATTTCCAAGTAGCGAGAGAAAAGTAGAAGGAATCTTGGAAATCATCCACTCCGATGTATGCGGTCCAATGTCATCAAGTTCACTAAGTGGGTATGTTTACTATGTTTCTTTTATTCGGATGATTTTTCTAGGAAGACATGGATTTACTTCATGAAGAACAAAGATGAAGTATTCAACAAGTTCAAGGGATTCAAAGCCTTGATCGAGAACCACACTGAAAAGAAGATCAAGACTTTTTGATCAGATAATGGTGGAGAATTCACACCAAATGAATTTAAAGAGTTATGCAAAGACTCAGGGATTAAGAGGGAGTTGTCCACTCCATATAATCCATAATAGAATGGGATTGCAGAAAGGAAGAATAGAACTATCATGGAAGCTGCAAGTGCAATGCTTCATGATCAATATCTTCCTATGCATCTATGGACAGAAGCTTCCAGAATAGCGGTGTATGTACATAACCGTACTCCACACAGAGTACTCGAGAACAAGACACCTGAAGAAGTCTTTTCCAGCAAGAAACCAGAAGTCAGCCATCTCAGAATATTTGGCTGTCCAGTGTACATACACATTCCAAAAGAGAAGAGGACTAAATTAGATCCTTCAGGAAAGAAGGGTATATTTGTGGGATACTCTGAAAGCTCGAAGGCTTACAAAATATACTTCCCAGGATTCAAGAAGATCGACATTAGTAGGGATGTGACATTTGATGAAGACTCAGCTTACAACAAATCCAGAAAGATACCTGTTGAAGAACCTGAATAAGCAGAAGCACCCAGAATTCATGATACGACCATGAACAAAGAAACTCAAGAAGAAGATCGAGAATTTGAAGAACCACAAGAACCTGTAGATCCATCTCAGGAGAAGAATCCTCATAAGAGGAAACCTTCTTGGGTACGAGAAGCTATCCAAGGTGTAGAAAGATATGGGGCTCCAGAAGAGAATCACAGAGAAAGAAAGAGGACCAGATCCTGCTCCAGGTATGTAGCATTATTATGTGATTTCATCGATAAAGAACCTTCCAATTATGAAGAAGCAGTAGAACAGAAAGAATGGAAGGATGCTATGATCGAAGAGTATCAATCGATCATGAAGAATGATGTTTGGGATGTTGTCCCAAGGCTAGAAGGGAAGTCAATTGTAACTTCCAAATGGATCTAAAAGATCAAGCATGTTGCAGATGGTAGCATTGAAAAAAATAAAGCAAGATTTGTTGCCTGTGGTTTCTCCCAGAAAGAAGGAATAGAATATGAAGAAAATTTTGCACCTGTATCCAGATACACTTCTATCAGATCAGTACTTGCTCTGGCTGCAGTGATGAAATGGAAGATACACCAGATGGATGTCAATACGGCTTTCTTGAATGGTATAGTGGAAGAGGAAGTATATGTGGAACAACCACTCGGTTTTGAGACACATGACAGGGAGTCTCATGTATGTATATTGAAGAAATCCCTGTACAGTTTAAAATAGGAACCCAGGACATGGTACAGTAGAATTGACAACTTTCTATCTAGTTTAGGCTTTACCAAGAGTAAAGCAGATTCCAACCTTTACTACAAGGTTGAAGATGGAAATCCAGTGATGCTCCTCCTATATGTAGATGATCTGGTTGTAACAGGTATGGATGGGTTGATTGCTGATACGAAGAGGAAGCTTGATGCTGAATTCAAAATGAAGGACTTGGGTATGATGCATTATTTTCTAGGCATGGAGGTGTGGCAGAATGTGGATGGAATCTCCCTCGGACAAGGGAAGTATGTAGTAGAGATCCTGAAGAGGTTTGGGATGATGGACTACAAGGCCATGACCACACCTATGGCATCGAACCTAAAGCTATTGAGTGATGCTTCATCAGAAGCGGTTGATGCTACGATGTATCATCAGATGATTGGGTCCTTGATGTACCTGGCGAACATGAGACCATATATTTGCTTTGCTATGAACACCTTGATCCAATTCTTGACAGATTCGAGACACGTTCGCTTGATTGCTGCAAAGCATATTCATAGGTACCTGAGGGGTATAGTTGATTATGGGCTCAAGTATGAGGTGAATCAGAAGATTAACCTGGAGGGTTATGTTGATTCAGATTAGGCAGGCAGTGCCATTGATAGGAAGAACACTTCAGGTTGTTGCTTCAACATGGGATTAGGTGTGATCTCTTGGTTTAGCAGGAAGCAATCCTATGTGGAACTGAGTACAGTTGAAGCAGAGTATGTCGCATCTTGTTCAGCTAGTTGTGAGGCAGTATGGCTGAGGAAGCTACTGTCTGATTTATTTGATATCTAGTTAGATGCTACTTATATATATTGCGACAAACAGAGTTGTGTGAAGTTGTCGGAGAACTCGGTGTTCCATGACAAGTCGAAGCATATCGAGATCAAATATCACTATATCAGGGATATGGTGCAGAGGGGAGCAGTGAAGCTCCAGTATGTTGCGATGGATGAATAGATAGCTGATGTGTTGATGAAGCCATTAGCCAGAGTGAAGTTTGAGTACTTCAGGGAGAAGCTTGGTGTTCTCCAGATCGATGTTCCTTCCAAGGGGAAGTGATGAGTCCGTGAGCCATTCTGACATGGTGAGAGGATTGGTTCCTTCCATGGTCAGATGTAAGGGATGAGCCATTATGTTATGGTGAGAGGATTGGTTCCTTCCATATCATATATGAGTGCTAAGACATTCTGGTATGACTATAGGATTGGTTCCTACATGATCGGATATAAGGGCTATTACCATTCTTGGAATGGAGGTGCCTGGTCAATTACCAGGAATACTCAGTCTAGGACCGAGGGCCATTTTGATATGACTGTGGGATGTGTTCCCACATGATCAGATATGAGTGCATGGCCATTCTAATGTGATTGAGGGATGTGTTCCCACTTGATCAAATATAAGGGCTGATTCCATTCTCTTGGAGAATGGAGGCATCTGGTCAGTTACCAGGAACCCTCAACCTAGGGTTGAGATCCTTTCCAGCAAGGTTGCAGGATGTGTTCCTGCATGGTTGGATGTAAGTGTAGAGCATTTCCATCAAGGTTGCAGGATGTGTTCCTGCATGGTTGGATGTAAGTGCAGAGCCTTTCTAGCAAGGTTGCAGGATGTGTTCCCGCATGGTTGGATGTAAGTGCAGAGCCTTTCCAGCAAGGTTGCAGGATGTGTTCCCACATGGTTGGATGTAAGTGTAGAGCCTTTCTAGCAAGGTTACAAGATGTGTTCCCATATGGATAGATGTAAGTGGAGAGCCTTTCTAGCATGGTTGCAGGATGTGTATCCACATGGATAAATATAAGTGCTGATCCTTTTCAATAGGGTTGTGGGATGTGTTCCCGCATGATTTGATGTGAGTGCTGGGAATTTCTAACAGGGTTGTGGGATGTGTTCTTGCATGGTCAGATGTGAGTGCTGGGCATGCCTTTCCAACATGGTGTTGGATGTGTTCCTCTCATGGTCACATGCAAGTGTTGGGCGGGCCATTCTGACTTGGTGTCAGATATAAGCGTTGAAGAAGACCTACAGGGAGGCTAGGATTACAACCAACATGAAAAAGGGCTGGCTTTGTAGAAATTCCTGTGACGAGAAGAATAATGAGATAGCACCCATGATGATGATCCAACAGTGATGATCCAGATCTAGAGATGATGCTCCAGTGATGATCCAAATCTAGTGATGATATTCCAGTGATGATCCATATCGAGTGATGATATTCCAGTGATGATACAGATCGAGTGATGATCCAGATCCAGTGATGATATTCCAGTGATGATCTAGATCGAGCGATGATCCAGATCGAGTGATGATCCAGATCGAGTGATGATGATCCAGATCAAGTGATGATCTAGATATGAAGATGAAGATGACTTGAAGATGATGAGGACTCGATGATGATCCAGATGATACAGAGAAGAAGACTTGTGCTGATAAATTGTGTCGAGAGAATACCTTCCTAGTCAAGAGGGAGTGTTGATGTAATTGTAACTTCAGAATGTATTCACTTGTATATCTTATGTATTGTACCTTGATGTTTATTTAGGGATGTGTCTGTAATGTACTTGAGTCATGTCATGCCCTGATGTTCCTATCGGGAGGTTCTATAATGTAAAGAAGTCATGTCAAGTCATTATGGGTAACTCTCCTATTGATCAAGGGTTAAAGTCCCCGTAGTTTTGGGGCACTAGGGTTATTAGATTCTCTTAGAGAAGTTGTCCCTAGTAGGGTTTAGTCAAGTCTGGAATTAGTATAAATAGAGAGATAGCCTCTCTATTTATCACACACTCACTCACACTCAGTTGTAGTGCATAGCTGAGGAAGAAGAAGACACTAAGGCTAGGGAGAAAGAGGTTACTGCTGTCGGGAGATCATCTTACTGTTTTAGGGTTTTAATTTTGGTGCTGATTCTATCTCTGAGGAAGTTGTGGGGTTTTCTCCATTTATGGTTTCCCCGAGGAAAAAAACTGTGTTCGTTGTCTCTTGTGTTTGATTGCTGTGCTTGTTATTCTCTCAGTTAAAGATCCTAATATAATGCTAGCTTAATGTTAAAAATCTAATAGACAAACCATTCAAAACTTTCAAGTTCACCAACAACAATATAGTAGATAGAATATTTTTTGTTGAGCCTTCATAAAGAGGTTCTTGTGACTTCTCGAGTAGAGGAACATCATGAATATCATGGAGGTTTTCCTCATCCAATGGAGTAAATATGTCTTGGATCAATCTATTTATCTCATCTTCATCATTTGTATCAATGATGTCATCTTCATCAATAGGATCATTAAGAACTTCATCTTCAATATTGTGATATCCATGTTCATCACCTTGTAAATTAGTATTTTTACTATAATTATGTGGAAAATAGCTCTCTGGCGGTCGACATTTAGGGGTAATTGTATTTATAATTACAAACAATGTAATAACATTAGTGTATAATATACAACACATAAATTTTAAATGATAAAACATTTTGTGAATACATGATCAGTACTATTACAAGAAGTAAATTGTCTAATGAATAACGTCTTACCAATTAACAATATTCAAATCCCCCTTCAGCATGCCCCTTCTCCTTACAATGTTTCTCAGCACTTGTTCTTAAAATTATTCTCGGCTGTAAACCCCTGCAATCATTGCAAGGGAAATACCACTTTCCATCGCCCTTCTCGTCCAATGCTGCCTTAAACTCAACATACCTATTATTATTTTCTTCCCAAGTATATTTCTTTGACATTCTAATAGCATATAAGAACCAAACAAACTCAATCAATGTATAAGTAAATTAAATTGAGTATATATATATATTACAGGAGACAGAAAATTAAAGGACGTGACATGAAAAGCGAAAAATATAATTAGTAAATCCAAGTTGACTTTACTTCGACATGTTACATATCACAAATAATACCCCTCCTTTCCAAATTATTAAGGAAAAAGTTAGTATGGGGTTCTATTCTTAACACCAACTACTATATTTTCGATATTTAGTGATAAAATTTAAATCCCCCCAAATGATTATGTTCTCCCAAGTTAGGAACCATGATTTCTCACAAGCACATGGGATCACAATGCTTAAACAAATTTCACATAGGATATTACCACATGCTACTTTACCCATCTATAAATAATAAACTAAACAAATAAAACATTTCAAAAGCAATGATCTTGTTTCCCTAATTAGTTCATCTTCATCTTTTTTAATAAAAAAATGATTAAGAGACAAATACCGATGAAATTATATTTACTCATTCGAAAAATATTAGTTCACTAACCAAGGAGACAAAGAAGTTAAAAATACGAACCTAGAAACCAAAGGAGATCGCACAAAAATTCGATGTGTTAAACCAGTACCAGACTCTTGCACTCACAGATCAAACAATAAGCAGAAAAATTGTTGCAACTATAGCAAAACATTTGATGAAATATGTCTTAAGAACATGTATTTATAGATCAATGATCATGGTGGTAATAGTGAAAATGCACAATGGACAAATTTAAACAATAAGAAAAAGTCAATGACCGTTACTGTGAGGCCCGTTGATTTGCAAATGTTTAGAGGTCTGTCGCTAGAGCGATGAATGTGTGTCTTCGTCGCAATAGAGACGAAAATATGTCGCTATAGCGACAAACAATCATGTATGTCTCAATAGCGATGATGATAGGGGGCCAGAATAATTCCTGTTCAAAATATTTATCAATTTATCCACGAAAATAACCATTTTAACTTATTCGTGGCAATATTTCGTGGAAATTTTGAGCCATATGTACTAGTGAGGCATGGTTTTCACCTTTTTAGCACCTTCCACCACCCACACGTTGGTACTAGACTATACAATAGCGTTTTTACATGGTACACACATGTGCAAATTAGTACAACTTGCATGTCACATGCTACTGACACTACAATGCACCTAATTTTTTCCCTTTTTAGTGTTTTCTTCACCTTTTGGGTTGTTTTGGGAGGGTCTGGTTGCAATATGAAGGTCCCATGTTGTTCCCTGGTATGTGTAAGACCACTTGGAAGTGGTTTCTCCCATTATGTTTGAAATTAACTTGATTTTAAAACCATTTTTGAAGCTTTTGGGCTTGTCTCTTGATCTTTTCCTCACCTCCTTGCTTGACATGACTTTGTTGTGTATGGTGTTGATCAACCTCTATTAGTAAGTATAGGCTGAACTTAGGAGAATTTTGATCCATGTATTCTTTAGTCTTGATGGTCAAACACCTTATGCCAAAGTGGTTGGATTGTTCTCTTATACAAGTCTTCCTCCCAAGAGAGGTCTTGTCAGACTTTAGGGAATTTTAGGGTTTATTTTGTGGACATAGAGCATAAGCTCATTTGCTTTCTTTTACATATTCTACATGCACTTGTTTGTAGTTTTTTTTCTTTGTCATTCTGAAAGAAAAAGTAAATGTAAAAAGTCTTTTATTAACATGCATTTAGGATATGGTAATTAGGCTTAGATGCATTACATATCTCTATTTTGTTGAAAATAGAAAAATAGATCTTTCTTTTGTGGCCTCCATTTTAAATTTTGAAAAGAAAAGAGAAGTAAAAGTTTTGCATTTTGAATCTCTTTCGCATTGGTCATGTTGTTTCCTCATTCAAGTAAAAAACACCAATAGTCTCATCATTTCTATCCCTTTTGAGTAATTAGCAACTGTTTGATGGCCCAGACTTGTAGGTTGCTGGGTAAACTACAAGAAATCAACACAAGGAGATAATCCAACCAGAAAGGCTTCAAATCAATCCCACACATATATGATTCTATCCTCGAGTTGTTTGGGATGAATAACTCCTATGGAAACACGACCTCCACTAGAACAAGGGTTTTATAGATCCAAATGAATCTATTCTTCCTACAAGGAAGATTTGGGAAAGTCGTGAAGTAACTGGATACTGGAATAAAGTGTTTGAGGAAACTTACATATCGATTGTAAATAATATTAAGTAGAACAATTATGATATATGATTTATGACAAAGAAATGATAAATCAATATATAAAAATATAGATCAGGCCTGTTCCCTTTTGTCAACCTTGAATGAAACTAGAACAATAAAAATTGTAATGCTTTATTCAAAGGAGTTAAATGTGTATAACTATTTTGTCAAACAATAAAAATTAAAAAATTAACATTGGGGAGAAGTAACTGTTCAATAGTTGATAGAGATGGCACACGAATTAAATAAAAAAATTATTCAATGCATATTCAACACATTAATATTGTAGTGAAACATCAATACATAAGTTAGCATGTTTAATAAATAAGTAAAATGTGATCAATTTGTCAAAAAGATAGAAGAACGACCAAAATCCATGAAAGAATTTTGATGAATAACCATAAACATAACATAATAAACAATGTAAATTTTATAATTAAAACTGTAACAAATTACAATCTTTCCAAAATTACATGTCATCCCTCGTATGTCCTTAGAAGTCCTTTCTCCTATTGTCCTCTTAGAATTACTCCCGCGAGCCCCCCTCTTGGGAGGCATCCTTCCCTTTAAATAATTATTACAATATTTTACAAAAGAGAAAAATATTCCCAAGACATGGGATTACAAAATATCAAATTTAGGATTTGCCAAGGGTAGAATACCACTTGGAAAATGCATCCAACAAATCATTTACGTCGCAACATTGTACTCAGTTCCAAGTGCAGTTCAACTTTGTAAATTAGAGATCCGATCTTTCTCTTCTTAACCTTTCCCCATTCTTGGAGGAAAAGGTCAATCCTTATCTGTGAGGTGAGAGGTGACTCGATCCATCCCTTGATCTCGTCCAGGTGAAGATGACTAGTTTATCGGATCTTATCCTTATCTTTGGCAAATTCATTCTCAATCTTCTCTAGCTTAAGCTTTAGAGGCATGGATTCATCAATTGGGTCCAACAGTGGTAGGTCCAGAAAACATAGTAAGGTTTCTGAAGCAAACCATCTCCTTTTGCAAGCCACTTGTCCATCCTTAATGATGGATTCCACCAGATCATAGACACTCTCCCATGTCTCAATTGAAACTTGGATCCTTTTGAGTTTACCCTTGTCTAGGACTACCAAATCATCAGGTCTGTCCTTGATATACTTTTTCCAGTCCACCAAGGTACCATAAGCCCTGGATTCTTCATTTCTCCTTCGATTGTGATCATGGAGGATGTCAGAATGGCGTTCAAATGTATTGTACATTTCCCGAATTTCATTGAGTCCTTCAAAGAGACTCACCATTCGTTGATACAAATCCTCAGGAATTTTGTAGGCCAACTATTTAAATTCTTTGAATGAGGAAGTGACAAATATAAACTTAAAATATTTCAGCTTCTCCTCTAGTGTGTTAATCTTCTGAGTTTGCTCATCATTCACCCATTTCGCTTCTTCAAGACACTACTTAAGAAAATCATTCTGTTATTGAATTTGCCTCATCTTCTCTTCATATTCATCCCTCAAGTTCTGTAGTTCCTGCTGATGCTGTATGTTTTCTTGAGGTTGTTGGTGCTTGGACTTTTGCATCTCCTACTCCTTTTCCTCAACTTCTTTGTTCAACAAAGAGACTGAATCATAATTTTCCCCAACAAAGGCACCCATGGCAGTTGTAGGCTCTAGAGCTTCTTGTTTAACATCATTAGAGGCCATTTTCCACACAATTTGGTTCAGAAATGAACCTTGATTGAAGGTTCCTTACGTGTATCTATTGGATCCTTTCTTAGCCACAACATTTTCTTTTCTTCTCCAAAAATATTGCCCCAAGGAGACAACTGTATCTTCACCAAAATAAACCATATCCTCTGTTGTTGAGATGGTTCACTCAAGGATTGTAACTATGGGTGCATACTAGGAAGTTTCAAGGGTAGGGATATGCATATTAACAAACGATATGGTAGTGGAAGGTGTGGAAATAACAGAGGTAAGGGGTGAAAAGATAGAAGTGGGGACATATGTGATATGTTGGGAGGAAGTGGAAGTAGAATGCAATTCAAATGGTGCTGAAAAAATAGGTAAGGTGGAAACAAGATTAGAAATATAGCATGTGTTTAGATATTGAGGGTGTGCCATTAGTGGTAGAAATGATGTGGAATAAATTGATTTTGGAAAAGGTGTGTTGAGGAAACAAAGTCTTAAAAATATCCCCAGCTGGATGGGTGGTTGTAACAATTGATGATAAACTAGTAGGAATGGCGACAGGACACACATATGTGGAGGGAGAGGTCTCCTCTTCAAGGTCACTCTCAATATCCTGCACCTCAACATTTTCTGGCAGGGGTGGATCAACTTGTTGAATTGGTTGGACCTATAGAACTGGTTGTTCTTCCCTTTGGATTACTTGTGGTGGAGGTTGTGGGACTGCTTCCTGTCCTTGTACTTATGGAATGGATTCCTCCAATCTTGGCCTCTTTGGCTGTGGCTCAGAAATTGCTAGTTGTGCCTCCACTTTCAAGCTCATTCTTTTGAAAATTTCCTTTGTCTTCGCTGACCTGAGTAGGACCTGAAGAATAGAGGAAGGTTGTGTTCTTGTAGGACCTTCAAGAACAAACTTACCCTTATCCTTTGATTGCTCAATAGGAGCAGAGGAAGAGCTGACTAATGACCCTTTAGCCTCCTTTTTTGATGTTTTCTTCTGTACATTTTCTTCCACTGTTAGTTTGAGCTTCTTGTAGTGTAACACTGTGGTTTTAAGCTCCTTTTGATATTGGAAGATGACGATTTTCTCTTGAGGTGTAGGGATCCTTCTCACCACCTCTGAAAAGTGTTTTGCACCTCTGTAAATTGAATCATCAGGGATTTCCTGATGGACATACATGATCTTCATATGATCTTGCATAAGCTGGTTGGCCAAGAATGCCTTAGGATCATGCATCCTTTTAGGTGCCTCTCCTAAGTTCATCATGGTAATTGTCTTGCCAAGAATGGCAACATGTGTGGATTTTTGTAGAGTGAGGAATCCCAAATTTAGTGGAAACTTGGGCCAAGACTTCCTCTTGGCTGCTGAGAGCTTTGGGAAGACCCAATTGACGAAAGTTTGAAAAGATATCTCTTGAAGCATCATCTTGTCCAACACTATCACGGGTACAAGATGTGCCCTAAATTCTAATGTAAGAGAGATATTCTCCCACATACCAATATCCCATAGTAGAGATTAGTGCCTTGGCCCTGTTCAATAAAGTGGTGGAATCCCCTTTGAAAATATTATGATAAACTGACCCAATGAAGTGGTCACAGATGTCATAAATGTGGGGAACAAAGTTGTCCTCCCATAGTGCCGAGAAGTATATGTGGACTGGTGGTGAATTCCTCGTCCAGTTCCATCCCATGGTTGGGAATGAAGATGTCTCATAGAAAATGTCCATTACATACCTTGAAAGGTAGAAAACAAGATTCCTAGATGCCGAACCCTTATGATATATCTCAATAGCCTCCTTCAATACAACTGAGAGAATTTACGCCTAGTTGAATGATTCACCTGTAGTCAATACATGGTGAGCGAGGGGTTCCCATTCCTCTTTGAACATAGTGCAATTAGGTAACCCGTAAAACCTCCAAAGCATGAATGCTAGCATAGAGAATGGCTCCCTAAACTGGGAAATGAAATAGGATTTATCAGCTTTAGCGATGAACTCTACAGGGTTAATGTCCATCCACTACAACAAAAATTGGATTTAGCATCTCTTTTTGCATCTAGACCATCTTTCATTGTATTTTTCTTCATTTTTTGGACAAAATGGCGCAATTTCATGGGTTAGTGCTATTTTAGGTGTTTTTTGCGTCCTTTTTCTAAATCTGGCGCAAATTGCGGCGTAATTTGCACCGGGTTTTGCACCTAGTTATGCGACAGGTTTTGCATCAGGTTTTGAGACAGGTTTTGAGCCTAGTTTTGCACCTAATTTTGCACCTAGTTTGTACATCTACTCTTGTTGCACCCCCTTTTACGCCCATGTTTGCCTAAACTTTTACGCCCTTGTTTTCATCCACCTTTGCATCCTTTTTTACATCCACTTTTGCATCCACTTTTGCTTCTTTTTTTGCATCCCTTCGTGCACTACCTTTTGCATCAAAGTTTACATCCTGTTGTGAGTCTAGTTTTGTATCTTGTTTTGTTTCAGCCATTTTTGCATCCACTTTTGCATCCATTTTTTCGTCCACTTTTGCACCCACGTTTTCATCCCTTTTTGCATCCCATTTTGCATCCATGTTTACGTCTTTTTTTGCATCTACTATTGCATCCACTTTTTTCACGTCCCAATTCATACACATTTTTGTGCTTACTTTTACACCCACTTTTGCTTCAACTTTTGCATCCACGCTTGCATCTTTTTTTGCATCCAATTTTACATCAGTTATTGCATCCCTTTTTGCATCCATTTTTGCATCCACTTTTGCATCAGGTTTTGCATTGGGTGTCACGACTACTTTTGCATCTAGTTTTGCATCCACTTTTGCATCCAATTTTGTATCCAAATTTACATCCATGGTTGTATCCACTTTTGTGCCACTTTTTTCATCATGTTTTGCTTCCATGATTGCATCATTTTTTGCATCCACTTTTGCATCACCTTTTGCATCCATTTTTGGTGCACCCCATTATGTGCCCACTTTTGCACCTACTTTTGTTGCATCCATGTTTGCATCCTTTTTTGCATCCATGTTTTTATCCACTTTTGCATCCAGTTTTACACCCAGATGTTGAAGATGAAAATGAGGATAATGATTATGATATTGAGGATGGTTATGATGATGATGATAATGTTGTTGATAATGAGGAAAATGATGACAATGATGATGATGATGACGATTATGATGATGATGATGAGGAGTAGGATAATGGAAATGATGACATTGCCGATGATTATGATGGCAATGCAATGAATGGTGATGATGACAATGACAATGATGATGAGTACAATCAGAATGATGATGTTGATCATCTTAAAAAATAAGTTGTTATTTGTCATGCATAATTCGTGTGTGTCCTCCATGACCCTTTTCCACTAATCGCATATTTTCTGTAGATGCTATTTTCTTATGCCAAAGGTAATGATGAATAACTGATGAAAATGTCAATAATCATGATGATGATGTCAAGGACAATGGTGATGATGATGACATGGATGATGATTATGTCGATGATGATGACTATTGTGATAATCATGATGACAATGACAAAGACAAAGATGACGACGACGATGATGATGATGATGATCATCATTTCCATCATCGTCTTCATTAAAAACATCATCACTGTCATTGTCATATAGTTCATCATCATCATCATTTAAAGCATA
>LPNX010067773.1:29518-70575 GCA_001517045.1 Pseudotsuga menziesii | reverse complement strand
ATAGATCTATGTACAACTACCCATTTCCCAATGGGGCTTCTGCTAAATCAATCTATGGATTCAGGGTTATGAGTATCAATTTGGTCCATCTGGTCCGTCCCCAATTTGGCCATGAGAGGATTTAATTTGGTCATGAGAGGATTTAACATTATTCCACCCATGAGGACTTCTGAGGGCGCCTAGTTGACAACATGGGTGTCTTGATTCTCAGGCCAATACGTTCAAAGCCTGGTTTTTGGGGATGGATCAAAGTAAACTAGGAGTTCTACCGCTGTTGATGCCTCTACTGTCTCTGTCTTAGATGCTGCTCTCTCATATACTATATAAGATATACCTATGTTGGTGGTGCCACTGATGCTAGGTCACCAAAATTTAGATCGCTATCTCTCCTTGCCCATGGAACAAGAATTTGGTCGAATCTCAAGTCTGCCACATGATTTCCATTCCAAAAAACTTAACAGTTTTGCATGATTCGATTTCCTTCTGGTACTCTGTGTTGGTTGGGTTTTCCATCTATATTTTCAATTAAATGAGGAATTTGTGTAATGCGGTTTAGTCATTTTGGCGGATATGTGTGATGCTTGTAACTGCAAATCTAATTCTTTCAGCCCGAGTTGAAATATTTGTAGTTACATATTTTATTGAAAGCACGTTTGAGAATAGAAATTTCAGAAAAAAAGGTCAAACATATAAATCCATATCTTACTAAAAAGAGTTGGTATTTGTTTTTATCTAATTATTGGTTAAGAGTTTTTAAGATGGAAGGAATTAAAAGAGTAGGTTAATTGCTATAGAGTTAAGAAAGAGTTATTATTTAAATTACTTTTAAGGTTTTTTTAATTGGTTAAACTTTTTTTAGATGTAGGAAAATGGGTGAAATTGTGTTAGAGGTTGGTCAACTACTTGTTATTTTAAATGATTTTATTTTTTTGAATAATGAGAGGAATCAATTTGCACTATCTATAACAAATTTTGGTCCACTTAAAAAAAATCTCAAATTCAAAATAATATATATATATATATAAAATGCATTGATATAGATCAAGCATTTTTATTAAAAACATTTAAAAAAAATAACATATTAATTAGTTACCTATAATCAATTTTAATTTTAGTTATAAGAATACTTTTAAAAAAATTAGCATATTGATTATATAATTAAAGTAATTTATTTTAAATTTATATTTTTTATATTTAGAATAGGGTATTTATTTTACATTTATGCTTTTCATTTAAGTGTTATTAAATTGGAGGCACATTTTATCAAATTCACGAAAATACAAAATATGTATGTTGGTTTTAAGTGTGACTCACAGTTTATGTTCCTTATTTGGTGGACTCTTCAAGTCTCCTCATTGTTTGAGTCTCTAGCCTAGCGCCATGTACCATGATCACAAAAGTGGTAGGTAAGGTCTTTATGCCTCCGTCCATACCTTGCAAATTGCATAAAGACCTATACCTTCTTCCATTGAAAGACTTGCCCATATATGTCTTACGCTACCAAACTTCAAATCATTGGGTTACAGCTAGAAGGTGTGGCCTCCCCTAGTGGGAGGTTCAGTCCAAATCTTCAAAGGTCTTAAGCTCAATATAGATAATTTGATCATTTCAACACCTATCCCGATCTAGACTTGGGATGTGATTTGCTAGGCCCTTCGTCGTTGTATTTATTGTCCAATCTATCGACACAATCTACTGTGCCGAAGGGAAACATATTTAAATGCAAACAACTTCTTGGAAACAACCATGAAATTTTAGACTTTTAATAGAACACCCTTTCTTTGAAACAAATTTTTTAAGTCAAACTGAGAGATTGCAAATGAGTTAACATAATACGTAAGAGAATTTTTTTTTGAACCACCCTTACACCATGCAACATAAACCACATTAGTATGCTCTCTCATATTCCCTCTTTGATCATTGCAAAACATAATCCAATAGTTTGGTTTGACCTAGTTATTACTATATATGGAATTGGAGACACATGGCTTATTCAATCCCTTTCTTATTATGAGTGTTTGACCCTTCATGGTCATAAGCGATAACGCATGCAAGATATATCAACTATTGGGAATATCATGTTATATTGAGCTCATTTATTTCATTGAGTGCTCTTTAGAAAATGCTCATTAGAAAATGGTGTGTTGTTTTGTGGCTTGTTCATGTCACTTTAACATTGTCGTTTATTTTCCATAAATAAAATTCCATTATGAAGAGGATAAATGTATGTCTTTAACTTTAAAAAAAAAATTCAACCTTGCAATATCTATATTTTGTTGTTAAGAAGGATTTGAGTCTATTTAGAAAGATGCTCGTACAAATAAAATGCAATTACAGGGGTTCCTCTTGTAGGCTTGGTAGTTGGGGTAGTAGGCTATCATTGTCCCCACCTAAGTTCAAAACCCATGACTATATGTACATGACACCTATGGTAGTGTCAAAATTTTCATTAATGAAAAAAAATACAATTAAAAATTGAGATGTTCATCATTCTAGATTATAGTTATTTTCCCTATGGTGTCTCATCACATTTTCTTCTACTTTTATTAAGAAATCATGCATAGATTTTATAGTATTTTCCAAATTTAATGGATATTATGTATTTTTAATATTTGAAGTTTTGTACATAAAATTTATTGTAACTAATGTTTTCATTCTCCACTTATCTTAAAAATTTGTTCTAGACTTCAATGTTGTAGGTCAATGCCTTTGGATGGTCTCCTCCGTTTGTGCCTCTATCTTCCTAACACAACTTGTATCCTAATCCAAAAAAACTAATAGGAATATCTATTTGGTTCAAATTAAGTTCCTCAGTATGTTAATTTCAAGATTTATATTGATTACATACGTATATACAACTTTTTATATCCTTTAAATTAATTGCTTCCTAATGATCTCCATGAATATAACTTGTGATATACCTTGACATTGATATTTTAAAGTACTTTAAGATTAACTTGTACAATATATTCCAAGTTATTCTATTATAGTTAACATTACTTTATACTATTTTTTATGTGTATACATTTTTAATAAATTTTCAATCTCATTTCATTTTTAATTTTTTTTTGTTTTTTCACTCCATCACATTTACTCTACTTTTTGTTTTTTTTTCCTTTGGACGTTTCTTTGCACCTTATGGGGCAATTTCTAATTTAAACCAATATATGTATGGAAACTTGGATATTAAAGCACAGACGTACCTGATTATCGACTACCCTGTTGCATTAAAACACAAAAAACAAATTACATCCATCAGTATTTTGTATAAGTTTGTTTTACAATTTGCAAATACCTTTTAATCAAAATAATCAACCTAAATTACCAAAAACTAGAAAGCTAACAAAACCATTATGTGATAAAGTAATTCTCGTTAGCTTTTAGAAGAAAGAATATTGGTGAAAATGTAAAAGACTAGGAGGCAAAATAGCTACCTGTAGACAATGGAGGATCCTGCTGCCTTTAGACAATGGAGGCTCGAAGATCTTGTGCTTGCCCAGGTCAAGGGATTTCTGGCATGGCCCGCTAAGGTACGCCAGTCTATTTTTCATCCCCATTTGTTTGCCCTTATTTGATGTGTGTGATGCATGTTGTTGTTATTTGTAATTGCCACATCAAATTCCAAAACCTGGTTACTACAGGAGGGTTCTCTGAAACCCTGCATGAGAAATTTGCCCAGCACATTGCCCAGCATCAAGTAGGGTCGATTTCCCAATATGTGCGGATATTTTCTTCTTAATCCTATAATTGCAAAACCTGGTTGCTACACGAGGGTTCTCTCAAACCCTGCACGAGAAATCAAACCCTATACCATATATTAGTGTTTAAACCCAAGAGATGGATGCAAGTTTGTGTTTTTTTTGTGTTTAAACCCAAGCGATGGATGCAAGTTTTTGTTTTTTTAAGGTGGAAATTGCCTACAGATTTTCCCCTAATATACAACCAGCTTTCTTTATCAATTTAACCCGAAAATAAAGTCTGCTCAACTCAGTTTTAATAAATTGGCTAAATTGGGTTATTATATTGAGTGCGAGAATATCCGAATTCACCCCAGTCCCTATAGTACAGTCATCTACAAACCATCCATATTGGAGCCTGGACATCTTCACTTCATCTTAAAAACTTGATTTGTGTGCTAACATGTGTCTCCTTTTCCTGTAGGTGTCTCCTCTACATATTTGGCACCTTCTTTGATTGTTTGGTTCGTAAGTGCAGGTGCAAAGGTTTCCTGTCTTAGTAAACTACGACCAACATTTCTATATCCTCATTGTCAGTTATTCTTCCATGTAGGTGCTTTTTGCTTCTGCCACAATTGACTGATGTGGTATCTGAATTCAGGAAAGTATTCTTTGCTTCAATAGCCTTCACATCTCTATGCTGGACTAACATGCCTGTCTCGACTGCTGGTGCTACATCCGGCAACAACATTTTTCTACATCTATTTGTTTTTCTATCTGCAAAGAATGGTTCGTGACAAAACTTGGCAATAGATTTGCACTTTATCTGCAAAATATAGGTCTTTTTTCTTCAGTGGGCACCACTTGTGGTTGAAGTTAGCACACATGGGTGCAGATCTGGAGCTATCTGCAAGTTTGTGCCAGCGAAACAAAGCTTTGCGGATCTTCTCCGATGCCATGATGTTTAGTTGGCTATTACATTTCTGGAAAAGGTGTATTATTTCATTACATCCATAATTTTAAAATATTTCTCCCATCACTGCCTATCATGGATTCATGCCCTCCTCTTGTCAATGGCATGCTGTTTGGCATCTCTTTCTACCTCAGGTGTGAAGCATCTCTCTCTGGCCGGCATGGACTTGATTTAGGCATTGTAAGTCATCTCTGATCTTCTGTTTATAGCTTTCAAAGCTATTTTTGAATCTTTTTATATTATTCCTCAACTCTTATTTAAGTATTCTAAAGATTTTACCTTAGAAATTCAAAAGTATACACTTTCAAAAAATAAATCTAGACTCGCCTGCTCTCTCCTTATTTGTTGGGACTACATTTGTGGCTTTTCAATGTTCACACAGTCATAGGTTCTAGGCTGGTATCACTCTGATATCATGTAGGTTTGTGGAAGACCTGCATAGACAATAAGAGAGAGAGAGGGAGAGGATACTTCTATTATTGTTTGAGCAATGTTCATATTGTACATCTTTATTCATGTGTGGTAGTTAGACAGTACTGGACTTAAACAAACTTTGTAACTACTAACAGAGAGAGAGAAGATACTTTTATTATTGTTATATAACGTTTATATTGTACACTCCTTTATTTGTATGTGTGGTAGTTAGACACTATCAGACTTGGAAAAACTAACTCCAAACACTAACTTGAACATTAACATTACGCCACTAACATTTCATTGTGCCTTTTTTTTATATATTGATTTTTTATTGACTGTTATCACTACAACAATTTTAAATTTTTATAATTTATAGATGTGAAAACTTTGCCAATTTGTTTATATGTGTAAGGTTATGCTTGCATGTATGTATGTTTCTCTCAGTTAAATTCTGTTTTCATTTTTTATATTTCTGTGGTTGATGTTATTCTTATGGGAGTGCTCTTCTAGGGTTAAGGTTTTGATGTGATTATAGGCTAAGTTTTCCCATGCTACTTTATCCTTTCTTCAAACGAGTGATCAGTCTCTCTGGAATATAGTTTGCTGCATGGACCCATAATCTTGTAGATGTGTTTTTGTTGTCAAGGGTCCCTGGGATCCTTGCTGGATTTTCACAAAGAGATATGGTGTTTCTTCTTGTGGGAGTGCTTTGCTAGGGAAAATATCTTGATAGGATTATGGGTTAAGTCAGCCCCATGGTCCTTGATCCTTATATCAAACGAGCATCCTATCTCTCCTATGTATGTTTTGCTGGATGGACACGTAATCTTGCAGACGCCTATTTGCTGTTGAGGGTCTGTGTGATCCTTGATGGATTTAAGCATCCCTTTGATAACATACCATTGGAGGAATGCTAAAATCCCTCCAATGGTAACATCCCTCTGATAACATACCATTAGATGTATGCTAAAATCCATGAAGGATCCCATGAATCATTGAGGGCACAAAGGTGTCCACAAGATTGCATTTGTGTTGAAAATCGTATATAGGAGAGATGGGCCGCTTGTTTGAAGTAAGGATCAAGGAGCATGGGGAAGACTTAAACCATAATCACATCAAGACCTCTGCCCTAGAAAAGCATTCTCACAAGATGAAACACCATATTTGTCTTGAGGATGCCAAAGTCATTATGAGAGTAGATCATTACTGAAAATGGTGTCTAAGAAATGCTATAAAATAGCAAAGCATCTCGAGAATTTAAACTGGGATGGTATACTAAATATTTGTGAGAGCTGAATTCCTTTATTCCAACATCAAAGAAATTATATAAATGGGTAAACTGTCAGCAGTCCACAATTTGAAACGAAGGTTACTATGTTTATTCTTGTTTTGTCTCCTAGATGGCATGGGTTCTGCTGCTCCAATTGTACATATAAATATGATGATTGGTGGCCCACTTAAAATAAACTTGCATCCTGAAGATGAGCCTGGATAGCAATTTACAACTATTTTTCATTTGGCTAAGTCCATATTCTTATGTCATAATCACCTAGGTCTTGCACCTGGAATTTAACCTGACGAATAGACTGATATTCCATTGCTGAAATACAACAAAGTAGAAATGTCAAAAGCATTTGTTAACACAAAAAAAAAATTGCAAAGTGTTAGATGAGATACACAACTAAATTGAGAAACCATCAAATATCAATTGATGGCTTATCTATGACTTCAAAATTCTGGATCATTTTGAAAAGATCTGAAAATTTATTAGTCAATTGACGTCTCTCAATCATTTCACTTCAATTTCACTTGACAAATTGGTGCATCCTACATAACTAGCAGTAATCTTGGCAATGCTAAGAACCACCTTCAAAATACCTCTCTCTGCACTAGTTCTCTGGGAAGATGAGACCATCCACAGAAGCCAATCAAAATGATCATGACTTCCTTTACAATGATGGCATATAAGGCTGCGGCCTTAATATTCTAAATTAGTAATCATGTATATCTGGTAGTAAGCATTATACAAGGGAAGGGTTGCTGCATAGAAAATTGATTATAAAAATTTAGATAGATCCTGAGAAAGTGCCTGGCTCTCACTGTATCTGTTCAGTTATGTAGAAGTTTTCCTTACCCGGACATGTAAGACATCTGTTCATGGTGTTCTAGAAAGTACAGAACACACATATGACCCAAAGAAGTTGCATGATATGACTCAGCAAGATCATATATACTTGAAAAATTCTCTAAAGTAAGGTCCTAAACAGAAAACATAGATCTCAGTGCTAAGGCTGGACAATATTATAACAAAAAGAAAAAACCGCAATGAAATAAAAGAATACCTGTGCACATACTGCTCTCCCAAATATACCTGCAAAGTTTTTAAAATATGAACAACAAACACAGATTAAAAGAAATTCATTCCAAAACTAAATTGATCATCTTGTTTATTAGAGTAGAAATACATTAATAATTAATAACCAATCCTCATAAGTAGTGGAGTGTTACTAAAATGAGCTGCTTGATTGCTGATAAATATCGTTTGAGAAGTAGCCTATCGAGTCATGAAGCTATCCTGCCTCCCTCTAAACCTTGATAGACATTTTTCTCAACGATTATCTACAACATATTTCTGATCTCAATCATTATAAGTATTTCTCAAGTGTTATCACATTTCATGGCCATATTACTTGGGTGTTACAATGTCCATCTCCAGATCTATCAACAGGCTGTTATAGGCATGTAAAATGCACTCTCTTTAATATATATCAGAAGTTTGGATGTTTGTTTATTAACCATTTGATTCTTTGTCAATGTTATTTCCTTGCTATAGTTTATAAACATGTTGTATGAAGTTTTTTTCATGGAAAAACCTTTTTTGCAAGCTATGATATGATACTCGAACAAACTCCAAATTAAAACACAGCAGTAGAGTGTTATCAATGTTGAGTTGAGAACCCCTACAAACTTTCAAAGTATACTTCAGGACTAATGAATGATCACCAATACAAATTCATTTAAGGTTATCATTTGGTCTCCAATTGATGTTGAAGTTGCTACAAGGAACATTGAAAGATATAGGTCTGCAACATCCTTACATATTGGAAATCTGCCCAGCTTATAATGCTAGTTGCTACATGGGTTTTCTTTTGTGACTAATCCCACGCCTTAGACTATTGTGAGAGACCTCTTTTTATGACTGTTTATTGTGAAAACAAGATTATTTATTGTTGTTTTGCTATATTCCAATTGAAAACTTTGTCTAAGACTGAGGGAGACATATTCATTAAGGCATTGTGCTTATATGTGTTTAAATGTGTGCCCAACAACTTTACTACAATTGCAATGTCTTGATGTTGTTCTCTTGCCTTGTTCACCATTACTGTGAAGCCCCTCTTTCTTTTACTACTGCCCCCTACATTTACGCACCTTCATAAAGGTGTTCAATCAATACCCATCTTCAACACTTTTCAATTTCATTTATACAACATTATATAATTATGCTATTTTAGGCCATCACATTTTCCAACTTGGGTGTAAGGTGTAGTAATAATTATGCTCTTTTAGGCCAAACACAATTGAAAAATGCAAAGAGCTATAAAGGAAAAATGATTTTGCAGATAGTCAAGTGGACACAAGTATGAGTCTCTGACATAGATACACCGAACAAGGAAAATGCACAAACTTGTATAGTTAGTGCACAGTAAGAAATTAGAAAAATAAAGAAAGATAGGGACCACAAGAGGTAGGATCTAGACAATCCAGAACAATCCAAAGTTTTGAGGCTTGGGTTCACAAAAGATTGCACAATATTGAGTATCAAACAATTTTCTGACTAGAATATTGCCTTTACTACATTGGCAACTATGAAACCGATTCGTCCAAAAGGGCCTGTGTGTCCCATGTCCACGTGTCATACATGGACACGCTGACAAAGCGTGTTTGACACGTCTTTGTAGCGTGTCCTGTTTTTGGAGACACGTGTCCGAGGACTGTCAGTGCGTGTTCGAAAAACATGACACGTTTTCCACTAAAAAAACACCCAGAATTGCTTTAAATCAAAATTTTCACTTTCTTTTTATCATTTGAAGGTGTGGAGAGGGTTCTAAAGTGTGTTTGGTGTGCAGGTGAAGAAGATTTAAAGGATTTAAATATGTAATTACTAATGTTAAATGTGCATTGATTTTGATTTCTATTGAATATTTGTAAAAATTTGGATCTATATGTCTATATTTTTAATATATATATATAACATGTCCTACGTGTCTTGATTCTGAGGGTCACCGTGCCTGTGTCGAACACTCGAACCCCCGTGTCCTTCATGTCCCATTTCCCCATGTCAGGTGACTTAGATTGGCAACTAGACAACAACCAACAACCCAATGTATGAGATTACAAGTATATAATGGAAAGGCTTCATAATGTCTTAAGGAGATAGTTGAGATATTCAATACTTTCAAAATCTACCACATTACAGAGAATTAAACCAATGAGTTGATGCTATATCCAAAGAGGTATTACTTATCCACTTTGGGGTACTTCTCGCTATAAATTTCAATGAGGGCATGCCAGAGGTTTCTAGATTTGACCTTTGTAGTTTTATTTCAAAATTTCCAGTTGTGTTTTTTTATCTTATAATTTTAGTTTTTTAAAAGATCTTAAAGGAAGACTATATTTGTTTTCCTAAAAGGGACATTATGTTTAGTGGATAGTTTAAGATTTGGTTTACAAAGCAAAGTAAGATTTATATTTTGTATTTTGTGCTACAACACCCATAGAAAACATTTTTGGTTTACAAAGCAAAGTAAGATTTATATTTTGTATTTTGTGCTACAACACCCATAGAAAGCATTTTTGTGTTTTATATAGTAATAAAATGTGATAGTTTTCCCTAGAAAAGAAGGAATCATAATGTAGTGGTATATTTTGGGTATTACCAAATAGATACTTTATGTTGCATTTTGTAGCCTTTAACCTTGTATTAACTTGTTTGCACTAAAATAATATAAAGTCTTGTACAAATGTTATTGCTGATGACGAGAATGAATGGAGTGGTGGCCTCATGATGCTATTTGTTGATGATATCTATTTCATTTCAATGTAGTCTTCTATCTTTTCTTCAACGGATTTGTTGCAAGTGAATAGTTGTGTAGATGATGTGTTAGGAATCATGAGGTCTATATGCATGAATGTTCAAACTTTTAAGTATATATTATGAACAACAATGGTTGTTATTGTCCTCAGTAACTTTCTCTTGATCATCCGAAGTCTTGGAAATGCACCTTGAGTTAATTCATGAGAGTTGCTCTTATCTTCCCTCCATAAATTGCAATCAGAATTTTATCGATAGCTTGGATTTGCCAGCTTTTATTACACCTTGTACCAGATGTGTTTTAGGGCCATACCAAATGCATTTATATGTTCATGTATGTGGTAGGCCCCCCTAGAGCATGTTTCCTATATCTACCACTTGATGCAACATGAATATTTGAATAACCAAATAGTGTTATTTTTTCTACCACTTCACTAGGCATTATTATTTTTTATTTTCACACTTAGGTGATTTTATAGATAATTACTACACTTTCTTTTGCTCACCACACAACTTAAAACAAGGACATTAAAATTTAATTCAAACTCTTTGATACATTTCCTACAGATACCTTGAAGGGAAAAATTAACAACACTGGAGATTAGAATTTGTTATTTTCTGAAAGTCTCTTTTACCAGCTTTCTAATGAGACATATCGAAACTTAGGAAGACCCACATTCCTAATAAGACCTTCACATTCTTATATTAAATCTCAACTTGATGGTTTTTTCACTTATTTTAGGTTTTTGCTTCATCTATTATGATGATTGTTGGTGGTTTTTTACTGAACCTCTTCCTCCCCACCTATTGGCCATTATTCCATTCAACTTCTTTGGCTCAGTCTTCATTCGAATTGCTACCACCAACATTACTCCAAGTCCATTAGGGACCTTGCAACTAGCTAAGAAATGTTTTTTCTCCATCATTTGAACTGGATTATTGTTGTAGTCATATTGGACTCACTAATAATTTCACAATTTCCTTTGAATTGAATTCCATTTGTTAGCACATGAAGAATGCATGATAATTCCATTTTGCTGCTGATAAAGTAGACCGTGTTCATTTCTTTGGGATGCTCTTGGACTGTTCACTTAGGCATATTTCCTCTAGGGTTGATAAACCTTATTTTTGAATGTGCATACCCTCCCCTAATAGGCCATGACTACGGTATGGTCTATTCTAGCTGGGATGTGAATGTGTTGTCTCTATTCTATAGATAATGGTTGATTTTGAAGCTGTAGTAGGTACAAGTTTTGTATATGGTAGGTATAATGGAGTTATATGTACTTCTTGGCAGATTTAAGAAATATTCCCTAAGTTTATCTTTAGTTTGTAGCACTATTTAGTTTGTAGGCATCTTCTTTTAGTGACCATTCATGAGTTCTTCTCTTACCATCCCATTGCCGAAAAAAATTACCTCATCAATGAATAACAAAATTTATGTAGCAACACACACATCCTCAACTAGATTCTACAACTATTTCTTAAACACATCCCTTATTCTTTGTCCATATCAATTTTAGGTTATTAGGTATGCATCAATGCATTATGTTGTTCTCTAGGACTCTTTTGCAGACCACTTTAATAGATTGCGTAACTGTTTACGATATTTTGTTTCCTAAGGTCGGTATATTTTTGTGCTTATTATTGTGTTTGAAAAATTAAATTGGATTTTAAGCTTGAATGTATTTGGATCTTATTGTCTTTGATTAGAATTACAAATGATCAAATCTATGTGTTAATATTGCTCCTCTTCCCGATTCTTAAAGGGTGCTAGCTCAATGGAAGAGAGCCTGTTTTACAAGCAGGAGGTTGGTGGTTTGATTCCTCCATGCCCTAATGATATTGGAATGTATTTATAAAGGTAAAAATTGTAGTAGTGCAAGATGGAGGCAATATTAGATGCAACACTAAATTCAAAACAAGATGTAAAAGTGGATGTCACACCAAACACAAAAGTGGATGCAAAATTCAGACGCAAATATGGACACAAAAATGGATGTCACACAATGCAAAATTGGATGCAAAAAGAGACTCAACACTAGACACAATTAATGACTCAAAACTAGATGCAATACTAGGTCCAAAACAAAACGCAACAGTAGATGCAAAAGTGGACTCCTAACTAGACTTAAAATTGGACATTAAATTGAGCACAAAATATGGTGTATCGATGGACATAAAACTAGGTGTAACACCAGGTGCAAAAATGGAAGGAACAATTGGCGCAAACAAAAACTTAAAATGAGACACAATATTGGATGCAAGATGGGACAAAACATTGGATGTAAAACTAGACGTAATATTGAATGCAAGATGGGATGCAACATTGGACACAAAACTAGAAGCAATATTAGATACAAACATGGCTGCAAAACTAGGCACAACACTAGGTGCAACAATGGGTGCAACATTGTACTCAAACATAGATGCAAAAAAAGATATCAACCGGGATGCAACACTAGGTGCAAACCTAGATGCAAAATACGACGTAAAACGAGATGAAACATTAGGCACAAACATGGATACAAAAAAATACGTAAACCAAGATACAAAATTAGATGCAAATGGGGATGCAACATTATAAGTAAAATTGGATGCAAAACTAGACACAACATTGGGCCGAAAATTGGATGCAATCCTAGATGCAACATTAGATGCAGAATTGGACACATAATTTTATGCAAAACATGGTGCAAAATTGGGTGCAAGACTCTATGAAAAACTAGTAGCAAAATAAGAGGCAAAATTGGATGCAAAAATGAGCGTGAAACTAGGTGCAAACAAGGATGTAACAAATGACGCAAAAAAATATGCAATAGAAGTTGCAAAATTGGGCGGAAATAAAGGCGTAACAAAAGATGCAAAAAATTGGGTGCAAAAATGGACGCAAAAATCGATGTTAAAGAGGATGGAAAAAAAGATGCAATAGACGGCGTTTTACGAAAATGTACAATAGCACCAGGTTTAGCACCATATTGTTCACCACAATTGGGAAAAAATTACACTAAAATCTGGCGCTAAATCCAGTTTATGTTGTAGTGATCCATGATTTTCTCATTTCTTCAAAATTGAACTGAGTTATTGCAGCTTCAAGGAATTGGGAGTTCAACAACTATTGTGGTTGGTTAAGTGCATTGTCATCAAAATATCATTATTTTGGGTTTTCATAGTCAAGTTCCCACTTGACCAGGTTTGTGTATGGCATGAAAGGAGGTTTGGCCGCAATACAATGGAGCTGATATTCGCTGATGTTGGTGTAAAATGACTGGTCATGGGTAATGGCTGAAAAATCGTCATGATCAAATATAGAGTAAATTTGGGACCAGTCCAGGTGGTAGGTTTCTGACACTCATCCACTGGTGTCAGAGAAGATGACAACATATAGGTCCTTACTCTTCTACTCGTTCAAAGCGGTTTTAGACTTGGTAGTTCTCGACAAATCTGCAGACTGGGAGGTAAATTTTGATACAAATTTGACGACATAATTAAAATTTACCCAAGATAAAAAATAGTTAGATTTGGACGGTGAGAATTTAGAAATTGGAGGAACTTACCCTTGAAAAGCTCGAAAAAAGGAAGATTCATGGGCTCGGTGAGAAAATCACAGTAAAATCTCAGTACAATAAAATTTGCACGTTAAAATGGTGAAGAATTCATAAAATTCAAACGATTTAAATAATCTAATCCCAACGGAGAAATAAATCTACACCGTAGATTGCAAAAAATCAATGGTGAAGATTGAAGTGGGAAAAATGAATTGCAGAAATAAATATTAACTATTTTTTTTTTAATTTTTATTTTCGCAATCCGCAATCGGCATTGCGGGTTGTAGGAATGCAGGATGATATTTTCAATCAGAAATGGATTTCTTAACGGGTTGTGGAAAGGCAATTTTGCAATTCTAATATTTATTGAATTTCTAATTTCCGCAATCCGCATTGTGGGTTGCGGAAAGTGGAACCGAAAAATGAGATTTTATTTACAAAAATATTTTTCGATATCTGCAATACACATTTGCGGGTTACGAAAAATAAAAAACAATAAAACAAAAGAAATTTCAATATCTACAATTCGCATTTGCGGGTTGCAGATTGCGGATTGCGGGAAAACATTTTTCAAAACCTCCAAAAAATGGATTTCCGCTATCCACATTGTGGATTGTGGAATGTGGGTTGCAGAAAAGAAAAAAATAACAAGCAAAAAGGTTGCTTCCACAATCCACAAAACCATAAAAAACAAGGCTTTGATGCAAATTTATTAAAAACAAAAAACATAGCACTTATGGTGAGCATGAAGACGACCCCATAAGAAAAATCATGACCCTCAAGGTTGCCTCAGTGAATGAATGGGGTCCCCATTTTAGCAGCTAAAATGGGATTTCTTGCTTCTAACAACTATGGTGACTCACTGGGCGAAGCACTTATCTCTGGACAAATCATCTTAAGAATTTCAAACAAGATATGTCAGTCATAAAAATACTTAAGTTTATAACAAACAGTGGGTTCATAAAAGTACAACCGAATATAGTAGAAGTAATATGTATAATTCTCATCTTCCCAACCCAAAATCACTGATAATGATACTCAACAGATGAGAGAGGTTCAAAAATAATTAGGTATCCCTGTAAGCAAGATGTAAGCAGAGGAGGGTAGTTTGTGATAATACTTTGGGGAAACCTTAGTTTATTTCATGACCATAAAACCAATAATCCCCTTGAATGTAGGTTATTTATTAGTGAATGTATATACATAGTTATTATACACAAAAATACATACATTTTCCTCTTTTTTTTTTCTTCTCTATTTTTTCTTTTTTTAACATACAACAACTTGATTGAAACAAGACCACTGCCTTGGTAAGGTGCAATGCCATACACAAATCCTATCTGGAAACTGAACAAGCTAGATCTGTCATGAGATTCCTTGTCTTTTAGTTTTCACACTAAAATCAAGTACCATGGCTTGGTAACCACCTAGCAGTAATTCCAGTCCAAAATAGGACCTGTGAACATGGTTAGGCTGGATTGTGATAAGAACCACTGTCCTTGAATACAACAAGTTACAGTTAAAAATAAAAGAAACAACAAACATTATTTAGAATGTAAATTGCAAGCCATTACCCTGGCTTGATAACCATCTGATGGTAATGTAATTCACTGAGCATGTCTATGAACATGATAGGATGGCTTGTGATAAGATCCCCTATCTTGCAATTCACAATTATTTATGTGGTTTTAATCAATTTCAAGGTGATCAAGGTGGGATCAGAAAAGAAGTTGAGGAGGCTGTAAATATATACTGCCAATCATGAATGAGGCATCTGACAGGAATACCAGACTAATGCTAAAGGTTGAATCATCATCATGACGTTTAGTAAAGATAGTGATTCCAGGAGGGAAAGACTCAATTTTAAAAAGTTGGCATAGATCTTTGATTTTATTCCCATGAAGGCACTATTTTAGATATAAACCGAGTAAAGGTTTCCTGACATATCGAAATTGAAATTTCGTAGTTAGGAAATTTTAAAGATAAAATACTCACTAATTGTAACCAAATCTTGTGTGAATACCATGTTTTGTAAAAATCTAAAACGAAAGAAAAAATCAATAAAAATTAAACCAGAAAAAAGGCAAATCAAAGGAAACACACCTATGTACAGGTAAGAAAATGCTTACCTTAAACAAAATATTATTTGAGGAGTTGGATGTTCACTGGATAGGTCTCAAGGAAACCTTCCAATGTCTATAACCGAATAGTACCAAGGCCAATATTTTCTGTAATAGTGAATGTCCCTAACCATAGGCGTTGAAACTTAGTGTAGTCATTATTTTCTTTGTGGCGTTTGTCCCATTTCAGTACCAGATCCCAAACCTGAAAGTCTTGGTTGGTCGAAGATTTGTCATCAAACCACCTCTTAACCAATTGTTGATGTTGATACAATTTGTTTCTATATTTCTCCCTTTCCTATTCTAATTTAAGAAATGTGTCAATTTGATTCTGAAGAGGAGAGGATTCATGATCCCGTGACAAAAATTGAGCTATCTGCAATGATGGAAGGAGGAGGTTTGAGGGTAGAACGTTCATATTCCTTGCCATAAACAAGGCAATAAGGAGAGTTCCCAATGGAAACTTTGGGACTGATACGATCTTACCACAGGGAATTAAAGAGATTGGTGTTCCAGTCCTTATGGTGTGTAGCCACAATTTTCTTCAAGATGTATGAAAATTGAGTCACACTAATCCGAGGACTAAAGCACAATCTTACATAAGATTCAAGACAAATTATACACAAAATGACATAACAGTGCTGCAATTAGAGGTTGTAGCTATATATTATCAATAATTAATTAGAAGTAGTGATACAATGTCATACACTTGCATGAATAGCAAGACAATTCGAATCCCAAGGAGGTCATTCGAATTGCACACATGAGAGTGGTTTAGCTATCATTTAGCCACACTAAACACATTAGTTAACTACTAATCACAATCAATAATCGCCTCTAACTAAATCAGAGCAGTTATGACTAAGTCTAACTAATTAGAACTTAATTGCATGTCAATCAGTAGGTGGGGGCGCATATCCGACTCAAGTTAGCTACGATGAAGTGAACTGAGTCACCAGAAGTTGTTGGAGGCACCTTAGATCACTCCAGTTAACTGGAAATTGCCAAAAATAGACAATAGTGATGTAGGCGCTTTTATAGCTGCAGTTTAACTAAAAGTAGGTGGAATAAACATTAGTTAATTGATTTGGGGTGCTTAGGTGATGCAGATCAACCCCAAATTTCTCCTTGATTGAAGGAGGAAACTGAGTTAGTCTCCCTGATTGAAGGAGAAGACACATTTAGCCTCCTTGATTGAAGGAGGATGATCCAGTTGATGATACAGTCACATATTCGAGCCAATAACTTAGGATAAGTGGTAAAATAGGCCAATTGGGCCAAATAAACATGTGTGGGCTAGATAATGACTCCAACACCCCCGCTTAAGCTATACTCATGTGGAGGAGTAAAAAAAATGCTAGGGCCCCGACAGCAAAGGCCATAGGTTACCCTGTACAAAAAGTAACTCTAAAATGATAAAAAAAATGCTAAGTGAGGAAAAGAGGAAAACCCTGTGGGAACAAAACCCCCCCTCAAGCTGAACACTAAAGAAGTAACTGAATTCAACCTTATGAACTCACCCCCAACTGTGAACAGAGGTAAGTGAACTTTTTCTCAGTAATTTTCTTTGTGAAAATATCTGCAATCTACTCATCTGTGGGGTAGTATTGCAGAACAATTGTCCTGTCATGCACCAACTCCCTGATGTAGTGCATATGGATCTCAATATGTTTGGTCCTCTACCACCGAAATGGATCCATTGAGATATTTATAGCAATTTGGTTGTCACAAAATAGGACAATGGATGAAGCACTACCAATCTCAAACTCAGACAAAATGCCTTGCAACCAAACTGCCTGGATGCAAGCATTGACTGCTCTCCTGTATTCTGCCTCCACTGAAGAAATGGAAATGGAAGCCTACTTTTTCCTAGACCAGAAAATAGGCCCACCACCAAACATAAACGCATATCTAGAAGTGGACTTCTGATCTATGATATCCCCCGCCCATTCGGAATTTGTAAAACCAACCAAATCTAGCTCAGAATCTGCAGCATAGTGAATGCCATAGGAACTAGTACCATGAATGTACTGAAGAATCCTCTTGGATGCCCTCCAATGAAGCTCATGAGGTGGCTGCATATACCTTGATACAACATTCATGGCATAACAAATGTCATGCCTTGAATGTGTCAAGTATAGAAAACTTCTAATCAACTGGCGGCAAATAGTGGAATCCTTGGGTGGAGTTGATTTTTCCTCTTCAAAACTGATTCGGAAAGGAAATGGTGGATCCTTACAATAAGCCATGTTAAAATTAATTAACAGGTCTGAAACGTATTTTTACTATGTCACCATTATCCCATCATAGTCTTGAGTGATTTCTAGCCTGAGAAACTGTCTCAGCAGACCTAAATCACTCATTTCAAAAGCATCATGAAGAGCAGTTTTTATAAAGGCAATCAAAGAAAGTGTGCTTCCTGTTATCAAAATATCATCCAAATAAAATACTATGATCATAATATTACCTTCATACTGCTGCAAATATACATTTTTATCATATTTTCATCTCTAAAAGTTTCGTGAGAGAAGAAAGACATCCATTTTGGCATACCAAGATCTTGGGGCCTGTTTCAAGCCATATAAAGATTTATGCAACTTACAAACCAAGGAAGGATCTGATGTATATCCTTCAGGATGCTTCATGTATATCTCTTCTTTCAGATATCCATGAATAAAATAAATCTTGACATCCATGTGATGCACCTCTCAGTGCTTGGATGCGGCAATGGCCAAAACTAGCCTTATGGAATCCATCTTTGCCACTGGTGCAAAGGTCTCATGATAGTCCACTCCTTGGACTTGGGAGAATAATTTTGCAACCAGACATGATTTATACTTGCATGTTGATCCATATGAAGAAACCTTTGTCTGATATACCCGCTTGCATTGGACAAGTTTCCTCCCAGGTGAAAGGGAAACTAGCTCCCAAGTTGCATTTTTTCGGAGAGAGTTGAACTCTTCATTCATTGCAGCTTTCCATATCAGATCATTCTAAGCATGGTAGTAGGACTTTGGATCATACCAAGTCAACATATATTAGGTCTCATACAACAAGGAATCATGACAAGAAAGAGCAATACTTGCTCTTTGAAAATATGACCGGGTTCTCCTTGGATCAACAGGATTTCCAACATTTGTCCCAGCGGAAGAGAGAGTCTTTTGGACCATTTTGGGAGATGAGTGGGCACATTTGAATCTGAATCAGAACCTAATATATTATTCTCACTGATACCAAACATCATATCTGATATATCAGAGCTTTCACTTCCATTTTCATCATCAGAATCATCAGCAGAACGAGAGGGAATTTCAATAGTTTCTTCCTCGACTAGTTCCACATGGAGAGGTTATTCAAAGCGGACACTTCTCTCAATGAACATCTGTTTGGTTCTGATATTGAAGAGTTTGTATCCCTTTGATTCCTCTAGATACCCAATGAACATACACTCAATACTCTGCGGTTGCAAATACTTCCTCTTATCAAGTGGAATTCGAGCCCAAGCAATGGACCCAAAAACTTTGAAATTGGACACATGTTGTTTGTGCCCAAAGTATTGTTCAAAATATATTTTTTACTTTAATAGAAGAGTGAGGGAACCTATTCTAAATGTAGGAAGCAACATTTATTTTCTCAGCCCAAATATTTGTAGCCAAACCTTTGGCTTCCAGCATCCAGGTGGTCATCTCTTTGAGGGCTCCACTTTTCCTTTCTGCTACACCATTCTGCTGGGGTGTGTAGGGAATGGAGCAGTGGATCTTGATCCCATATTTAGAACATATTTGTAGAAGCTTAGAATTGATATAATATCCTCCATTATCAAATCTAAGATACTTTATATTCCTCCTAGAGGCATTCTCAACAGATGCCTTGAACTCAATGAATCTTTCAAGAATTTCATATTTTTTCTTTAGGAAGAAAATCCAAGTGAATATGGAGAAGTCATCAATAAAGGCGAGCACATACCTTGAACCACTCATGGAGGTTTTAGGAATAGGACCGCTAATGTTAGAGTGGATCAACCCCAAAATACTTGTTACACGGATTGCCTTTCCTCGATCAAATTTATGCTCAGGGTGTTTGCCGATAATGCAACCTTTGCAAATTCCACTGGAGGTTTTGATGGTTGGGAGGCCTTCCAACATGTAATTTTTTGAAGTTTCTACAAGTACTTGAAGTTCAAATGTCCAAATATTTCATTCCATAGATGGATGACCTCATTCCCATGAGTTTGAATAGAGGTGGGATTTGCATCCGACACAAACTTGGAAAACTCATAGGTATTAGCAGAATGGTTCACTATACATGTTGCAATGAGTTTCCCAAATTCAATCTTTGAGATCTCAACATCATTCGAGCTGAAAGTAACTCTCTTGGGAACTCCTATGTGTGTCATTTGATATACACTCAACATATTTGAGGCCAAGGAGGGTACATACAAAACATTAAAGAAGATTCCATGTTCAAGTTTTATAGTACCTTTTCCTTTCAAAATGATTTGTGAATCATCTCCCATGTGGATGGTAATTCTGCAGTCGAAGTCCAGGAATGAAAAGGATTCTTTGCTTACCACCATATGGTTCAAAGCACCAGATTCTGTGAGGAGATCTCTAGTATTCAAAACATTTTCCATGAGGGCATGTGCTCTTTCTGGCTGGATGTTCCGATCATGATTATCTCTCTTCCTAACACTTTTAGGAAGATTGATATTGTTATTCTCAAGGAGAAGAGTAATTTCATCAAGATTTTTCTTCATGCATAAGTTTTCAGGGTGAAATCCATTCCCGCAATAGGAAAACTTGATCTTTTATTTGCCTTGGTTCCCTTTGTTCTTGTTCTTTCTTTAGCCTAAAGGTCATCTAGCTGCTGGTTCTTCTCCTTTGGCATGGGAGAATCAAAATTAGTATTTTGATTCTTTTTCTTTCCCTTACCATTCTTAGCTTTGGACCCACCAACAAATAATGCTTGATATTTTGAGGATATGATGATTCCCATTTGCACAATATTATCATGCTCTAATGTGAGAGACTCAATGAAGGAATTGAGGGTCAACATCTTGTAATTCAGGGTTGTTAGATTTCCGGTATGAAATGTGGAAACAAAAACTGAGTAATCTGGTCCAAGTTTGGAAAGAATGGATAGGATGAGTTGATCATCCTCCTTCTCCACTTCACACTGCTTCAAATGGAGCACCAAGTGCTTGAACTTGGTGAAGAAATCATTCAGCATTTCTAAGTTTCCTGGGTGAAGAGAAATCATCTAATTCTCTAGCTGATAGAACCTCAGGTCATCTTGCTTATCAAACAAGGAAGCAAGTTGATCCCAAATTTCTTTATGAGTCTTCAATCCAGTGACGTGGAAGAGAAGAGCCCTAGAAATCGAAAGGTACATAAACCCAAAAGATTCATCAAGCTTATTCCAGTATCTTCCTTTGTATACAACATGATTTAGCTCTATCTCGGTGTCCATTGTGACTCTGTAGAGTCATTTGGCATGCAACTAAATCTACATGTCCTCCTCCCATTGATGGTAGTTGAAAGGAGTAAGAGGATCCACAGAAGAGGCCATTTTTATGCTGTAGCGAATGCAGTAGAAGACTTTGAAAAAAGCCGCAAAAACACAAAAAGGGCACCGTAAGGTCAGACAACCTACACTTTTCAAGTTTTCATCACACCCAGCTTAGTCAATCAAGCTAGCTTGATCAACAATTCCTTTGCTTAGGATTTATGTGGTAAACTTGCCACTTCTGGTGCAGAGCTGGAATTTTTGAGATTTTTTCTCAAATTGCATGATAGATCCATCAAGAAATCTTGTTGGAGAAGAAGAGACTTGTACCTCCATGGATTTGATACCATATGAAAATTGAGTCACAGTAATATGAGGACTAAAGCACAATCTTACAAAAGATTCAAGACAATTTACACACAAAATGACATAACAGTGTTGGAATTAGAGGTTGCAGCTGTATATTATCAATAATCAATCAGAAGTAGTGATACAATGTCATACACTTGCATGAATAGCAATAAAATTTGAATCCCATGGAGTTTATTAAAATCTCACACATGAGAGTGTCTTAGCTGTTTGTTAGCCACACTAAACATATAAGTTAACCACTAATCACAATCAATAATAGTCTCTAACTAAATTGGAGCAGTTATGACTGAGTCTAACTGAATAGAACTCAAATACATGTCAATCAGTAGGTGGGGGCACATATACGACTCAAGTTAGCTTTGATGAAGTGAAATGAACTGAATTGAGTCACCAGAAGTTGTTAGAGGTGCCTTAGATCACTTCATTTAACTGGAAATTGCAAAAAATGGACAAAATAGTGATGGAGACACCTTTACAGCTACAATTTAATTGAAAGTAGGTGGAATAATCATCAGTTAACTGATTTGGGTCGCTTAGGTCATGCATATCAACCCATATTTGCTTCTTGATTGAAGGAGGAAGCTCAGTTAGTCTCCCCAATTGAAGGAGAAGACACAATTAGCCTCCCTGAATGAAGGAGGATGATACAGTTGACGATGCAGTCATATATTCGAGCCAATAACTTAGGAAAGGAGGTAAAATAGGCCAATTAGGCCAAATAAACATGTGTGGGTTGGATAATGACTCCAACAAGATGTTGATCAAATTTTTATTGGAATATTTTGCTAATCCATTCCCTTGGGGATAATAGTTTGCAGAATAATTCACTTTGATCCCTTTCTAAAGGGTATATTGAGTAAGATAAGTGGAATTTAAATAATATGCGTTGTCAAATACCAGAGACTCAAGGACTCCAAACCTGGTGACGATATTACTCTCTAGGAAATACACAAGTGAGTTTTTATTAGCAAATATGAGGAGAATTGCTTCTACCGACCTAGTAAAGTAGTATGTTGCAGTTAAGATATACTTGTGCAGCATGGAAGAGGGAGGGGTAATAGGGCCAAAAAAATCCAGTCTGCATTGCTGAAAGGGAAACTGGACAGTAATAGGTTGGAGGGGAAAGACAGTTTTTTAAGCTTACCAGCACATATCAGGCAGGCCTCACACTTTCGGGCAAAGGCATGTGCATATTTAAACAATGTAGGCTAGTAATACCCATATCTCAAAACCTTATGTGCATTTGTTTCACCTAAAAAATGTCCTCCTGCAGGTCCTACATGTATTTCAAGCAGAAGATTTTCAGCTTTTGATTTTTCTAAACACCCGAGGAAAACACCAACTTAATTCCTACGGAAAATCACATTATAAATAAATTGGTAAGGTGTTTCCTTTAACCTTGATGTCCTATGCTTCTTAAATTCTAAGGTTAGAGGAGCATACCCATGATTACGATAAAACCTGATATTAGGATACCATTCAGAAGAAGGATCATAAATGACATTAACTGTGTCTATAGACATATCTTCTTCTTGAATCCACTGTTGTTCTTGCCCTGGGTATTTTGATTGGGATGCTAGAAAACACAAGCCTTTCCCTTTGACAATATTAGTAGGCTTGATCTACAAATCATATTCCTGAAGCGCAGTCATCCAGTGGGCTCGCTTCTTTCCTAACTCTTTCTGAATCAACACATTTCTTATAGTTGCATAGGGGACAACCACTCTCATTTTATATTTCAATAAATAAGGCCTAAAATGTTTGACGGATTTACAAATAGTATAGGCTTGTTTATAAATATGTGTATAATTTAATTCAGCGCTTTTAATGTGGAGCTCATAAATGAAATGGGGATCTCTATGTCTGCTTGTTTCTGAATCGAAACAAGAACATAAGAAAAATCAGTGGAAAACATGTATAAAATGAAATCCTTATCGGAATATGGGGATATTAATGCAGTAGCATCCATAACAGGTTTCCTAATCTTGATAAATACATCCTTCTAAATGTCAGACCATTTAAATAAAACATCCTTTTTAATTAGATCCTACAATGGCCTAACAATATGTGCAAAATCTGGTTCAAACCTCCTAACAAAGTTTATATTACAAAAAAAAATATTGCATGGCCTTGTTCTAACTCGGGAGGACAATTTTTGCGATAGCATCAGTCCTTTTAGTGTCAATTATCATTCCATCCTTGGAAAAAATAAACACAGAAGCTTACCTTCAGTTACCGCAAAAATCGACTTCTTCGGATTTAGAGAAATCCCATACTTTCTACATCTTTCAAAAACCTGTCTTAGTGCAAACAAATGATCATGTCGTTTCTTCGAATAAATATTTATATCATCCAAATAAAAATCAACATAATTTTGCATCAAACCTAAAAAATCTATGTACATAGCTCTTTGGAATGTTGTACGAGTGTTGATCAGTCCGAAAGGAATTATTCTGTAGGAAAATGTGCCCGAAGGTGTTTTGAAAGAAGTCTTGAGTTGATCGGAGGATATGACCAATACCTAATTATAAGCAGAGAACCCATCCAACAAAGAAAACATTTCCGCACCTGCAACCCTTTGTAATATCTGTTCCATTGAAGGAATAGGGTAATTGTCTTTTTAAGACGCTCTGTTTAAATTGCAGAAATCCACACACAACCTGATTTCCCCACTCTTCTTGCAGACAGGGACTAGGTGGGAGATCCACTATGTGTGTCTTACTGGAAAAATAATCCTAGATTTCAGTAGTTTCTTAAGTTTATTTTAATGGATGGTTCAAGACCGGGATGCATCTTTCTCAACTTCTACTGATAGGGTTTTATGTCAGGATTTAAAGGTATGTTGTGCTACATTATAGAGGTGTCAAAGGTTTTCAAATAATCATAAGTCCATGCAAAGACATATTTGAATTATTTACAAGGTTTAACTAAATCCTTTTCTTCCTCTAGGGAACAACTAACCCCTATATTAATAAGTTGAGGGTTTTGCTCATTTCCAAGGTTAACAGTTTTAAAGATGAGGGAATAAATGTGTGTCTTGCAGTTAGAGTTGCTTTTAAATTTGTCTTGCAAATCATAATACTTCTCTAGGTTGATAACTGACTTGGGGATCAGGTTGGAAGGAATATTATGGCCAGATAGAGACTTATCATGTTCATGTTCATATATGGCTACATCCTTAAAGGTATCATGGGATGTTAAAAAGTCTAAAATATGTAGGTCATCATCAAAAACTTTCCAACTTGTCACATTATCGGGAATAGAGGGTCTGTACATAAGCTCAATGGAAAAAGTGTCAGGTGACAACCTTCTAGCAGAATGAGCCTAGATGCAGTATTAGCTAAAAGATTCGCATCAAAGTTTTGTGATCTAGGGACGTATTTAATATTAAAAGCTTTAAAGGAGTTAGTCATGTCCTTAACTAATCTATGATAAGTGATAATTAAGCAAATGAGGTGGTAAGCAATGGATCTTATTCCTTACCTGCTTGACTTTGATCTCAGAATCACCATAACATTCAATTAATTGAGCACCCAGATCTATCGTTTTCCTGAGCCCCTGTACAAGAGCCTCATATTCAACAATATTATTTGTGCATTCAAACTCAAGTATGTAGGAAATCACCATTTTGGTGCCTTTTGGTTCTATTCGTACACACCCTGCACCAGCACCATCCTTGGATTTAGATCCATAAAAAAACAAAGTCCAGGAAGATAAATCTAACCTAAAATTTGTATTAACATTATATACATTATGGAAAATATTAAGAGTGAATAGAAAAATTGTGCAATTATTGATTTCTGACAATTTATCAACATCTTCAGTGGGGGAGGAATCAACAAGAAAACTCCCAAATAAAGAGTCAAAGGTGGAATGTTTTATGGCCGAGGTGAAGAAAACAACAGGTTCACTAGGGTCATTAAGATTTGTGCCTGTTTGCTTCATGTAAATTTCCCTTACAATTTTGATCTTATTTGTCCTTCCATCATATGGTAGCCACAAATGTGACCAGTGAGTAGCAAAGTATCCTTTAAGCTTCTTTGACCAATCCCTACTCAGCCACATACCATAAGTTCCAGGTATATCTTCTACAACAATGTCAACTATCTGATGAATCCTAGGATCCATAGATAATATTAGGACATTCTTTAGCTCACCTACCACCTTAACTTTGGATCTATCCAATTGAACTATTTGGGTGGGACAGGGTTCCCAGGTTGCGTTCAATTTCCTACAGACAGATACTGGAATGACATTGGATGAAACCCCAGAATCAATCATATAATTGTGGACGTTCCTATTGAAAATTTCAAAAGTGAGTAGGAAAGGAGGAACCCTTTTCATACTAGACTTTTAACTGTCAGGCTTAGCACAAATTTCCAGATTTTTGTTTTGAACTTCTCTTGATTGATTCAAAATCATGTTTTTAGGTAAATTTTCCCTAATAGATGGTATTTTAAGAAGTTCAATTTAATAAATATTTGCTTTGGCCCTTTTCAAATCATCTACCAAATTGTATTCAACTTCAGGAATTACCTTCTCTTTTGGGGTTGCTACTTTACCTGCATTTGGAGTGGACGTTGATGGTGGAGTTTTAGACGATGTTTGGCCTTTTCTCCTAGTGTTATAGGAATTTTGTAGATCAAATATGGCTTCATATTCATCTTCTTCTTCTGCCATGGGAAGTTCTGAAAAATAGTTAATGGTTTTCATGTGTTGATCCTATTCTTCATCAAGAGGTATAGGATCTATAGCTCCTTGTGAACTGTCTCTAGTGTCATCCTAGGTATTTTTGGGTCTAGAAGTCAGGGCCTTAAAAATGGAGTAAATCTCATCAAAGGTCAATGTTTCCTCAGGTTTGGGAGGAGGTTGGTAGGGTCTCTTGAAAGGTGGCCTTGCCATACCTCTGTTATTGGCTTGGTTTTCAGTGTTATTTCTCTTGAGATCTACCATGTCATTGGAAATATTTTGCAATAGATTCTTCGTGTTGTCCATCTCATAAGGGTCTTTGGTTGTTGCGGGTTTGGGAACGTTTTCTTGCCTCTTTAAGGTAGAACATGTCTTTCTCTACTAATATAGCTTCTGAAAAACTTCTTGAAGAGTAGTTTTGTGCGCCCTCTTAACCCACATAGCGATGGGAGTAGGCAAACCCTTAATACAGTAGGCCACTAATAGCTCTTCCACCGAAATAACATGGGTGGGAATCCTATTTTTCAAACATGAAAACATCTGGTTAAAATCCTTCACTCTTTCTTTTCCCTTTATCCTCAGAGAGGATAGATCCATGACTAGATATTCAAGGGTGTTGTCATCCCCATATTTTTGGTGAAACAACTTCTCAAACTCATCCCAAGAGTTGATAGTACTGCACTCCAAGGAAAAGTACCAAGTGGAAGCCTATCCTTCAAAGGAATAGGGGAATAATCTACATACCACGTCCTCATGGACCATGTTTCTTAATCAAATGGCTTGCATAAATGTTTTAATATGATCCTCAGCAGGGGATCTTTCATCTAGATTGAATTTTGGGATCCACTTCTTAGGATTCTTAGGCAATTTATGTTGTTTCCTAGGGACAAAGAATGCATCTTGGTCTAGCCAGGGTCTGTTTAGTTGCTCAGCCATTGGTGGTTCTTCGGATGAAGAAGGATCTGAAGATGTTTTATTATCAGAGGAGTCCTCATATGGCGATGAAGACGAAGCAGGTGGTGTAGATGGCGGTCCACCAGAATACATCTTGGGATGTAGACANAATTAATAAAATAATAGTTAAAATAATAAAATAATATTTATTAATTTTGGAGGAAGAAAAGAAAAAACTACTTTTTTGTTCGTATTTTCAACATATCTCCATGTGTTCTTACTCAAATTTTGATCGAGAGTGATCATTGAATGCATAATTAAATTTCGCATCTAATGAGTACCCACTCATCATACTTTTGACAAACCTTGCTACCCCAAAAAAAGAAATACCTGAAAAAATGTGTTGATTATGTCATCATCATGTTTTTTCAGGTATTTCTTGGTTTTGGGGTAGCGAGGTCCGTCAAAAGTATGCCGAGTGGGTACTTGTTGGATGCATAATTTAATTTCACATCCAACGAGCTCTCCCGATCGAAATTTGAGTAAGAACACAAGGAGATATATCAAAAATACGAACAAAAAAAGTAGTTTTTTTTTTATGATACCTATCCCCAAGTTTATATTAATTTTTTTTAATAGGTGCTCCATTTTTGAATTTTAAAGAATTTTGATTGGCTAATACATGATGACATGGAATTTGTATTATTTTTGGAAGCCCCATTTTAAATTGAAATTTCCTCTAATGTATGCTTGAGACTGTTTTGTTTGTTCAAACAATTGATCTATATGAATCTCAAGAATTTCTCCCTGTTCAGTAGTGTTTTGAGCGCTTGTGTTAACATGCGAGTTATCGGTTGAACGAGGTAAGGAAAAAGTGTGTCTGAGGATTCGAATAGTTTCAGTCCTCTGATTTACCCTAGCAGTTATATGGTGGGTATTTTTTCTCAACTGTTCAAGGTGAGGGTCCCCCTAGTTGGTGATACAAAGATGGATTATGGTCTTCTGTTAACTTGTTCAAGGACAGAGGTGACATGGACTATTGTATGACTTTCTACAGTCTGTGTTGTAGACTTAGAAGCTTGAATATGGATTCTAGTGATAATTGGTGATTTGGGAGAAGGAGGTTTACTTGTGTTTTGTATTGATATGTTTAACTATGTCCTCCTTCTAGCACCATTTGTTGATGGCCCAAACTTGTAGGTTGCTGGATAAACTATAGTCAATCAACACAAGGAGATAATCAAACCAGAAAGGCTTCAAATAAATCCCACATAGAGATGATTCTATCCCCGATTTTTTTGGGATGACTAACTCCTATGGATGCAAGGCCTCCATTGGAACAAGGGTTTTACAGATCTGAATGAATCTGTTCTTCCTACAAGGAATATATGGGAAAGTTTTGAAGTAACTGGATATTGGACTAAACACTTTGAGGAAACTTAGAAAGTGATTGTAAATAATATTAAATAGAACAATTATGATATATCATTTATGACAAAGAAATGATAACCCAATATATAAAAATATAGATCAGGCATGTTCCCTTTTGTCAACCTTGAATGAAAGTGGAACAATAAAAATTGTAATGATTTATTCAAAGTAGTTAAATGTGTATAGTTGTTCTGTCAAACAATACCAATTGAAAATTAACATTGCGGATAAGTAACTGTTCAATAGTTGCTAGAGATGGCACATGAATTAAATAAAAACATTTATGCAATTCATATTCAACACGTTAAGATTGTAGTGAAACATCAATACACAAGTTAGCATGTTTAATAAATAAGCAACCTGTGATCAATCTATCAAAAAGATAGAAGAATGACCAAAATCCATGAAATAAATTTGATGAATAACCAGAAACATAACATAAGTAACAATGTAACTTTAATTAAAACTATAACAAATTACAATATTTCCAAAATTACATGTCGTCCCTCGTATGTCCTTGGAAGTCCTTTCTCCTATTGTCCTCTTAGAATTACTCCCATTAGCTCCCCTCTTGGAGGACATCCTTCCCTTTAAATAATTATTAAAATATTTTACAAAAGAGAAACTTATATTCCCAAGATATGGGATTAAAAAAATCAAATTTAGAATTTTCCAAGGGCAGAATGCCATTTGGGAAATGCATCCAACAAATCCTGTATGTCATGATATTTTGCATGTTCCACTTGCAGTTTAGCTTTGCAAATTAGGGATACAATCTCTCTCTTCTTAACCTTTCCTCAGTCTCGGAGGAAAAGGTCAATCATCATCTATGAGGTGAGAGGTGCCTCAATCCATCCCTTGATCTCATCCAGGTGAAGCTGACTGATTTCCTGGATCTTCTCCTTAGCTCTGGAAAAGTCATTCTCGATATGCTCTAGCTTAAGCTTCATAGGCATGGCTTCATAAATTGGGTCTAGCAGTGGCAAGTCCAAAAAACCTAGAAAGGTTTCTGAAGCAAACCATCTCCTTTTGCAACACCTGTCCATCCTTAATGATGGATTCCACTAGATCACAAACACTCTCCCATGTATCAATTGAAACTTGGATACTTTTGAGTTTACCCTTGTCCAGGACTTGAAAATTGTCAGGTCTGTCCTTGATATACTTTTTCCAGTCCACCAGGGTATCATAAGCCCTAGATGCTTCGTTTCTCCTCTGATTGTGATCACAGAGTATGTCAGAATGGTGTTCAAATGTATGGTACATATCCTGCATTTCATTGAGTCCTTCAAAGAGACTCATGATTCGTCGATACAAATACTCATGAATTTTGTAGGCCAACTTTTAAAATTCTTCCTCAGTAAATATGGAGAATGAGGAAGTGACAGATATAAACTTAAAATCTTTCAGCTTCTCCTCTAGTGTGGAAATCTTCAGAGTTTTCTCATCATTCAACCCTTTTGTTTCTTCAAGCTGCTACTTTATAAGATCATTCTGTTCTTGAATTTTTCTCAGCTTCTCTTCATACTCATCCCTCAAGTCCTGTAGTTCCTGTTGATGCTGTATGTTTGCTTGAGCTTGTTCTTGCTTGGACTTCTGCAACTCCTGCTCCTTTTCCTCAACTTCTTTGTTCAACAAAGAGATTGAATCATAATTTCCCCCAGTAAAAGCACCCATGGTAGCTGCAGTCTCTAGAGCTTCTTGTTTAACATCATTAGAGGCCATTTTCCACACAATTTGGTTTGGAACTGAACCTTGCTTGAAGGTTCCTTCTCTAGATATCTTGGATCCTTTCTTAACCGCAACCTTTTATTTTCTGCTCCAAAAATATTTCCCCAAGGAGACAACTGCATCTTCACCAAAATCAGGCATCTCCTCTATTGTTGAGATGGTTCCTTGAGGGATTGTGAATATGGGTGCAGACTGGGAAGTTTCGAGGGTAGGGATCCACATATTAACAGAGGGATGGTAGTGGAAGGTGTGGAAACAATAGAGGTAGGGGGTGAAAAGATAGAAGTAGGGACATATGTGATAAGTTGGGGGGAAGTGGAACTAGCATGCAATTCAAATGGTTCTGAAAAAAATAGGTAAGGTGGAAACAAGGGTAGAAATAGGAAAGTGTTCAGATACTGAGGGCGTGCCATTAGTGGAAGAAAGAATGTGGGATAAATTGATTTCAAAAAAGGTGTGTTGAGAAAACATAGTCTAAAAAATATCCCTAGTTGGATGGGTGGTTGTAACAATTGATGGTAAACTGGTAGGAATAGTGATAGGACACACATATGTGGAGGGAGAGGTCTCCTCCTCAAGGTTGCTCTCAATATTCTACACCTCAACATTTGTTGGTAGGGGTGGATCAAATTTTTGAATTGGTTGGACCTATAGAATTGGTTGTTCTTGTCGAACTGGTTGTTCTTCCCTTTGGATTACTTATGGTGGAGGTTACGGGACTGATTCCTATACTTGTACTTGTGGAATTACTTCCTCCACTCTTTGTCTCTTTGGATGTGGATCAACTGCCTCCACTTCTGAGATCATTCTTTTCAAAATTTCCTTTGTCTCCGCTAACCTGAAGAGTAGAGGAAGTTTGTGTTCTTGTAGGACCTTCAAGAACATACTTACCCTTATCATTTGATTGCTCAGTAGGAGTGGAGGAAGAGTTGTCTAATGACTCTTGAGCCTCCTTTTCTGATATTTTCTATTATACATTTTCTTCCACTATCAATTTGAGCTTCCTGTAGTGTAACACTATGGTTTTAAGCTCCTTTTGATATTGGAAGATGCAAATTTTCTCCTGAGGTGTAGGGATCCTGCTCACCACCTCTGAAAATTCATTTCCACCTCTGTAAGTTGAATCATTAGGGATTTGCTAATAGACATACGTGATCTTCATATGATCCTGTACAAAATGGTTGGCCAAGAATGCCTTAGGATGATGCATCCTTTTAGGTGCCTCTCCTAAGTTCACCGTGGTAATTGCCTTACCAAGAATGGCACCATGCGTGGAGTTCTGTAGAGTGAGGAATCCCAAATTAAGTGGAAACTTGGGCCAACACTTCCTCTTGGTTGCCAAGAGCTTTGGGAAGACCCCATCGACGATAGTTTGAAAATATATCTCTTGAAGCACCATCCTTTTTGGCACTATACTGGGAAGCAGATGTACAATGTTGCTACCCAAAATTCTAATGTAAGAGAAATATTCTCCCACATACCAATCTCCCATAGTAGAGGCTAGTGGCTTGGCCTTGTCTGAGAAAGTGGGGGCATCCCCTTTGAAAATATTATGAGAAATTAACCCAATTAAGTGGTCACAAATATCATAAACGTGGGGAACAAATTTGTACTCCCATAGTGTTGAGAAGTATATGTGGATTGGTGGTGAAGTCCTTGTCCAGTTCCATCCCATGGTCGAGAATGGAGATGTCGCACAGAAAATGTCCATTACATACCCTAAAAGGTAGAAATAAGGATTCCTGGAGGCTTGAAACTTCTAATATTTCTCAATAGCCTCCTTCAATACAACTGCATAGTTGAATGATTCACTTGTAGTCAAGACATGGTGAGTGAGGGGCGCCCATTTCACTTTGAACATAGTGAATTTGGGTAACCTGTACAACCTGCAAAGCAGGCAGCTAACAAAGAGAATGGATCCCTAAACCAAGAGATGGGATATGATTTATCAACTTTAGGGATGAACTCTGCAGGGTTGTCCATCCAGTATTTTATCATTTCTTCAAAATTGAACCAAGTCATTGCAACTTCAAGGAATCAGGTGTTCAAAAACTGTTCTGGTTGGTTAAGTGCGTATTCTCTAGCAAATACCTTAGGGTGGAAAGAGGCCAACCAGGTCTGTGCTTTGTCCTCAAAATATCATTCTTTAGGGTTTGCATAGTCAATTTCCCACTTGACTAGGTCTATGTATGGCATGAATGAAGGTCTAGCCGCAATACAATGGAGCTGAGATTTGTTGATGTTGGTGTAAAATGACTGGTCATGGGTAATTGCTGAAAAATTTTCATTATCAAATATATAGTAAATTTGGGACTAGTCTAGGTCATAGGTTTCTGACACTCGTCCACTAGTTCCAGAGAAGATGCTAGCATTTGGGTCCTTACTCTTCTGCTCGTTCAAAGCGGTTTTAGACCTGGTAGTTCTCGACATATTTGCAGATTGGAAGATAAATTCTGATACAAATTTGGAAACCATAGTTAAATTCACCCAAGATAAAAAATAACCAGATTTGTCCGGTGAGAATTTAGAAATTTGAGGGAATTACCTGTGAAAAGCTCGAAAACAGGAAGATTCATGGGCTCGACAAGAAAATCACAATAAAATCTTAGTGCAGTAAAATTTGCAGGTTAAAATAGTGAAAAATTCGTAAAATTCAAATGCTTTAAATAAGATGAGCCCAACGGCAAAATAAATCTACACCATAGATTTCAAAAAATCAATGGTCAAGATTGAAGTAGGAAAAAGGAATTACGGAAATAAATTTTAACTTATTTTTTCAATTTTGATTTCCACAATTTGCAATCTGCATTGCGGGTTGCGGGAATGCAAGATGTTATTTGCAATTAGAAATGGATTTCTTAACTTCCACAATCTGAAATCCACATTGCGGGTTGCAGATTGCAGAAAGGAAATTTTGCAATTCTAATATTTATTGAATTTCCAAATTCCACAATCCGTATTGCGGGTTGCAGAAAGTGGAACCGAAAAATGATATTTTATTCACAAAAATATTTTTTGATATCCGTAATCCGCATTTGTGGGTTGCGTAAAAGAAAAAACAATAAACAAACTAAATTTCAATATCCATAATCTGCATTTGCGGGTTGTGGATTGCGGAATGAGGGTTGGAGAAAAGAAAACAATAACAAGCAAACATGTTTCTTCCGCTATCTACAAAACAAAAAAAAACAAGGCTTTGTTGCAAATTTATTAAAAACAAGGAACATAGCACTTACAGTAAGCATGAAGAAGACCCCATAAGAAAAATCATGACCCTCAAGATTTCCTTAGTGAATGAATGGGGTCCCCATTTTAGCAGCTAAAATGGGATCTATTGCTGCCAACAAAAAAACCCTTAAAAAGAATGCTAATAATTTAAAATATATTAGTAAGTTTTCTTTCTTGGGACGGCACACACTAGTCTAGGCTAGTGTTTGGGTCAGGGTTATCTCTAAAATAACCAAAACTATTAAAGTCAAACATAGTGGCATTTCTCTAAGGAAATCCAACCTTGCAAAGAGGTGAACTGAAAAGCTCCTCTCACACAGGAGTCAAGCACGAGGTCATGCAAGATTGAGTTGCGAAGATGCCCTCCCAATACTCGGTCGAGCATACATCGGAGCTGTTGCATCTCTATTGATTCACTCATTACCTCCTTTTGGCCCCATGTGGTTTCTGGTATTGCTTGATTTTCGATCTTAGCTACCCTTCCCATGCGCATCCACTGTACTAACGACTGTTTCGTCGAACGTACTTTTTAATTTTGTTAGCCATAACATCTTTACCTTTAGTAATCTACATAGGTGACGGTGGAAGACTATTTCTACTATACTTAGGGAATACATGGGAGGACACCCCGTGCAGCTCTTTGGAAAATTGGTTGGTGATTCAAACGATTGCCCCAAATTGATTATATTGTGGACCCTGGGTAACTGTCCTTCTCCCTTAACTGGTTAGTTCTGGGCCCTCATCATCCTAGACTTTCCTTTGTAAGGTATTTTTTTGTGCCTGGTATGGATACTTAGGATTTTTTCTAGTGGTGTGCTCTCTATGTTGTTGGTTGGTAGTCTACCTTAGACTTTTATTTCTTATTGAGTCGGAAACTGTGGCTAGTATCCCTATGGGAACCAACCAAGAGACCCCCGTCCAAGGCGCTTCTTGTGCTTTTCCTTTTGTTGGGAATGTTGGTGTTCCCTTGATGGTCACTTTGAATCTTCCTGGACTCACCCCTGGGATTCCAGTTTGTTTTTTTTCCACTCTGACTGTCCTAATTTCTCCTAATGATTTTTAAACAAGCACCTTATATCAAGGGAATCCCACTCTCCCTTCAGAGAGTGAGCTACATCAAGTGGTTGAACCAATGAAATATTTGGTGAATCCTACTCTTCCTTTAGAGAGTGACTCAGATCAGGTGGTTGAATTGATGCAATATTCAATAAATCCCACTCTTCCTTTGGAGAATGAGTTGTCTGCTAGTCACGTTTTCTTCACTGCCAATTCAAAATTTTCTAGACAAGAGGGCACTGACTTTGCTTTGAATGAACCCCCGCCAAGCCGTCATATTGCTTCCTTTGATTAGTATAGTCTAGATGAGTCATGCCTTCCTTCGGATGCACCTTTCCAGATAAAGGTCCAAGTTTAAGACTAGACGGTTGCTCATTCATATATTGTTGATGAAGGAGCCTTTGTTAGTGTTTTATCCATGCATGCCTGGAGAGGTATGGGATCTCCCAGCCTCATGTGAACTATTAATCAGCTGCTGGACTTTGATAGAAGACCTAACCAAACTTTGGGATTTCTTTATCAAACAACTGTTACTTTAGGTAGGAATACCATCTTAGTTGATTTCATGGTTATAAAGGACCCCTTGGACTTCAATATGTTCCTTGGTCATGTTTATGTGTATGCTATGAAAGATGTGGTATCTACGCTCTTTTGTGTGATGCATTTTCCTCATAATGAAAGCATTTTCATCATTGATCAACTGACATTTATTGATCCATCTCATTACCCGACTATAGACCAAGTCTATCCTTTATCAATTCCCAGTGTTTCAGTAGACAAAACCCTGCCATGAGTGAATTATGTGGCCTCATATCCCTCACGTACAATTTCTATTGAGAAGAAGCCTCTGTATTCATGCTTACCTTCTTGGGACAAGGTCACAGTAGTTGACGAGGTGATCTATCTAATGGGGACCTTGGATCCTGCTCTCCACCTTATTGATCTAACTAATTGTTCAGATATGTGTTCCATTTGGGACGATTTACTTCCTTCAGATGAATTCTCCCTAGAGTCTATGATACAATATGACCTTCTTTTGGATGTTGACTAAGTTGTGATTAGATCCAACCATGAATTGTTTTTTGAGTCTGATATTTCTGATTATCGATCCTCAAATATTGACACTATTGAGTTTTTGGACTCTCCCATTGAGAAGTAAGTCGATGATCCTGATGAGTTTGACTCTTGTTGTATATGTTTTGACTCCTGCGATGCTGATTTTGTTCCTACAAACTCTGTCACCTCTGTCAACTTTAGCTTTCCTTTTGAGGTGGATCTTAGTGATTGTAAATCCTCAGGCCTTAGAACTATCTAGTATTCCTCGGTTAACTCTACCTCGACTATGCCTCTTATTGAAGTTAGAGAAGTTGCAAATGTTTCTACCAAAGTGACCTATATCGGATATTTTCTTCTAAATATGATCATGGTTCTATTATTTCTTAGAGAGACGATTCTTAGTTGGATTCATGGTTGTTTATAGCTGCTGCTTTTTTGTTCAAGTTGTAACTGCATTTGCATATACCCTACTTTCTCTTATGAGCCTGATGTCGGCTTCCACCATTTCAACTCGTTATATAATCCCTCATATCTTCTCTCATCATCACTCACCTTTGTATCATTTTGTTGTCGCAACTTGACACCTTTTACCTAGAGGAGATGCTCCCTGAGTGTCCTTATCCTACTCATGTTCTATGTACTATGCTTAGGTTCATTCCTTGCACTTGGAACTAGTTATGCATGCCCCTGACACCTGTCTCCTCGTATTTATAGAATTATTCTAGCTTTCCTTTGAAATCATTAAAAATAGTAAGGAAGCCACGAGCTGAATTTTTCGAGCTCGTTAAAAATTTATGGGAAAGGTATATGGAGTTACCTTTAAGCTCTATTCCGACTCCTTAAACATGAATAGATTGTCGAGTTTACTTGTTCTTTCAAACTCGTTAAAGGAATTGAAAGATCATCCACATAGGTATAAGTTAACCCTTTTTACAGACCATGTGGATTACTTTCGAAAAATGAATACTCTACTTTACTGTGACTAGAAGAGTATTCCTAGGTATAGGTTACCTCTTTTTTGGGAATGGGAGACTAAATTTACAAAAAAAGAACTTGTTTGAGCTTAATTTTTATTTTTCATGCTCTCATTTAAACCATGGAAAAGATTCTGAGCATTCTTTATGTTATTGTCATGCTCGTTAAACTTTAGGACAAAGACAACGAGTTTCTTGTTTGTTGACCCATACTCGCAAATGAATGGAACAAAACAAGTGATATTGCTTTCCTTCACGCTCGTCAAAATAAATATTTATGCTTGTTTTTTGAAGGAGTGTCAATACCATGATAGTTTAACCCTTTTTTGGACCTTGCTGACTAACTACAAAAAATGAATACCTTAGTTCTCCTTAGCGAAGAGAGTTCTCCTTTGGAATGTTTTATACTTTGTTGGACTTTAGAGACTAAATTTATGAGAAATATTCTCCCTAGAGTTTTCTTTGGCGTTTTTAGACTCTCAAATTGTGAAAACACCGTCGAACACCCACTCATTTGGGCTCGTAAATTTCATGAATCTATGCTTTATCAAGCATTCTTCTCTTTCTTCTTTGAGCTTGATTAAAAAATTAAGTTCTCAAGTTTTCTTTCTTGGACTCATTAAAATTATACAAGAAGGGTATTAAAAAAAGAGAAAGGGAAGGGAAGTCTATTCAAATGTATTTTATATCACGGAAACAAGCCTTGTCTCCTTGAACAAAGCACCAGTTTGAGTCTATCAACAACTGGGTTCTAGTTGTTGACCTTAGGATTGAGCTTGATCTCATAGTGATTACTCCTTCGGTTTGTTACTCTTCTAATCACATGGAGAATATGTCAATGTCTCTTACATTGCATATTTTTATCGTTGGTCGCTTTGTGTCTAAAATATTCCTAAGTCACTATTGTGCCATGCTCACTGTTCAAGGATAAAACTTTTGTTGGCCTTTATTAAGTTTCCTTGACCTCATGTGTTGTCCACTCCCTGGGATCACTTCATTACATCAAGTTTCTAGTGGTCCTTGTTGCAAAACTCTGTCTTAGTTTCAAACCAAATTAGTCTTTGATTTTCCTCATGTTGAATGATATAGGATGCCTTAATGCATCCATTCCAACGAATCTCTTACTATCGAATTCAACTCATATTGATCTGGGAATGAGATTTAGAGTTTATGGAAATACCTTGGGGATTTTAGTTATCAGTGGTAGTTTCCCTCGCTGTTTGGTAACATGAATACCTTAATGCTCCCTACTCGATAATTCTCCAGGTGTTCAAATTCAAAACCACTTATTCACACCTGTTAAAATGGACTAGGTACCTTGGGGACCATTTTCATTACTGGTGGTTCCCCTCACATTTGTTAATGGTTTTCATCAGTGACTAGTAATCAAACAGTTTCCTCCATGTTCAACTTCGGCTCCTCTATTCACATGGTTAAGTTTCATAACTTTGGGCAGTTTGGTTTAAATACCTCGGGTCAACAGTAACATCATCATCTTTTTATGTTTCCCAATTTGTGAAAGACCTTGTCACACTTCATATGACATTTGCTGAGACATAGATCCACATTGTATTCTTGTGGCTATGACCGATTATTAAGCATGGATCCATGATGTTCATTTGTGGCCATAACTCCTCTAGATTTTACATGGCACCTTTTTGAATATTGTTTGGACATGATAGTTACATTAGTTATACACATGTTGGATCTTCCTTGTATATTTATGGCGGTCATTTGTACATGGACATGTATGTCCCAAAGATAAGATTGTCTGACATTTCTACTTTCTTTAAGGTACCTTCGTTTGAGCCTACAATCATGGTTTCTCCAGCTTCTAAAAGTCCATGACTCAATTGTCCCTTATTTATAATGTATTTCAGATATCGTATTACCCTCTCGCCCCATACATTAGGAGGCATCTGTTATATCCAAAATTGACACTTCTTTGTCCATGACGACACTTACATGTTTGGTCGCATGACGACACTTCATGAAGGTTATTGTCAGTCACCCAAAGGAAGCTTATGGATGTAAGGGCCATTTTTGGGACTTCTGTAGCACCTTATCACCTCTTTCTTGGTCCATTGGATACCTAGGAGGCTAAGGAACAAGTATCCATGCCAAACCATTTCCTGAAAACCCTTGGAAAACCCCTAAAAATGCATTTTTCACAAAAACATACGTTGTTAGTGTTGTACTAGCATTTTTCACTTTGCACACATAGGTTGTCAATGTCATACTAGTGTGTACCCTAAAAATGATAAAAAAATATAAACATATCAAATTTTGTGTGGTTTGGATGGTTTTGGAATTGCCTCCTCAATTGTAACTGCTCCTGCCTCGACCCTAACTCTTCAATTTGCTATATAAGAGAGGTAGAGGGGACCATGAAGGGGACTTAGACTTGAGTATTTTTATGTTGGAAGAATTATGACTCTCATCCCCCTCACCTATGCCCTAGTTTCTATCTACCTTTGTTGCAGATATTGGAGGTTGAGAATCTTGGAGGTGAGAAGCAAGAGATCCAGATCGAAGGTTTCACAAGGTGCTTTGAACAAGGAGAAGGTATATCTTGTACTTATTTCTTTGATTAATAAATAATTGACATTCTTCCCTTTCCAAATCATTGTATAATGGATGTTGTATCTCATTTTCTAATTACATGTTAACTAGGGCTTCATGTCATTTTGAATATCAATATGTTATATGTGGTCAAACTGGTTTGAGGAAGGTTTAAATTTGTTTTAGAGGTCCCTGGATTGGAGAACAAGAGGAGGGATAAATGGGAAGCTTGGATCAACCTTCAATTCATAAGGTATGCATCCTCCTAACCCTTGAATTTTTGTTTTGTTTACGCTTGCAGAATCTTGTATGTCTATCTGTAGAACCCCTAGTACGTTGGTGGCCTCACCCCAACCATAGGAACACTTCCCATAATAACNACACACACACACACACACACACACACAAATTTGATGATATGCATAGTGATATGATATCGTATCATATAGGTCGTATAGTATTAGGAAGTGTACAAGTGTATATATGTAGTATGTGTACTATAATGTATTTAAAATTGATGCTATAAGAATAAGAGTGGCGGGTTGTATATATATATGGTCTCAGATGCTATGGGTATATAGGAGTGATATAATATAGAAGTACCTACGGGTAAATATGTATGATTTCATTACATGTACGGTATGAGTATTATATGACAAAGTAATTATCTTATTGTAGAATATTAGAATATTTTGGTGGTATTACGAGATGTGAGTATGTATATTACTTTCGTTGATAGTATAAGATATGTGTAAATAATTAGTAAAGAAATGAGGATTATATAGGGTGCTATCGAAGTATGTATAGTATTGATACTAATGTAGTATGTATGCAGGTGAGGCATATGATTACATATGTGTCAAGTATTTAGTACATAAGTGCAATATTATTAGTGTTGGAGGTACATATGTATTATTAATATATAGGATGATAATGGTATGGAATGATTTAAAGACAAATTATCAGATGCGATGAAGATTGGACTTGGTTATATTCTGATTGATGTATTCTATTCATGTAAATCGATTGATGTATTATGATTACGGTATGTTGTTCAATGTATTCTGATCGTTGTATTATGAATGTTGTATTATGATTGATGTTTGTATGATCAGTTGATGCATGTATGGTTGTCATTAGTTGATATTAGTGTAATATTGATATCTGTTTGAGGTATTATGAATTAATGGATGGTGGATTGGCATCTGTATGGATGATGTATGCATGATGGCTAACGTATGATGGATGTTGATTGATGCATATTGGATGATATTGCTATCAGTTAATGTACAATAGAATTTTTAGTGTTCTTTAAAGAATCCTTATGCTTGGTATTGATATGAAAGTTAGTATGATTAACTAATGGTTGTTGTGGCCTTTTGATTTCTTAGTTAGATTGGAACTGTTGCATATAAGTTGCTTTTCCTATTACATTAAAGTCTATAAAGTGTTCATGTGGCCTTTGTGATATTATTGAAAGGTATTTTGGTAAGGTATTGGTGATATTTCTTGTGTCTTTATTGAAGTGTATCCTAGTAGTATCTTTCTTAGATTTCATGAATAAAGTAAAAAGGTGAAACAAAGTATTGATGATAAAATCATCTCCATGAAAGGTATTTAATAATCCTATAAATGATTGGAATGTGATGCAAACGGTAAATTGATTTCGGTATACTCTTGTATCTCATTGAAATATATCTATATCTATATCTATATCTATATCTATCTATCT
>LPNX010067773.1:2362-29266 GCA_001517045.1 Pseudotsuga menziesii | reverse complement strand
CTAATCATGTGTTATATTGAATGGTTGTGACTCAGGTGAGCACCAGGAAAGGGAAAAATTGTGGGTGTGAATTTCCCGTGATTAAAATGTATTTTGCTTTCTCAAATTGGGTGGCCTGAGTTTCTTGTGATGAAAATGTATTGTGCTTTTTCAGGTTGTGTGGCCTAATTTTCCTGTATTTGAAATATACTATGTTTTCTTAGGTTGTGTGACCCGATTTTCCTGTGATGGAAATGCATTGTACTAGGAATTGCAGGAGAGGGGGACAATCCTAAGCATGTGACCGAGTTATTAAGCTCGCCTTGTAGGAGGAGGGGACAATCCTGAACATGAGATATATGAATTGTGGTAATTGGTTCTATGGGAGAGGAGGTGCAATCTTATTAAGGAGACCACATTGGCCATAGATTATCTTTCGGGAGAGGGTCAAAATACCAAGAAAGAAAGAATAATGATCTTACACTAGTAAGTGTGAACATTTTCCCCACAAAATATCATCACCATAGCAACACTTTTGTGTCTCTATAGCGACAAACATGAGCCCATAATTTTGTGGAAAAATTGTTGTCGATGTAGCCACACTTCGAACATTTTGTCACTATGGCAATAGGAAAAAGATGACACATGGCGTGAGTGGACACTGCTTACAAAACCTCTATTCGTCATTGTAGCGATACTCAATTGTCGCTATAGCAACGTTTATTTGTCGTTATAGCGATAGATGGTCGTTGCTATCACCACACAATATTGTTTCCTAAAAAAGAAATGACCAAGTCTTTTTCCATCACTATAGCGACGATTTCAGTGTATTTAAAAAAATTATAGCAGGAATGCTGGTTTCTAAAAAACTAGTGAAAACGAATTACACACAGTTCAAAGCATAGTCACAAATATCTAGAAAAACATAGCATTTACTTATTGGATATATTTCCAAAACCCTTGATTTAACCTCCAATATTGCATAAAAAATGAGTCTCTTGAATCTTCATCTTATATTCAACTCACGAGGCAAATTAGATAGAATTTTTTTTCCGTACTATGTTTGTGTCCATTAATACCAAAATAACACATGCTTCAATAAGAAAACTTACTATATAATAATACTAAATATCAGTTCCAAGCAGTCCAAGAAGAACAAGTAGTTTTGGATTTTTTAGAATAAGGTAACTAGAAAATATACACAATTCCCAAGGACCCACTGTAATGTCTCAAGACAAATTGAGAACTTAGTAGGTTGACTCTTTGTGAAATTTTGGGAATACCTCCCTTATCCTCATAAAAAATTATTCTAAACAAAATTCAACCTCTTAGTGTCAGTTTACTTGCACGAGACTCAACTAAACCAACATACTTGTAAAATGAGAGAACCCAAAATTAGAAAAGACCCTAAAATAGATAATCCAACCCTCACAAATAAAAAACATTAGTGACACAACAATACATCCAAATCACAATAAAAAACAACAAAGTACTCCAAAATATTCATATAAGGCAGCGCTATGTTGGATGACACCTAAGGAGGGCTCTTAAGTTCAACAGAAGGGTGGAAAACCCCCCTAATGGGTCATGCTAGTCATCAACAAGCTGGACGTCAACATTTAAGGGTTGTATAGCTCAATTTTACCATGCAAGGGTCAATCATGAGTCACCACAAGGCTAAACATCAAATATAAGTAAACATGCAATTCAACGTAACATAACAATGCAACATGACACCAAATTAGGCTCAGGCACATCAAGTCAACGTGAGGGTAGGTTACCTGACCTTCTCAACTGTATGTGGTCATACGTCTCATGTGTCTCATACAAAGAGTCAAATCTCATTATCATAATCACTAGATAAGGAATCTCATGTGGTCATCTCATATTCCTCAGGTTAACTCAGTAAGGGGTGGAGAACCCCTTGAGGATAACCATAGTCCTCGAAAGATGTCACACATATTAAAAAATAAGCTATGCAACAAAGTGAACAAACATTTCACATATAAATTACAAAAACAAAAAATATAGGTATATTAATTGTTTTAATCGGCACAATACTATCAAACAAAGAGCTGCAATAATCATTAAAGTACTGAAAACAAAAACATTAATAACAATAGCAATATATATCAGATCTAAGTTGTTAATGAAAGACAACAATGCTGAAATAACAATAACATGAATGTGATCTAAACCAATTATAAATGATATGGTCATCTCATCTTCCTCAGGTTAACTTAAGAAGGGGTGGCCATCCCCTTGAGGATAACCATAGCCCCTCGAATGATGTCACACATTTTCAGAAATATAAAATGAGCAATAAAATTCACATTATAAACCTCAATTCTAAAATATGACCATGCACCGACTAAATCAATAAACTTGTAACAAAATTGTAAATATTTCATTTCTTTACTCAATCAAATACAAATCTTAAATGTATACAACTATGATTTTTGTTTTGTTTTGTTTTTTTTCATAAATTCCAAGATGGGGACATCTAATTCGTTGTCCTTTCCCATTGCAGTTGTTTTTCCCTCTCTTTTTGTTGATTGTATGGGCATGCTCTCCCGTACCATACTTCTGGTACGTCGAGTGGGAGGGTGTGGATTTCACTAGAGAGGGGCATCATATGCAAAAACTAATAAAATTATATAAATATAAATGTGTAGTTATTATTGAGATACATATTTCATTATTTACAATATCATTACAATGATCTTTACTTATTGGATGACTAATTGAGACAACTAGAGTGTTCATTGGTTCTGCCATTTGTTCCTCTTCCAGTTGAGCATGAGCAGGTAAATGCTCTTCCATTCACAGAAAAAAATTTATTAGTATCCTTCATCGATTATATATTTAAAATCATATTAAATACTTCTATTTCATAGCATACATACCTGAAAGGCTAGGTAGCTCCCCACCATCATGTGGCTCCTATTTGGTACTGCTACCCTTGCTTCTTTTGATGATCTCACCCTAAAAACAAAAAAAAAAGACATTTATTTTTTGATGTAATCATTAATGGATATATTACACAAGTACATTATAATGATGCCCTTATTGTTTTTATTTACCTATGTGTGCATTGATGGAGAAATTGGGGTTTCCCCAAGCTTTTTCGACGTTCCAACACATGTTGAAAACCGTACTTGAATCCGAGCCTCAAGTCTTATTTAGTGGCTACCTCTTGAAAATAATTTCCTTGCAATGCATACCACCATGAAAATTAGTTGTGATAAATAAATTATTTGTTTGCTACAGTTATAAAAAATTTGGGTACAAATAATGATCGTGTGATTCTTACAATTCATGTTATTAGTTTCTGATATCCATCCTTGCCCAATTTCTGCTTCCTATGTTTTTCTACTCTCGCCTTTGTAATTTTAGAGGTGTCGAGGAGCCTATGAAAGGTTTCAAATATGTTAGATACCACTAGTTAAATATATTTAAAAGTAAAAAAAAAATGAACATTTTTCATTGAAGATACGATATGTGTCATGGCTACTTGAACTGAGTGGCCGAGTCTTTCCTTTTTTTCTCAATGCCTTATTCTTTGCATCATCCATGAGTTCCTTCCACTCCTTCTCTGGAACCATCAGAGGGCACTCATACTTAGGTTTAATTTGCAAATTGTCCCTATAATATGCCTCGACATATTTCAAAATTAAGCCTGTTGTTGTGGTGACAACTTTTCTGTTGAAGCTATCACCAAAAAAACTGAACACGTGGTTCATCATATCATCTTTCAATTTGTCATTTTAGGAATTCCACCGTGTAAGAATGATGGGCCCAAAAATATCCAACTCCTTCTCATGTAGGTTCTTATAAAAAAAATTATTTCTTTCAAAAAAAATATGATCATTAATTAAAAATAATTTGAGGTATGTGGCTTTGAATTACATGAAAAAGACACAGAATTAATTAAATAATCCTCGCAATATTCAATTTGTTTATTAGAACACAGTCATGGTCCACCAAGAAGGTAACAAGAAATGATCCCCTGCTAACCACATGTACTGCTCTAGGATAGCAACTTTCACATTCGATGCTACTTTCCTCTCTAAAATCTTGTGAAGTAGTAGTGGGTAAAGGGCCCTGTTGATTTCCAACATCTGGTGAGGTTGTAGCATCTAAAGGGAATTGCTGGCCAGGAGAGTCAAATATCCTCATTTGTATGGTAGATTGATGATGTGTTGAACCATCGCTACTACCAATACTGACCTCTATAGCCTATACTCGACGCACAAGTGTTATCTCCAAAAATTTCTATAAAAAAGAAAACTTTAATTGATTAGATAATATAAAAAATAGAGAACTAAAATAACATAAATGAATATATGTCATAGTTCGTAAAATATTTCAAAGATGCCACTTACCCCGTACTGTTCTATTTTTTGCCTCAAGTCATCAATTCTTGCTTTGATTTCTTCAGTATTGGTTTTGATTACAATCGGTCAAAGAAGTTCTGGATTCGACTTTTTCAAATCCTTCTTCATGGTTTCCATTGGGTCAATTGAATAGATGATATCTTCCTCAACAGACAACTCATCATCCTGATGTGGTGTGCTCTACAAACATCAATCAATAAAAGAAGTTAATTTATTTTTATCATTACAAAAATTCACGTCAAAAAAATAACATGCATATAATAAAAAAATTTACTTTAATCATGTTTAGGTACTATTACACTATCATTTACATGATGCGGCATCATTGGTGACTTCCCATGGTCAGCCTGCCATCATACAAGAAGCAAGACATATTCATATTGAAAAGTAAAAATTGAACCATGTCTAATAAATGTTATTAATAAATAAAAAAATTAGTTTTAATATGACAGTCACGTTTACCTGACCAGAAGATTCAGGTGTCTTTTGAGTACCCCCCTTCCACAATAAAATAAGCATGATATCATCTTGAAATATTGATCTCTAAGCATAAAAAAGCTCAAATTTTAACAACTGTAATGTAATCATGAATTGCGGTTACTATTACCTTAATGCTATTAGGTACTATTATGCTAACATTTACCCAATGAGACACATTGGTGACTTTCCACGGTCAAACTGCTACAATACAAGAAGCAAGACATATTCATATTGAAAAGTAAAAATTAAACCATGTCTAATAATTGTGATTAATGAAGACAAACTTTAATGTTAATATGACAGTCACACTCACCTGATCTGAAGCTGCAAGTGTGTTCTGAGCACCCCTCTACCACAATATAATAAGCATGATATCATTTTGAAATATTAAGCTCATAAGCATAAAACATGTCAAATGTTAACAACTGTAACATAATCATGAATTGTGGTTACTATTACATTCATGTTTACCTCATCAGATCTACTTGCTTGTGGCATCTGGCCATGATCACCCTACCACAAAACACTTTATAACACGATCTGAACCAGAGTGAACAAAATCTTCATAACATTCTGAGATCAGATTAAAATCAAGTGAGACAAAGCATTTTGAGTAGTTAATAACAAGTTTGGGAATCCTTCATCTTTCTAGAAGCAGTAAATGGAGCTTTTCAACCTTGAAAAATCAATTATGGGTATGAACAACAGACCTGATCCAGTAGTATCAGAAAAAAAAAGGTTGTTTTCTCAAGTTTAGGAATGTCCTAGACAATTTGGGCATAGTATAGCCATAAAAAGGCAGACAACCATATCCAACATCCTGGAGCATAAAAGTTAAATCTTGCCAGTCTCCAACCAGTAAGACATGAAGTTTCATCCTTTAACTTTATGAACAAATGTTAATACCTCTTTCAAAGTGTCAAAATCTTCCCAAGTGTCAAAATCATACGATGTGTCAACCTTATAGAGGGTTTCTTAGAGGCTAGCTTAGGGCGGTTCCTAGGGGGGATGCTTTGGGCGGTCCTAGAGGGATGCTTAGGGTGGTCCTAGGGGGTATCTTAGGGAAGCCAACCCCAAGTATAAACGGAGGCCACCCCTAACCATTTGGACACACAATTATGGTGAAGTCTCCTGCTACTATGAGGATGAGTTATACCTTGTATTCTCTTGCTGTTATATGACTAGTAATCCTATTGTTCTACTGTTGTAAAAGAGCTGTTGAAATAGATGTTGTAACAGAGGTGCTGAAACATATGTTGTAATAGAGGTATTGTAATAGAGTTTCTGAAAGAGAGGCATTGTAACAAAGCTTATGTAATAGAGGTGCTATAACTAAAGTGCTGAAACAACGATGTTGAAACAAAGGTAATAAGTCTGCTACAATAAGAGGTTATGACAGTCAACTTTGGGGTCATTACTAGGATGTTATTGCAAGTATGATATAATTTGTTAATGAAGTATGTAAGTGCTAAAACATAGGCATTGTTTCAGCACCCTAAGTTCAAGGTTGTTAGTTAAGAAGTCTTGTACATGTATTGTACTTTGTTGAAGATTATCAAGGGAAGTTTTGGTTGATTTTTCTACCCCAAGAGGGTTTCCCATGTTAATTTGGTTTTATCTATGTGATTGTATTACCTTCAGTGATCCTTATTTAGGTAGATATGTATGCTTATGACTGATGTATGCTGCAAAATATTTTAAAACTTCCTACATACATCTAGTTTTTCAACACTATGGTATTTTTCAGTTATGGAAATCCTAGTATTCACTTAGATATTCCAAAATAGGGATAGAATTTGTTGATTTGTTGCTAATAAATATGAGGCTATTTTAGGGGTTTAATCACATCCTTAGATCAAGTCTTGTCTCAGAACAAAAGGCAATAATCGTAGAGAGACACCTAAGAATTAAGGTTAATTGGGGATGATTTGAGATCTACGTACAAAGCCGACCTATGCTAGAAGAAAGCATACTAGAGCCGACCCATGCCTAGTAATATTCTAGGGATGTCTTATATCAATTTTATGGTGAACATATCAAGTATTTATATAGTTGGGTTGGACACATTCTTGGTATGATTTTTTTCTTTGTTTCAAGCCGCATAAAAGCAAAAGTTTTGTGTCAAAAATAACTCATAAATCCCTCTAAAGGGGTAGATTTAACTAATTTCCTATAACAACATTGGAGTAGATTTAATGGAATCCTGAAACAATGGAAATTTGTGGAGTTCCCTACCTTCAAATAGCTATCATGAGACAGTCTTGAAGCATCACTTCTAGAATATTTGAAAAAAATCTTGTAGAAAATTTGAAGTCAAAGAGGAGGCCGATCCACTTGCAATAATCTTATTTTGTTGTTTGGAGAGGTTTGCAGTCGTGTCTCAAGAGCATACGTCCACATCCGGAGGAAATCATTTACATGAAGAGCAGACTGAAGTATGCCATCAAATTAGGGCATATTTTCTAGTATCCACCAAATATCAACAATGTTGGAGGATTCGTAACTCTGTGGGAAGGTTCTTTTGCTACCTTTGGATCACAATTAGTTTAAGATGTTAGCACATCTCACCTCATCCTTGTTACAGTCTCTAGAGAAGAGTCGCTACCCTAAAAAGGTCTCCCCTCTTCTTGTTGCACCCTTTGACCAACACGTTGTTTGAAGAGAAGAATGGGGTATGCCATCAGATTAGGGCATTTTACCCAAAGAGAATCAGAAAACTATCGAATAATTGGGGTTTAGTAACCTATAAATCCAACTCTACTCAATTCAATTGTTTGATCATTTTGATACCTTCAAGGTACATATTGCATCCTTGGTTTTTATGTTTTCGAAATATCTTCCTTCAGTTTGATGGAAAATAATAAATTCACAAACTTTCATGCATATTTCCGTTGATGAGGTTTATTTAGGTCCAAACCCCAAGAATATTTGAGGTTGGATTTTGATCAACGATTTTCAAATCTATATTCATTCAATTGAAAGTTGTTTGGGACTGGGAAACCGTTTCTCTATTAATAGCGGGTGTTGGTGTGGTCATGGCTATGGAACACCCAATTCAGGTCTTTTACCCGAATGAATAATTTGTCAATGCCAATGTAGATAATGAGTCTTTGTGGGTTGTTTGTATTATCATCATTTATGAGGTTTAGTAGGGAGGGTTCTTTTATTCTTCACTACAACAAATCACTATTAGTGTTAGTGTCAGGGAAACAGTTAAAACCCAAATCCCAAAACTCGATCATGGTTTCTTAGTGGAAGGGGGAGGAAAGCTTAATGATTGATGAGGATGGGTTGCGTTCATTGGAAGAGCTACTAACCCATTTTATTTAATAGATACTAAATAATTGGCAGTTGAGTGCCACAAACTTGGAGAGCTCGGAGGCATCCTGCTATACTTTGAGGGTGTCATATGGGAATGGGAATAGGTTTGTGACACACAGACGAGGAGAAGGAGGATTCAAGTCCATACAAGAGCTGGAAACATTTCAGTCATGTGTTGTGGATAATATGTTCTCTACGATGATATCCTTCTCCTATAATCCCTTCCTTTACTCTCCCACCCCTCAAACTCATGGGATGTTATTAAAAAAATGCAAAACAAATAATATGGAAAATTCTATCAAATTTCTTCAAGATCTATGCTAGAAAGTACCAACAGCATTTACCAAACCTGACATTCTGTATGGATGAGATTCTTATTTCCAATAACCACAGGTCTTATTAGCACGACGACCATGAAAATCAAACCTTGGAGTGACTTGTGTAGAACAATCTATCCCTCGCCACTTTCACCATAACCAAGGAAAGTTACTTACTCACCATGTTCCTTCCGAAATGGCCATTCAACAAAATTCACTATCGAATAGAAATAGTCAAGCTTAAAAGCTAAGGCATCAGACATGTATTTGTTAAAGATTAAAAAATAATAGAGGTCAACGGCTCAAACCCCGGGTAGCACTGAAACCCCCACATCGAGGATCCAAGAGATCCATGTTGAATCCTCGTACTAGTGGTCGAGTTATCTCCTCGGATTTCGTCAATTTCCCTAGGGAGAATGCTTTAAATAGAGGACGCTTAAAGACTATATTTCACATTCACATGTCAGTGTTTAGGGAAACCTAGTTTGGATCAATCGGATCAGATCAATAAGATTGAATACCAAAATTAATAGGGTCATATTGGTTGGCTATCGGGTGGGATCAAGCTCAGCTTCAACCCTAAGGGACCTCAACTCAGTTAGCCAAAGCAATCTGTCTGCTTCTAAGATTGGAAGTGAAGATGATCCACTCAGGAAAGTATATTTTAGTGATGCGAACGCCTTTCTTTCTATTATTCAGTAAGCCGTTATCATGCAAAAATAGGAGGGATCAAATTCATAGCTAATTTGCAAGTTACTTACTCACCATGTGTCTTTCCAAGATGGTCATTCAACAAAATTCACAATCAAATAGTAGAAGTCGACGGTTAAATTCATAATCGAATAGCAGAGGTCAGATGTGTACCTGTTATAGATTCAAAAATAGCAAAGGTCGACGGTTAAAACCCCGTGGAACACTAAAACCATGGGCTTGGAGATCTGGAGAAGAAGAAAGAGGAAGAGTTTTTTGGTGACTTATAAATGCACTATAACATTATCATGGAATTTTCTTATGGTTACTATTTTTTTGCTAATTCTAGTCACCAATTGTAGGTGTTATTAACAAATATAAAAATAACTATAATGCAATGTGTTGCTTGTAATATTTTTTATTACAAAATATACACGTGGTGATCATGATGATGGTCGTGATGGTGATTATGATGACGGTGGTGGTGGTGATGATGGTGGTGATGTTGATGATGGTGGTGAGTATGATCATGATGACGTTGATGAGTATGATGATGATGATGAGGAGGAGGAGGAGGAGGAGAATGGAGATGATGGTGAAGATGGTGATGATGATGAGGAGGAGGATGATGAATATGGTGACAATGATGATGATGTTGATAATAAAGATGAATATGATGATGATGGCGATGATGCTAATGATGATGTTGCTAATGATAATGATGATGGCATGAAGAAGAAGAAGATTATGGTGATATTGATAATGACGATGATTATAACATTGATGATGATGATTAGGATGAGGATGATGCCGATGACGATGATGAGGATGATGGTGATGATGATGATGATGATGGAGATGATGATGATTATGATAATACCATTGATGATGATGCTAATGCTGATGATGATGACAATGAAGAAGATGATGATTATGATGATACCATTGATGATCATAAAGATGAAGATGGTGATGGTTGCAATGATTCTAATGAGGATGAAGATGATGTTGATGACGAGGAGGATAGTGATGATGATGATGATGACGATGATAACAATGAATATGATGATCAGGAGGAGGAGGCAGATGATGAGGATGAAGATGATTATGATGGTGGTGGTGGTGGTGGCAGTGATGGATTTCATGATGATGGTGGCGATGGTGATCATGCTGATGGTGGTGGTGGTGGTAGTGATGATGGTGGCGATGATTCTAATGAGGATGAAGATGATAATGATGATGATGACGAGGAGGAGGATTAGGAGGAGGAGAATAGTGATGATGTTGTTGCTGTTGATGATGATGATGCTGATGAGGAGGAAGAGGAGGAGGAGGAGGAGGATGATGATGTTGATGAGGATGAAGATGATGATGGTGATGATGATGGTGATGGTGATGATGTGATGATAACAATAAAGATGATGTTGATAATGGTGAATATGACACCTGATTATGATGCTGATGATAACAGTGAAGAAGAAGAAGAAGATGATGATAACATTGATGATGATGACGATGATTAAAACATTGATGATGATGAGGATGAGGTTGAGGATGATGTCGATGATGAGGATGATGATGATGGTGATGATGACGGCGGTGATGATGAATATGATGGCGATGATGATGATGCTAATGATGATGAGGAGGAGGATGAAGATGATGATACCATTGCTGATGATGATTATGATAATACCATTAATGATCATCAAGATGGAGATGATGATGATTGTGATGATTCTAATGAGGATGATTATGATGATGATGATGAAGAGGAGGAGGAGGATAGTGATGATGATGATAACAATGAAGATGATGAGGAGGAGAAGGAGGAGGATGAGGATGATGTTGATGAGGAGGAAGATGATGATGGTGATGATGATGGTGATAATGATGATGATGTTGATGTTGATGATAATGATGATGATGATGATGATGGTAACAATGACTCATGACGACGACGATGATGATGACGATGATGACAATGATGCTGATGATGATACCGATGATAACCATGAAGAGGAAGAAGATGATGATGACGACGACCATGGTGATGATGATTACAACATTGATGATGATGAGGATGAGGATGAGGATGAGGACGAGGATGATGATGATTTCAATGATGATGATGGTTACGATGATGGTGATGGTGATGGTGATGATGATGATGATGATGATGATGGTGATGATGATGATGATGATTATGATGATACCATTGCTGCTGATGATTATGATGATACCATTGATGCTCATAACGATGAAGATGTTGATGATTGCGATTATTCTAATGAGGATGAACATGATGATGATGAGGAGGAGGATGATGAGGATGAATATGATGATGGTGATGATGATTATGGTAACAATGAATATGATGATGCTGCTGCTGCTGATGATGATGGTAACGGTGATGCAAATGATGATGCTGATGATGATAACAATGAAGAAGAAGAAGATGATGATGATTATAAGATTAATTATGATGATGAATCGTCAATATCATCATCATCATCATCATATTCTTCATTTGACTCAACATTTGTATCATCATCTGGTTCAGACTCGCTATCGTTGAAAGGATTACTCATATCAACATCATCATCAACATCATTTTTGGTTATATATTCATCATTAATACCATCACTGAGTACTACATTGTCTGCTACATCATTTGGATGATCAATTTCTTGACCGAATTCTTCATTTGACACATATATGGCAGCCAACTGCTCCTGATATGCATCACCTTCTTCTTCAAGGTTTTCTTCTTCCTCTACATTATACTTGACCGGTGTTCCTCTTGGATCATATCTAAAAATGTATGACCAACTTGCTTTACCTAAAACCTCTGAGTAAAAGACCTACTCACATTGACTTGGAAGAACATAAGGCTCTGTATCCTATTCAAGTGCCCTTGTATTCACCATGGTAAATCCATTGGAATGCTCAATAAAATCTCTTTCGAAATCACGTTCATTCATTTGTAGCCTATGCCATTTGATCTTAAATAAAACTATTTTAAAGGAATTAAAGTCACACTCATTTATATCTTCCAAATAACCATAATACCTTTTTTCAGATACTTCTGGATGCTTGTCACTTCTAGAGAAAACATTAGTGACTTGAAAAACTACAGTTATCCCACAATCGAATGTTTTATTCTTGTCACCAACTTTTTGATGCAAAATTTACGACACATTTACGACCATTGCACTACATAACATTCTGGTGTATCAACTGCATTATTCCTGAATCAATAAATAAATATATATGAATTAATAAACAAAAGAAATACATTGATATAATGGGAAACACCGAAAAAAATGAGCAGGGTAAATATACTTTCTTTTTTGATCTTTTAAACCACATGCTAAATAAATTTCCCTTTGTGTAAGTTCACTGAGATATTCTTCTCGATGACGATGCACTATTTTAATCAATTTACTCACCCCTTCCCATGATAAGGTACCATATAATTTTGTACATCGTTCTATCCATTCCTCCATTCAATCAATATTGTTTGGAATGCATAAATGTAGTGCATCCCACTCGTGACCAACTATATGAAAAAATAACAATTAAGAATTGTAAATTAGCTATCGTTGCGTAGAGAGGCACTCTACAACCCATTATGAGGCAGATCTTGTAATTTTTGTTGAATCTTGTATGAGGGAGATCTTGCAACGTTTGCAGATCTTGTAATGTTTGTCAATATTACGTCGGCAAAAAATAATATTGTTGAGTATGAGGGAGATGTTGTAACGTTTGTCCATATTAAGTCATCCAAAAATAATATTGCCAAGTATGAGAGAGATATTGTAACTTTTGTCGATATTAGGTCGAACAAAAACAATATTGTCGAGTATTAAAGAGATGTTGTAACATTTGTTCCTAATTAATTTATATAATTTAATATAATTAAATTTCAATTTAGCTACCTTGCCATTCTCTAGCTCCGGATCCTCGCCATTCTCCAGCTGCCCCTTCCATCCACTCTCCCGCGACCTCTTCCATCCACTCTCCCGCAACCTCCAGGTGTGCCTTTCCTCCACTATGCCTGCGCAAACCTCCAGCTCCACTATGCCTGCGCAGCCCTCTCCTCCTCCATGACCTCCCCTTCTTCCCTCCCTCTACAATCCTGCAGCTCCCTGTCTCACTCCTCATGACCTCCCGACCTACCAGTAGAGTAAGTGTGGTCAAGGGCATTGTTGAGAGCCCATCCAACAATAGCACCCACAATTACAAACATGCAGAAATTCAGCAGAAGGAGAAACCCTGCCAAGGACTTACCACTCCCAACGACATTATAATTATAATACTATGAGTGCTCTACAATTACAATTATTGACATAACTGGAGAAATACCAAGTATCAATCGATACTATACACAAGATATGAGAGCATATTTAGTAAGAAGAATTCATGAGCATTCAAATGAAATTAAATGTAGTAAATCACGCGAACTCTAGGGGAACACTATCAAGAATTCATAAGCATTCAATTCAAATCAAAGTAGTAAATCTCGTGAACTCGGGGGGAGCACCCTGCTATCTCAAAGAAGAAGAGATGATGTATTTAAGGAAGTGGCCGTGAAAAAGGGGAAAGAAGAAAGAAGAGTGGGGGCAGAGACGGCTGTTGATAAACCAAAACAGGCTGCCCCGTTGTTGGCAAGTAATAATGGAATGGTAAATTAGTTTATCCAACTCTTGATAACTCGCTTTCCAACAAGTCGTAACAACATTGAGTGGGCGTCACTTTGTCAATTACAACACAACACAACCGTTGAGAGCAATTCCCATTCCCAGGCTTTATGTTTTAATTTGAATAAAACGTCTTTATTCTTTCGTGCTCAGAGCCCACATAAAAAAATATACTAAATTAGGGATTTCAATTATTTTAGTTCATGTGTCATCTCATAATGACTGAAACTTAATTAAATTAAGGTGCGTATTTACAACCGATGTTAGGTGGAAGGAGGTTTGTAATTATCCGTCTCAAACCTCTTTTACTCTTTTTTTTACAGTGAAAAACTGGTTGAATGTCATTTCAAAACTATAATGGCTTTCGTAGGTTGCAGCTTATGTGCGCTAGCCTTTTCAAAATTTCCATGGGCTCACGGATTTAATAGGTTTCAATTTGAGACAAGCAATAGCGTATTTTTTTTTGTAAGTGAAAGCTTGAAAAAAATCAATCATTAACTCGATATATAAGAGAATACAAATTAACATGTTAATACTTGGATTTTAAACTATAAACTATAGTTAAGTACTTTACAAACTTCACTACCTACAATATGAAATAGGGAGTCTGAAATGAACATAAGCATATAGAGACATCAAACATAATAGTAGATTACTAGTGTGATCAGTGCTAGACTCAGCGAGAGAAAGTTAATCTTTGTAAGTTTTTGCATTTTTTAAAGTATTTTCTGAAAAAATAGGTCCCAAAATTTTAGTTCAAATTAAGATTTTCATTGTTTATATTGCATATTTTATTAAAAAAATGGATTTTATTCACTCCAATCTTTAATACATGCCAACCAGTGTTCCCAGTACATCATTATGCAATTCCAACACTGTACTTTTATAATTTTAATAATTTAGGCCAAATTTTTACTTGAATCTGATTGAATCAGATTATAAAAAAATTTGGCTGAAATTAACATTTTTATAGTTTATATTTCATATTTGATTGAAGAGATGAATTCTACTTCCTCTAATATTTCTTATACACTTTAATTATACAATTCCAACATTTTCAACCAAATTTCAACAATAAATATTCCAAATCCTTATTAATCATCTCAAATTCCAAAAGTCCTCTCAAAAATTTGTTATTCTACATTTTTAAACTTTTAATAAAAAATCATAAAACAAGTAATTTATAACATTTTTTTCATCTCTAATTATGTATATAAAAAATAACCGAACTGTTTTTTCTATTTGTTCAAATCTGAAAGTAAAACTCTTTTATCCAGAATAAAGCTTAACAGATTTGTGTTATTTAATTCCGTGCAAAGGAAGCCAACCAAGCCAATCCTTTTCCTTGAACATGTGTATACATTACAATAATTACTTATTGAGAGTTCCCATAAACTTAGTGTCTATTTTAATGTATCCTCTTTAAAGGGACTCAACCGATAAGAATATTGCAGACCTACCAGGATAGTGTTGAGTAATTAGCGAGTATATCATAAGTGTAGGTTTTTTTAAATGTTTTATTTTGTATTTTAATATATAGCAATTTATTGATGAATGTTATGTTTTTGAGTTCATGTATATCATGTTATAATTTTTTTTACATCAAATATAACATATTAATAATATGGGAAATTATCTTCCATTTTAAGGGGTTTATGTTTATTACTAAATTTTTTTTTACATCTAAGATAAAAAATGATAAGTAATTATTATAAGACAAGATAGAAACCTTATTACATCCGTTGAGATGATTTATAATGGTTATAAATCAATTTAAGTATAAAAACTACAATCTAAGTAGGGCATGAGGAATTCTATACCATCTTTTTCCAACCAAGCAAAATCACGTAACAAAGAGAGATTCCACTAACTTAGAAATCTGGAAAGATTCCACTCACTTAAAAACCCATCATTAGACATACTCAAGACATTAAATAAATGTCTATCAAATTAAGAGCTACTTTAAGGGATCTAGGCTTCTCCACCAAAATAAATGTCGGCTAGAAAAACAACCTAATTTGGAGAAGATGTTGTAATTTCGTTCTTAACAAAATAATAAAAAATAAAATTTTTAATTATTGCCAAAATAAATGTCCACCAAAAAAACAACCTAATATGATGAAAATGAGCTACTAACTCCAAGAAAGATCCTTCTTACTTGGAGTTAGTAAGAAGGATTAGTCCAGAGCTACTTTAAGGGATCAAACAACCTATTCCATTTTTTAGATCATAGAGACACTTATAGATCAAGAATGATATATGTGTTTTCAACTTAAGCTATTCCTTACAATATGATAATCGTCAAATATATAATTACATAATGATGATCAAACTCTAGTTTTGTGTCACGGCTCATGACTGGAACCAGCCTAGACCCATATCCTAGGCTCTATCAAGCGTAGAGAGGGATCAAATATCTCGAGTTGCAAACCTCTTCTCAGGTATTGCACTCAAGGAGTTATTCTTTGAGAGGTTCGCACCTCGAGAGATTTGATCCCTCTTGACGTTTGATAGAGCCTAGGATTTGGATCTTGGCTGGTTAAAGGAAATTAAGTTTACCTTAAAATATTGAAAGAATAATATAAATTACATAAGTAATATGTGCGTGTGTGTGAAGTTGAAAAATTAATTGTATAATAAATTTAATCTACACCATCTAATTACCTTTCACTTTCCTCATTCTACCTTTCCCCAACAAGACCTCCCCTTCAAATTTGTTGATAGAGTTGACATGCCAAATGCGAGGCAAATTGATATTTTTGATAAATTTGGAAGATACTGACTAATGTACACCATGGATTGATATACCATATAGTCGTGCACCATAGAACCCTCAGAACATGCTTTTTGTTTAAAAAAATCCTTTAATGAATTCAAATGCCTTTCCACCATACACATTGACCTTGTGTGTATAGGTCCACACAATTTAATCTCATCAACTTGGTGTATGAGATAGTGTTCTTGTGCATTGAAAAATGTTGGAGGTAAATACTTTTGCATTTCACACATTAGACGATGAATTTCTCTCTTCCAATACATAATATCTTTTTTATGGATTTCTTTTGATGAAAGCCACCTACAAATGATGCTAAAAAATAACAATGATCAACAAGATTGGGGCATATATAATAAAGTTCCAAGTTGTAAAACACAATATGTCAATAAGCTATGCAACAAAGTGAACAAACATTTTCATGCATACAAATTGAACTACTTACCTCATGTATTTACCAAGATCATATATAACTTGTTTTATGTTGTCATCAAAGCTATCTGGGAGAGATAGAGGTAGAATGTACTGTAACAAAAAGAAAATCATTATTTATTTCCAAATAAGAGACAACAATTACTAAAAAGATGTACTAAATGGAAATTATATATGTAAATAATTACCTTAATGAATGTATGCTAGTCGGAAACCTTATTTTTTGAATGACCTCTTTTATAACATTTCTTTGTTTCTATGTCAATAACCATGGACGTCTATTATTTCGGTCCCCATCTCCAGCATTGGAATTAATTACACTTTGCAATGCATGTTTGGATTATGCAATGTCACTGCAAATTTTTCTAATTTTATCTTTGTTAGTCCTTCCATCTAAGATTCACCATATCATTTATGTTACATTCTTCCCAATATGCATTGTATCGAACAAATGAGATATTTGTAGGTGCTCGTAGTAAGGAAACCTCTGAATTGTATGGGATAACTCTTCATTCATCGTGGAATCCCATTCATACTTTAACGATATTCATTAAACATAAATGAGAACACATTTACAATAATTCATGAAACCCATGGTAGATAAAATTCAGTTAAAATATAAAATTCATAATCTTACATATTTATATGCTACATATACAATTTGAATACCTCAATGATTTCTATTATATTCCAAATTCCATAGGTGAGGTGTCATTCTTCGTGGTTTCTTTCCATTCTCTTATTTACCATTGAATTTTGTTTTCTCGGTAGTTCGATACCTATGGTTCTTAGGGAGGAAGTTCATGTACTCATCAAACACCTCCTTTCATAAACTTCTTCAACGAAGAGATTTAATCCTAGGACCACATACTGGACATGCAAATTTTCCCTTTGTTTGAATACTTGCAAGAAATATGTATTAATGTTATAACATCAAAAGATTATTAATTTAAATAAAAAGATGCATGATATTTACCTTAAAAACATATAATTTTAAAGTGCAATAGAAAGTTACATACCAAAAAAATGTGTTGACTCAAAAGCGTCATGAATTTTCCATGCACGTATTCCATGGAACTAAAATTGTTTCTTCCCTATTGGCCTAGAGATGTCATACATAGTGATGCCATCCCATAACTTCAATATCTCATCGATAAGAGGCTCAATATACATTCATTTATTTAAAATGGTACTTACCTAATTGATTCAACCTACAATGCTATTTAGTTATGTGTAATATCCATGAATCAAATTTCAAAGATACTAACTCTAGACAAAGACTTTGTGCAGAAAGTTGTCAAACTAGGTGCTAGGAAGTTACTAGTTTTGACTGGAAGGACTCAAACTTAAAGGATTCTTAAAAATGAAATCAGAGCTCTAATACTACTGTAATGTCCCTGATCTGTAATCATATAAGAATATTATCTCTGATATATTTTTTATCCAAAATATTACAAGAAAATTTGCATTGAATCAGAAAGCTCTTGAGACTAGGAAAAAACTAGAAATGCGACTGATACTTTTTTACAACACAACGGGCTGTGGAGAGAAATCAAGGAAAATTTTAGGACTGATAAATTATCTTCCCTAAAACATTTAAATCAGGGACCATTTGGGTTTTGAAATCAGCTCCACTAAAACCTACTACCATGCTTTTGGGTCACCCAACCGTGCAACTAGGAAGACTTTTTCACATCCAATCAAATGGGGGATTTGGAAATGTATAGAGGTGTGTTATGATTGTTAAAATGTATTAAATGGAGTTTCATACAATCAATAATAGATCCAAAGTGATATGGAGTTGTTTGGGAAGATTTGAGAAAAACTGACAATTTTGTCCTGGGGAGACCTTGCGCAGAGAAGGCTACCCAAAAAAGGTATGCAATAAACAAAGTCTTAGTATTAAGAGATGGATAGTGGGGACATTTAAAAACCTACATCAACTTACAGAATTAAATTTGGAAGTACAAAACTTCCAGAATTAATAAAACTGTAAGACTAGTTAAATTTGCCTAGTCATCTAGCAAGGGTGTACATTAACTCATGAATTTCATACCAGAATGTAATCAGAATAGATAATAAAGTTTAAAAAAGGTAAATAAATCATCATTAATCATATCATAACATTTTAAACTCTTCCATGGACATTATCATCCTCCCATTACATTATACAGTCAAATACCCCACTAGTTGGGCACAAAAATCACTTCTCATGAACATTTAATCAAGGAAGCTCTATGGGAAAGAACCTTAATGTCACATATAGATCAAAACAAGTGAGAATAAACTACAGAGGTCTATATTATATTTATGGGCTCCTCCTTAGCTCAAGTCACCTGCAAAAAGATAGAAGGAGAAGAGAGAGAATAAGGGAAATGAGAACCTTGGGGCGCATCTCCCAAGAACCTGAGGCACAACACTAAAAAATGAAGCCTTAGATTCATAAACATAAAAATAATAAACATCCAAACTGATTAATGGAGCTCCCTCTGTATTTTAATAAAATTCTGGTGACTTGTTGGGAAAGTCAACCACCTGTTGAGCAAGTTTCCCTTGCTAAAACCCTAACCCTAGTCGCATGATGCACCCTCCTTGAGAAATTAGCATGAGTGAGACAATAAATATGTTTCCTTGTCATCCACCTTCATCCAATTTGGGAACTGCTCCCTCCTTGTCCCAGAGTTGTTTCTTTTCCCTATGACAACTTTTACTGTATTGCCTGCTTTTGTCCCTTAACTCCATAATGGAAACTCCACCCTAGAGTTGCTACTTTTCCTTATGAAAAATATTTTTGAACTATCTGCTTTTGTGACCGAGTCTCCAAATGGAAACTGTTCCCTACCTTGGCCCAAAGTTTCCTCTTTTGTGTCTGACAACTTTTCTTGGCTTTTGTTAGTCCTATGATAGATTCTATTTCCTCCTTGGCAAGTTGGCTTGCCCAAGTGTCCCTCCTATTAATGGCAACTTATTTTCCACACAATTAATTGCATAATAATAAAAAATGACAAGAAATCAAACTTATTATAAGCCTCTTAAATAATTATTTATCCAATTTCCCTAGGGTAATTAAGTAATATCACTTAGAACCCCTAGGTGTTTATCATGGTCAACACTTTTTGGTGGTCAAATTGTGGGGACATGACATACCTCCCCTCTCAATTTTGCTTTTCTGCAAGCAGAAGCACCCCAGAGTGCTGCAAAATTTGTCCACCATGTTTCTACTGCACCACTCTGATCATAGTCATTTCTCTAATGACCACTTCTTCCCATCAAAATTTTCAACCCAGTTAAGGTAAATGAGTAGAATGCCTAGATACCACTCCCTCCTTTATAGATATCTAAATGTTGTTTCCCCATTTGGAAATATGTCATTCCCAAGAATGCCAGGGTCCCATGGTTTTATCTGCCTCCTTCCAACCATCATTAAAAAAACAATTTTTTTTATCATTGTGGAGGATAAAAATGAGGTTGTGAAAATAATACCACCGTCACTGGAAGTTCATCTCTCCCCATGACAAACTGAACATTTTCGAGACTCTCCCACTAGACATGGAATTCCTCAATGTGGGACAAAATCATATTGAGTCTCTCCACCATATGTAACTCAATGTGCCAAGAAACATCGAAACATACATCATTTCTGTTCTCAAGGAACATTTGGTGATTTCGTGTGGGGGTGCTCATCTCCAACATGTCTCTACTCATCCAATCCATGGATAGACAATCACTCCATATAATTGATCCCATTGGACTGTTTGTAGCTTCCTCATCTGCTATCTTTGTTCTGGTACAAAAACTCAACAATCAACTACTTGTTCCACCAAATTGGCTCAAGTGGAACTTCCATGCATAGCCATGCATGATGAAGACATCAAATAGATGCCTTTGATGTTTCTTGTCCACATAGAAATGGAATGGTGTAATTTTCATACCACATGGTTGAACCATTAAGTCATTAATGGAACATGTGGGAGCCTCCCGCTCCTCATGTGGCACCAATAGGAAAAATACCTTCACCCAATTTTCATCCCTATGTGTGCTGGCTGTAATAGAAGTGTGGGATGAAAAATTATGAACCAACTCCCTGCAACACTTATCCATCAAGTTAATGGATGCAAAACTTCCTCCATTGGTTGCCTCAATGATAATGTGGTCATGTGCCTCCTCCAAAACTGTACAACTCTTTCCTAGAGGCAACTCAGAATCCCTTAGGACCCATGCAAGTGCTTTCTCTTCCTCTAGCTTGATCTCTAACTCAAGCACATGCAAGTCACAATGCACCTCCTGCGAATATGTACCAGAGGTATATGATGGATGCACAATATATCTTTGTGGCTGTCCACATATCAGGACAATTTCCATCACAACAAAGAATTTATTGAAGAAATTAAACTCTTTACCTCCCATCGTATTCATTCCCAAGGTCTTTCTATCCACCCAATCAATGGATGAATAAGGAATTTTATTTTTCGATCCATATGGAATGTGATTAGACACCTCCTCTGGATCAGATTCTACCATCCATAATGGTTCTTCATAACGTGTCTCTGTCCAAGCATGTGCGTCAGACAACCCTTCACTGATACAAGCAATTCTAGTACATCCTTGATCCTCTATTTCTGTGATATTTTTATCTACCCAATCCATGAATAGATGATCATATTTTCTTGATGATTCACTTGCAATTTCCTCAGCCATATTTCCCATAGCTAAGTCCTCTTCTATGCCATTTTGCATATGAACAAGTGCTTGGCCAAAATACTCTTCATCACGGCTCTTCACAAACACCTGCAAATCTGCACCTTCCTCATGTATGTCCTCCACATGTTATTTCTCCATCATAACCAAAGTAACTCCTTTCATGTGCATATGATCATATCTCATGAAAGATGAATGGTGTGGTACATTCAACTCCTTTTGAAGTTGATTAATCAGTAACCTTGATTCTTGAAGAGATTCCTGGGTTCTTTTCCAGGAATCACAAGTAGCATCCCATTTTCTATGGATCCTTTCAGACTCTTCTGCTTCCTTATTGAGTGCACATTGGTACATTTCAGCCACCATGATGAGATGATTTCTGTAAGAAAGTAATTTCATGTAGCTCTCCTTCATCTTGACCATTCCTTCTTTGAGTTCCATGAACTCTTCCAAAAAGGCTTCTCCTTCTTACTACCTCCATAAGATTTCCAACAAAATCTTGTCACCAGGGCATTGGTGTCAACAATATTCTTCATGGCTGCCATAAGCTTCTCTCTGTCCTCCTTTAGTGATCCACTAAAAATATGTGTCTCACAAGGAAAATTCTCCATCAAGTGTCCTTCATCCAATGGATGACATACATGCTCAACTTTATTATGGCATAAATCCACAACATATGTTTCTTTCTTAGCATACACATCAACATTAGAAGATGTTATAAATTCATTTACACTGTATGAAGGAGAAGGTATATCATAGGGTTGCAATGAAGCATAATATATGCAAAAATCAGAAAGTACCTCATACTTTGATATTTCATCTTCATCCTCTTCATGTAGGACTACTATGGTGGCCTGCTCCTCCACCAAATTTTCTGGTTCACACCCAAGCGGTGTGGCCTTGTCTTCTTCTTCCATATGTGGCTCTAGAGGTGATTGTAACTTTGATTTGTAATCATATTTTTGATCTGATCCAAAATATGTCTCTCCATCCATACATGAGCCCACATCTTGAGCAGTGATATGGAGATCACCCACCAAGAAGCTTGAAGTGCATTCCTCTTCAACTTCTCTTCTTATGCAACCACCTTGTGGTGATTTGCACTTCACCTCATGGATATCTGTCTTTGCTTCATTTCAATTCTTATTCAAGGAACTGGAGGATTCTTCATCTCAATGGTCACTGGAAGTTCTACTTGAAAGAAATCCAAACATTCTCTTACTTCTTGGACAAGTAGATGGCTTTGATGAATCTTCCTTTTTTGTTATTCTTTTGGCTCCATGTGGCAACCACCTATTCCCCACTTCCTCGCACACTTCATCAACCACTTGTGCAATAATTTTCATGCTTTTACCACAATATGGATCTCTGAATAGATTCTATATCTCAAGAGTGCAATATTCTTGAAAAGAAAGGACCTTCCTAAGTCCATCACTCAGTCCACAATAATATGCAAGGTACACAACTGATTCCTTTGGCCTCCCTCTACAAGAGGAACCATCATGAATAGATATAGGGATCATGACTTACTGATAGGATGAAACATAGAAGTAATCATTTTAATTACCCAATATACCTCCGTCAACACAAGGGCCTTCTTCTTATTCATACCTTTTGCAGTATTCTTCATACTGCTCATCAAAGCATTCCTCAGAGTATGACATGGTTGGAAATTTTTTCTTCAACTTGAGTGATCTTCAATGTTAGTAAAAAAAGAGCCTTATTTCCATAGGATGATAAAAGGAAATAGATTTTATATCACTGTAATATCCCCGAATCATATTTCATAGATACTAACTCCAGACAAAGACTTGGTGCAGAAAGTTGTCAAACTAGGTGCTAGAAAATTACTAGTTTTGATTGGAAGGACTCCAACTGAAAGGATTCTTCAAAATGAAATAAGAGATCTGATACTACTATAATTTCCCTGATATGTAATAAAATAAGAAGATTATATCTAATATAATTTTTATCCAAAATATTAAATGAAAAATTGCATTGAATCATAAAGCTCTTGAGACTAGGAAAAAACTAGAAATGTGGAAGATACTTTTGCAACAGGGTAGTGGGATGTGGAGAGAAATCAAGGAAAATTTTAGGACTGATAAAGTATCTTCCCTAACACATTTAAATAAGGGACCATTTAGGTTTCGAAATCAGATCCGCTGAAACCTACTCCCACGCTTCTGGGTCACCCAACCGTGCAACTAGGAAGACTTTTCCAAATCCAATCAACCAGAGGATATGGAAATGTACAAAGGTGTAGTATGACTGATAAAGGTATTAAATGAAGTTTCATACAATCAAGAACAGATCTGGAGTGATCTGGCGTTGTTTGGAAATATTTGGGAAAAAAGTAGTTTTGGCCTGGGGAGACCCTACGCAGAGAATGCTTCCCAAACAAGGTACGAACTCAACAAAATATCAGTATGAAGGTTGGGATGGATATTGGGGACAGTTAAAAACCACCATCAACTTACAAAATTAAATTTGTAAGTACAAAATTTAATAAAACTATAATACTAGTTAATTTTTGATAGTCATATAACAAGGGTGTACATTAATTCATGAATTTCATACCATAATGTAATCATACCTGATAATAAAGTTCAACAGAGGTAAATACATCATCATTAATCATATTATAATGTCTAAAAATCCTTCCATGGACATTATCATCCTCCCATTACATTATACAATCAAATACCCGAGTAGTTGGGCACAAAAATCACTTCTCATGAACATTTAATCAAGGAAGATCTATGGGACAGAACCTTACTGTCACATACAGATCAGAATAAGTGGGAATCATTGTTGGGTGTGTTCTACTATCTTAAATACACCTAATATTTAATTATCGAATGGGGTTGGTAGGCTTATAGTTGATACAAAATATATGCAAAGGTAAAAAGGCTCCTAGGATTTCGTGGAGATATTTTAACAAACAAAAGATCGAAAGATATTTCAAAATGAAAAACTGAGTCAAACTCCTAAGAATATCTGAATAATTGGACTGGACTGGAGTATCAAATTTTAAATAGCTACTAAAAGGAAGATATAAACAATAATACTTATAACTTCAAACACTAACTCATAAAAGGAATTATAACAATTGAACTGACAAATAACCAGCTAACTACTCCTTAAGTGGAAGGCCGGGGTAAAAAGACAACTTATCTCACAAAAATAGAAAACTGAAAAAGTGAGTAGAAAACTTAATAAATAAAACTTTGAAAGAAGCAAGTAGAAAACTTAATAAAGATAATAAACAGAAGCAAGTATAAAAATTAATAAAGATATTTGAACTCTATTCTTCAATAAATACATACCAAAAACCATAATGATTCCTATGATTACAAATAATCTAACTTCCTCTTAAAAATAATACATTTAACCCTAAACTCTATATGCAAACAAAGATAACCATGACGTAAAACAACAATAAAACGAAATCAGTGTTTCATATTCAAGAAATAAGAACAACTTAATCCATATTTAATTTAAGGTGAAAAGAAAAATAAAAGAAGAATAATAAAACCTTAATCAATAACCTAAAACAATCAAACTTTAATTGTAATGCTTAAATAAAACTACCAACTACAAACACAATCCAAATATTGACAAAACAAAACTAGAAACAATCTTAAAATACATAAAAAACACTAAAAACAGAACCGAGGGTTAAATGACAGACTGAACAGTAGGTCTGTAAAGGGTGGTTGAATGGCAGACTGGACAGATGGTTTGAATGGTAGTCCGTACAGTTGAAAATGGTAAAAACTAACCTAAATGAACTAATTCTTCAACTGAAGTTATGCAGATCTAAACCTAATGCATGGAATCAATAAACAAACCTATTTAATCAACAAATTAACTTCAAACTAACTCTGAAACAAAAAGAAAGCATTGCATATTAAACTAATTAGTAAGATGGAAATTAATTTAAACAGACTGGAAATTAACTTTAGCAAATTCATGGCAATAAATAAATAAAGAGAACTGAATCTAAATGAAAGCAAACTATTTTATATAAGCAAATTCATAACAGGAAATAAATAAACAAGACTAAATTCAAATGGAAGCAAGCTATTTTATATTTTGGAAATAAAGACTGAAAGCAATACTAGAATGAAATGACTGTAAATAAAATAACTTGAAAGGAAATAACTGAAAACAAATGGCTGAAAGCAAAGCTATGGGTGCATCTACTTGTTTAACTGCTGAAATAAAACTAAGCTTGTAGCTAGGGTTTTCACCCTAGCTTGTGCTGATGAGCACCTACTAAGGAATCTGGAATCCTTAGTAGCAGTTCGATTAAACAAAAATTAAACTGGAAAGTAAAAAGCTAAGCTAAGACAGTAAAAGTAAATAACAGGAAGTAAAAGACAATAATGAAATATGTAATGGTGTTTTTATTAGGGTTACCTCCAATGTAGAGGTTGGTGGAGTCCGTTGCGCTGGTCCGATGTCGGTGGCTCCGAGCTCCAAGCTGGTCCTTCTCCTTCTCCGATGGTGGAAAATAGGCCAAAAGGGGTCTCAATGATGGAAGTAGCTTGGTGGTAAGCTAGGGTTTCACGAGATGTTTTGACAGAGTAAGGATGCTATGACTGTGGATGTGTAATGAAGGGGCTTCACCACTTATTTATAGTTTTTTAGTGGTGAAGTGCTTTCATTACACATCCACAGTCATAGCATCCTTACTCTGTCAAAACATCTCGTGAAACCCTAGCTTACCACCAAGCTACTTCCATCATTGAGACCCCTTTTGGCCTATTTTCCACCATCGGAGAAGGAGAAGGACCAGCTTGGAGCTCGGAGCCACCGACATCGGACCAGCGCAACGGACTCCACCAACCTCTACATTGGAGGTAACCCTAATAAAAACACCATTACATATTTCATTATTGTCTTTTACTTCCTGTTATTTACTTTTACTGTCTTAGCTTAGCTTTTTACTTTCCAGTTTAATTTTTGTTTAATCGAACTGCTACTAAGGATTCCAGATTCCTTAGTAGGTGCTCATCAGCACAAGCTAGGGTGAAAACCCTAGCTACAGTTTTTGGCGACTCTGCTGGGGATGGATAAGAGAAGGAACCAGCTGAAGTCCGGGACAA
>LPNX010067766.1:5089-94363 GCA_001517045.1 Pseudotsuga menziesii | reverse complement strand
CATATCCAACTTGAATTCCCTAAAGGGAGATGACAAGTGGATAGAGGATACACAGGTTGGTTGGGTTGTATGATTACTTCCTCTTTTTAAACAGTGAATAAAAGAGTTGAACTTGAAAAGAAACTGTAACTTAACAATGCTTAACCTCACAGCAATCTCTGTGACAGAGATGGTGGTCTGTCACAGAGATAGGTAGGTGGAAAGGAAACTAATTAAACTAACCTCACAACAATCTCTGTTACAGAGATGATGGTCTGTAACAGAGATAGGTGGGTGAACAAATAAAATAGTAAACAGAAATAAATAGTACACTAACCTCACTTCAATCTTTATGACAGAGATGGGGGTCTGTCACAAAGATAGGTGGGTAAAAGAAATAGAACTATTACAGAATACAAATGCTTTACAAAGCTTCAGAAAATACCCCAAGAGACTCTCTTTGGGGCTTACAATAACAGAAAAGTTGAGAGTTTGGATCCCCCTTGAACTGGTTGAGGGTTGAGATATTTCTGTGCCCTTTTGGACAGCAAATCTCCTTTAAACCTGCACTACCTGTCAAAAATCAGCGAACTATTTTCGCTGCAAATCACATGAAATAAATAAAAATCTACTATTACAATGTTAGTACAAAATTTACAATTTTTACATAAAAAATTCTGAGCGAAAGTATGACAGAAATATGAATAATATTTGTCAAAGAGGTATGCAATAAGTTAATCCCAAAGGAACTTGCGTTCGGCTCGAGATATTGGGTAAACCAATTCAGACCGACTTCATTCACCGCAGATGCGGATCAATTGATACCACAAGTATTTGAGACAGAGCTATTTTTGCATAGAGCTCACAGACTGACTGGAAACTGAGTTTCCAGTCACCTAAATACTACTAAAACAGTAAATTTAAAGCCTTTAACTAATATATAACATATGGGGGCCTTAAAACAAGGGTTATATTCACTATACAGTGAATAAAACCCAGTTTCAGAACACAAAAACAGATATGGCCGAATTGAAATTCTGAAAAAACAGAGATGTTTAGAGGGCTGAAAACTGAGTTTTCAGCCACCTAAATAATGTTAGAACAGCAGAAAAATAAGTCTATACTAATATATATAATATGGGGGCCCTAAAACAAGGTTTATGTCCACTAAACAGTGAAATAAACCCTGTTAAAAACAGCCTGAAAATGGATGGCCGAATTGAAAATTTGCAGAAATGAGGCCTTGGAGAGATGCCCTTGCTTGGAAAACCTGCAACAAATCTAACTCTGCAAAAATTTGTAAGCCTAGAGGAGAATGCTCAACGATCCCTGCAAAATACTTTGGAGAAAACGTCAAACAGTTCACAAAAGAAAGCAGAAATACTTCTACTCTCTAATCTCTCCACAAAATACTTTGTGGAGAGCTAACTAGACAAATACAAGAAATGCAAAGCTAAATAAATACACAAGTTACCTCCCAAAACTTGATCATGAAAATAGAAAAGTGAATCACAATGTCCCTCCAAAGCTTTGCTTGTATTATGTGGCCCAACTAGGGCAAGAAGATTACAACAAGAAGAGAGCTTGAGAAAAGAATGGGTAGACAATCCGGCAGCATAACAATAGCATGAGAGAGCATGAGAAATGAGGGAGTGAGGCCCCCAATTTATACTTGAGGAAGACCCCCAACCCCTTGAAGATCAATGGCTGAGATTAGATCTAGATCTAGGTTAAATCTCCACCACTAGATCTAGGTTTTTGACTTTTATTCCTCTCAGTCAATCTCCACCCTTGGATTTATTCTTGATCAATGGCTAGGAGCTTGATCCATGTCTTGAGCATTTCCACCCTTAGATCTAGGTATTTGACCAAGATCTTCCTTTAAACCAATGGCTTGGATGAAAAATGTGGGCCCAAGGAGGCGCCCTCCTCCAAATCTGGCTTTGACTTCAAAATATGGCGCCCTACCTCCAAAATAGCCCCCCTCTACATTTGGGTGGCGCTCCTCTAAATGTGGCTTGACGTCCTCTTAATATGATAGCGCCCTTACTAAAAATGGTAGCGCCCTTCTTTTGGCTAGCGCCCTTCCTAAAATGGTGGTGCCCTCTCCAAAAAGCTTGTTTTCCTCCAAATATTTGGTGACGCCCCTACATTTGGTAATGCCCCCTCTTTTAAATGGTGGCCTCTTCCATATGTGGCGCCCTTTCTAACTTTAGCGCCCTCCTTTTATGCATTGACGTCCTCCATATGGAAGCGCCCCTCTATATTTAGTGGGCGTCTTCTTTTAAATAGCGCCCTCCACATTTAGTAGTGCTTCCTTTTTTGGTTAGCGCCCTCCACACATAGCGTGGGCCCCTTTAATATGATGCCCCTCTACATTTGGGGGGTTTACATTAGAGCTAGCGCCCTCCTTCAAATTTGGTGGAGTCTTCACATTATAATGTAGCGCCCCCACTTTTAGCAAGGGTTTTTACTTGGACTTAGCCCCTTTAGTGAGGCTTTTAACACTGGCAAGCTCTAAATTTGGCTTTGACCATTCCCTTTTGCTCCAAAAATGACATTTAACCTTTAAACTTAGGCTAAATTTAAAATCACCTTAGGTTTAATTTTTCCAAATAAATTTTTAAAATTTCCCAATTTTTTAACTTAAGAAAATTTAAAAATAACTTGAAAAATTAATATCTAGGCCATGGGGAGGTGGAAAAATTTGGAATAAATTTTTCCTAGGCTTAACAACCCCCAAACCAATTTACCATGGCATTATTTGATTTTTTCCTTCAAAATCAAATAATATGATTTTTTGACTTAGGAAAATTAAAAATTTCCCTAGGGGAGATAGACCCCTTCTGACCAAAATTGGTCTATCTCTTCAACCGCTTATCAGAACGACATAGAACTCGAAGCAATGGCTTAGGGGGTTTCATAGCAATTTTATTTTGCATTCATGGCCCCTATTACAAAATGCCATGCTTGAGTAATTACATTATTACATCAAAACTCAGTTAATTAACCACCAAGGGGTGGAATTAATTAACTGGAAAAAATTAATAAAAATTCAAAAACATAACGAAACTCCGCAAGACTCTAGACAAATGTCTAGCATGGTCATGAATTACATTTTAAAGCCTTAGCCACCTCATGGACTTGACTGGTAGAACGCCCGTCACCACTTTGGAGGATTTTGAGTGAAAACCAAACCGATTAAACTCGTTTGTTCAACAAGATCAATTGGAAAGGGAAAAACACTCGATGAGGGGACTTCCCTAACAACCAGTTCCATGGTGTGGCATCCGTATCATATGATCCACACTAGTACATAAAATTACATTAATTTTCCCACGCAGGGGAGCGGACATTTCGTTTTACAAAGGGGCAATTGCCCTGCATGAGTGAAAAAAATCCTCAGATTTTCCCAAGGTATAATTATGCACACTTCATGTACATGGAGTTGCCACCTAGTCGAAATAGGAGGGCAACAGGATCATTATTATATTAGTGGACTATTGTACTCTCCCATGTCAGGACTGAGTCTCAAGACACTCAGATTTGAGGACCGATGTAGCCATTTATGTCATTATAGAGCAGTTATTGATGCCCACTTTTATATTAGTACTTTCTCATTGGACAGATGGTGTCTCAAATGGATTATATTGCATGATCATGAATCAGCTTTTTATATTGTGTTATGGTTATCATTGCTCTTATACTGATTTTTGTGACATGTATTAACTTGTGGTATCATGATCTAGTGGTCATAATTATATGGACTTGGATGTATTTTGTACTATGTATTGATGTCCCTACTTGACTTGGAAGTTCTTGATCTATACTCATTAGTTTTACCCTCCTTAGGGAGAATAGAGGTAGTCATTCCCACCATTGTTTTGGTTTGCTAGTGTTGGCTCCATCATTCATTGTCTTCACCCATCCATTACCTTCCAGTTTAGTTTTCAACCCGACTGTCTTCTTGACTTATGGCATGGAGGACCTTTTTTCCTCGCTAGAAATTTTGTTGGACAAGCCTCCCTGTTTATATTGTGTCTCGGCTTTGAGTTGGTGACAAAACTTGCCTTTGGTAAGTTGGATTGTATGCCTAAATCATTCTGGTTGGTTGTTCCGATGTTTGGCATTGTGCAGAACTCCCCTTGGACACTTGAGATGTTGTTGGCTAAAACTGAAAACTCATGTACTACATGTATTGGAAATATTGAATATGCGCCCATGGAAAATGAAAATGATAAAATTGTGTTTGCTAACATATGTAAAGAGGGCAAGAGCAATGAAATGCTAAAATACTCCTTGAAGAGTATAAGAAAAGGTCCAAAAAAGCAATGGTTAAAAATATGCTATATCCAAATATTGCTGACCTTATAAAAATAAATGTCCCGGATGAAAGCTGCAATTAGCTGTGCTTTTAAGCACTGGTGAAGTCCCAAAGGGTCATATAGGCCAAAAAGGCCATGGAATAAAAATTTATGATCCTAATGAACTTGGATCAAGCTTGATGTAGTCATGATGCCTAAGTTGAATAAGCACTCTCTAAACAACTCAACCATTTGTGAGGCACTGCCATTCCTTGTGTTGTTGTTTGTTCGACATTGGTTATAGTGAGTATTCCCTTTCCATATCCAAAGTGTCATGATGTTAAGTAGGAAGTCATCCTTTGCCTTAGCCTTATCAATTTCTTCCTTCACCCTTCATTAGTAAATTGACTGCAGCTATGAAGTAAGTATAGTCTTGAAAGTGTAAGTTTGAGTAATAATAAATAAAGCCTTATATATGTATTGGTTGATGTACCGCCAGTGAAATGAATGCTACTTGTTGTGATTGTTGCTTGAATAAGTTGTAGAGCATGTCTTATCCTTTTAACACTTGCAGCAGATGGATGATAGTCTGAGTTATTATTGGTGTCTGATCATTTACATATGGTTATATTGTTTATTGGATATGATTGATGATCAGATAGAGACCTGTGAGGGGTATGAGTATAACCTTAGATGGATTTGGACTCTTTGAGTCTAATGAGACAGATTATTTCTAGTTCCGGGCACTTGCAGATATGATCAGGCTCATTCTGCCTTTTTGATGCAGATTTTCTTCACAGGTTGATATGTCTGAGCAAGGAGATCTTTTCGTTGGATCTCCTAAGGCATTGTATGGGCATAAGGGGTGCAACCACTTGTTTGTACCATAGTCTCCCCATCCCAGAGAGCTTGGTGGGCTTATTTTGACAACGTAGGCACCCTAGGAGGTTGTTTTGGCAGGATCACGTTTCCTGAGGCAGATTAAAAAATGATTAAATGGCTATTGAAGAAATCGATTTGGGCTACTGAGGCAAGGAAATGACATGGGATGAGTCACAATGATGAGAGTGATGTCCTCCACACCTTCTCTAGCAGTTGCAGCACCTGATTGGGTCCACACCTATTTTTTGGAAAATTTATATTATTTTCTAGAGCTTTTGGGAGGCTCACGATTTCCTCAAGGAGGCACAAAGTCAAAGAATTAAATTTTTATATTATTTTATTGTGCCATGGGGACACCCAAAGGGAGTTAGTCAAACACTCCTTGGACCCACCATGTGCTTCATTTATTTCTTGTTGAGTGGGTTACCCTCTTTATGGGTGATTTAGTCCACTTTGGTACTTTATGGTTATATTGATCCATGTATTGTATGCTGAGCTCATCTCAACCATTGATTTGAACATTTTATCTTTTAATCTTAGCCACTCGTTTTGAAAGTGGTTAGGATTCGGTTATGATTGTGGTTCTCTCATTTCTATTTAAAGGAGAGAGCTTCTCATTTGTAAGGGGTCTTTGGCTCTTGGATTTGAATAATAGAAAGATTTTTCCGTGGATATTTTCTGGATCTGCTTTGCATCTGTTGTTCTCAAATGGTAATTGGATAGTCTTATGCTTCCTAGCATTGTGGAAATTCATGTGAGATCTATATTTCTCTGCTATCATTGTCTTGTCTACAGGAGGGCATTTTGGTTGGAGCGTTTTTGTAGGGGGGCCTCAACTCGCTCGATTATCTTCGTCTTGGATCAGGGGGTTTTCATTAGTTTCATTGTGATCTATGATTACTTCTTTTTACTTTCCTATAGCATTTAGTTTCTTTGTCTTGTCTTAGCAAATCTGATATTGTTGACGTTTGCTCATGCAAGGTAGGGGGCGCATTGGTGGCTTGTGGCTTACATCCATCATAGAAATCACTTGGATCTTCCAGAATTGATCAGGATAGCAAGGATCATCACTGTTAAGACTTCTACAAGCATTTCCAGGTACGATCCAACAGGTAACTCTCTTCTCTTTAACAAATCTGAGTCCATTGTACCTGTTTTTCCTTCCATTTTTTTGAAACTCCTAAAATACTAAAAAACCCTAAAAAGTACTAAATCTGGGAACTGTCCAATCTTTGGCCAAACCACTTCCGGGTTTCATAGATAGGGCCTCCCCTTCACTGAATCTACTGTAACGCTGGTCAAATTCCTGCTGGTTTGACCTAGATTTGGTTTTTATCCTAAAAACTGTATAACCCCCCACTAAAAATTTGACCTGCTAGGGTTTTGACTTTTTATGATTTTTGACTTCATAGACTGATAGATCGGGTCCCACACAGTCCAAATAACCCTCAACGCTATCCAGATTCATGGCATTTTGACGTAGATCTGAGTTTTAGACTGAAAACAGCCTTAGCGCCTTCACTAAAAACTGGACTTTTCCGGAGTTTACTTTTTTTGAAATCTGACAAGCCAGGTGGATAGATCAAGGTTTGAGCACTCTAGAACACCCCCAACACTGAGCTAGTTCTTGCCAGGTTTCCCTAGATCTGAAAAACTGACTTTCAGCCTCCTAGCCCCCTCATCAGATTTTGACTTTTCCAGATTTGATCTTTCCTGCAATTTTCTGACTTGGGTTTGGAGATCGGGCCATCCTGATCTCATTTCCCCTCCAACGCTGAGCTGATAGTCTCCTGGTGGCTCTAGATCTGCAGCTATGCCTCTCCAAACCCTAGCGCTAGCCCTCCTTCTGCTGATTATCTTGTAACCTGAACCTTTCGAGCCAAATCCTTTTCCAGGTCCATAGATCATGACATATCCCAGGTGGGTTCATTGAAACGTTGTGCTGATATTGACTCCATTTCCCAATGCACGAAAGGCACGGATCTCCTATATCTAGCGCTAGCCCTAAATTGACCTTACTCCCATTCTCTTTGCCAACATTCATTGATAACTCAAGTTACTTATCTTTCACTGAGTCTGTCTCCTTGGTACTAAACAGTCCCAACTTTGTCCTTGCTTACCCTTTCACAGTTACGTTTCCCAAGACAGTGGTCATCTCCATTAGTTGCTAGTACTTAAACCCTAGAGCTAGAATTTCCATTTACCTTACACCTTACGTACCTCAAAGCCACATTTGATCTGTTCTGGTGTCTAGGTTTGATCTCTCCTGTCGGGAGTAGATCCGGGTCTCCCCCGTTGTTGTCTTGGACTTAGATAACATAAAGTGAAGGCTTCCTTGATTGGCGTGACAACCATCCATTTGGGAGTCTAGGCAGTCTTGGTTCCACACCTTAGTTGCTTGTCGCTCTACCATCCATCCTGGATCCACCTCACATAGGCAACTACAAGGTTGGGCACAACATTTTGGCACCGTTGCCGAGGAAAGTAGAGGCCTACCCTGGTTCAACATTTACCCTTAAGCTCTCCTCTCGTTCTCTTTGCCAACATTTTGGCGTCGTTTCCAAGGAGGTAGAGGCCTACCTTGGTTCAACATACCTCGCTTTTCCCTACGACATATTTTTGATTGGTGAATTACTTATGTGGTTCACCTGGCGACTCCACCCTGCGACTCCACTGAGGATCGTACCGAACATATTAATCTTAAGTTCTTAGAGCATACCATAAATCATAATGAATTCAGATGTATTTGTGAGGCACATGAAGGAAGTAACCAAAAACATGATTGAAAATAGAAGGAAAATAAACGAAAGGGATAGATGAAGGTCAAACTATGGGTATGAGGATGATCTCGAGCATGACTATGGGTATGAATCTAGCTATCACAATCTTAATGATATCCACCAACTTCCTCACCCATGCAACAAAGATTTTCCAAACATCTCGAGTGGACCTGTAAGTCGACATGAACCTAGAAGTCAGTCCTAGTCAAATCCTTATAGCCAAGTAACCCAAGCTGTGAAAAAACAAGACAGACAGTCTCCTTTTGACTTTTCTGAAATGTCGGGGGCACCTCATCCTATGCCAAACAATGACACTAGGAGGATGCCCCGGTTCAATGGAAATAAGGATATATCTATTGAAAGTCATCTAGATATCCTGTGGGATTACATGGAATCTAGAGGTGCAAACAATGAATATGTTTATATGCGAGCCTTAGGAAAATCCTTGCAAGGGGATGTTCAACTATGGTTTGATCATTTAGCACCAGGATCCATCACTGGGTATGACATGTTGACAGATTTGTTAATTTATAGTTGGAGTAGGAACACTGATAAAATTTTAGAGTGTCAGTCTAGCAATGATTATGCCGTTGACAATCAATATATTGACGAAGTGCTTTCTCAATTGGACCATTCCTCTCCTGATATGTTCCAAATTATGAGTGTGCCTGCAATCCATAAGAATGTTACAGAGTACTTCGAGAATAATGTTTCAAAACCTCATGATGAAACTAAGAGGGATATCAATCAAATCATACGAGATACTCTGTTATTATTACTTGAAGCAGTCACAGAGCAAATCTTGGATCTGATCCGTGGAAGGGAACCTAACATGCACCATCAAGAAACATCTATAGTTGAGCCTTCCATTGGTGAGGTCATTAAAGAGCCTTTAAAAGAGAAACTCCATAGTCATTGCCTACTTGATGATAATTTGAGTCAGTATCCAACCTATCCGAATCTGGATTCAGACCTTGATCATATCACTGCAAAAGAAGAAAAGGTTGGAATTAATAAAACTTCCGTTGAAGAGCAATCATGTGGTCATATTGTAGTTGAAGACCAAGTTTGTGAGGATAGAAATGAACATAGTGATGTTTTTCGTTATCAAATGAATGATGATGATCATTTATCCTCAGTTGAATGTAATGAACAATCTCAAGAAGAACAACCACATGATGATGATATGCTAGTGAGTGAGCTTGACCTAGAACCTTCTTTGTCACATCTGTCGAACTGGAATCTGTGTCCATATAATCATCAAGAGCCTCCAAGGAATGATTCTTGTAATGCTGCTACTATTCCCTGTCATACTTTTGATCAAGGTGATTTGGTTAAGGAGATTAATCATAGTGAGTCTATTTCTTGGGATGTTAGTTTCAATCTTGTCAATTTCTCTAGCAAATGTCCCATATCACATGCAAGATTGGTGTTAGCATCTTTAGGTGATACAAATCAAGTCTTAATTTGTCAATCCACCCTCCCATCCCATCTTTTGAAGTCCTCTATGGTATCATGCGGTACAGAGTCTCGAATGTGCCAAATGGTAAATGGTGAAACATTTTATCTCCTTTCATCCTTGGTGCATAATGTTTTCAACTTTGCTAATTTCTTTGATTGGGTGAATGAAAAGCTCTATACAGACCAATTCCATATTTTCTCATTTTATAAATAACAAATGGGGTTAATCTCAATTTCTGGTTTAATGATCTCTAATTTGTCCCTATTTTTCTTCACCATTGATCATGATGTGAGTATGATTGAGTGTGCCAACCAGAGAGAGGAGGGAAACGATGATGGCCTAGGGGGGATGAATCATGTATCGTATTCTTTTATTTCAACAAATCTAAACTTGTATAAATTTTATGATCTATCGATCTATGGGTAGAAGAAGTTTGCAACAATCAATCTCATCCCTAGCATGATTTCACTTCTCTTTATCCATGTCTTTCGTTGATCTTCAAACAACAAGTTATAATGGCTTCAATTTTCATTCACATTACTTACAAGCCATCTTTGATTTGTTGTATCATTAATTGTAAATAAATCTCAATGGATTCGTTCAACAAGTGGTTGCATTGGATTTATGATTTTACCTAACACTTGTCCAAATTGGTTAGAGTAGGGTAGGTAGGATGAAATAAGCCTTTCCTGGCAGTAGTGTAGAATCTCGCATTTTTACCTGAAGCTCACCTTTGAATCTCTTAGTGTAATTTTGTTATCCTGCAAAATAAAAAATCAAACTTTTATTGAAAGTTATGGTTATAGATTAGATTTATTTTCTGCTTTTCAGTTTCATGCATCTTTATTTTCAGTATTTTATATATTATTCACATATTGTTCTGACGACCGGTCTGTGAGTTTGGTATAGCTCTGGACATGTTGCAGGTAGTCAGGTACATTCTTGGTAGCGGTTGCAGAGCTGGATGTATTCATCAAGGATGCAAGAAGCACAGTGAGAGGACCAGAGATTCTGAAGGTTCTCAAGCGCTCTTTTCAGCGGAGCACCTGTCCTAGCTGGAGCCAGATATTATCACATATATAGTATCCAGGCTACCCTATTCTATTTTTCAGACACGGTACATTTTTCAGCCAGATCTCTTACATATGAGATGCTGAGATGAGCAGTTTTGATGGATCATTATTATATTAGTGGACTATTGTACTCTCCCATGTCAAGACTGAGTCTCAGGACACTCAGATTTGAGGACCGATGTAGCCATTTATGTCATTACAGAGCAGTTATTGATGCCCAGTTTTATATCAGTACTTTCTCATTGGACAGATGGTGTCTCAGATGGATTATATTGCGTGATTATGAATCAGCTTTTTATATTGTGTTATGGTTATGATTGCTCTTATACTGATTTGTGTGACATGTATTAACTTGTGGTATCATGATCTCGCGGTCATAATTATATGGACTAGGATGTATTTTGTACTATGTATTGATGTCCCTACTTAGACTTGGAAGTTCCTGATCTATACTCATTGGTTTTACCCTCCTTAGAGATAATAGAGGTAGTCATTCCCACCATTGTTTTGGCTTGCTAGTGTTGGCTCCATCATTCATTGTCTTCACCTATCCATTACCTTCCGGTTTAGTTTTCAACCCGACTGACTTCTTGACTTACGGCATGGAGGACCTTTTTTCCCCGCCAGAACTTTTGTTGGACAAGCCTCCTTGTTTATATTGTGTCTCGGCTTTGAGTTGGTGACAAAACTTCCCTTTGGTCAGTTGGATTGTATGCCTAAATCATTCTGGTCGGTTGTCCCGATGTTTGGCATTGTGCAGAACTCCCCTTGCTCACTTGAGATGTTGTTGGCTAAAACTGAAAACTCATGTACTACATGTATTGGAAATATTGAATATGTGCCCATGGAAAATGAAAATGATAAAACTGTGTTTGTTAACATATGTAAAGAGGGCAAGAGCAATGAAATGCTAAAATACTCCTTGAAGAGTATAAGAAAAGGTCCAAAAAAGCAATGGTTAAAAATATGCTATATCCAAACACTGTTGACCTTATAAAAATAAATATGTCTCGGATGAAAGCTACAATTAGCTATGTTTTTAAGCACTGGTGAAGTCCCAAAGGGTCATATAGGCCAAAAAGGCCATGGAATAAAAATTTATGATCCTAATGAACCTGGATCAAGTTTGATATATTCATGATGCCTAGGTTGAATAAGCACTCTCTAAACAACTCAACCATTTGTGAGGCACTGCCATTCCTTGTGTTGTTGTTTGTCTGGCATTGGTTATAGTGAGTATTCCCTTTCCATATCCAAAGTGTCATGATGTTAAGTAGGAAGTCATCATTTCCCTTAGCCTTTTCAATTTCTTCCTTCACCCTTCATTAGCAAATTGACTACAACTATGAAGTGAGTATAGTCCTGAAAGTGTAAGTCTGAGTAATAATAAATAAAGCCTTATATATGTATTGGTTGATGTACCGCCAGTGAAATGAATGCTACTTGTTGTGATTGTTGTTTGACTGAGTTGTAGAGCATGTCTTAGCCTTTTAACACTTGCAGCAAGATGATAATAGTCTGAGTTATTATTGGTGTCTGATCATTTAAAGATGGTTATATTGTTTATTGGATATGATTGATGATCAGATAGAGACCTGTGAGGGGTATGAGTATACACCTTAGATGGATTTGGACTCTTTGAGTCTAATGAGACAATTTATTTCTAGTTTCGGGCACTTGCAGATATGATCAGGCTCATTTTTCCTTTCTGATGTAGTTTTTCTTCACAGGTTGATATGTCTGAGCAGGGAGATGTTTTAGTTGGATCTCCTAGGGCGTTGTATGGGCATAGGAGGTGCAACCACTTGTTTGTACCATAGTACCCCCATCCCAGAAAGCCTGGTGGGCTCAATTTGACAACGCAAGCACCCTAGGAGGCTGTTTTGGCACGATCACATTTCCCGAGGCTGATTAAAAAATGATTAAATGGCTATTGAAGAAATCGATTTGGGCTACTGAGGCAAGAAAATGACATGGGATGAGTCACAATGATGAGAGTGATGTCCTCCACACCTTCTCCAGTAGTTGCAGCACCTGATTGGGCCCACACCTATTTTTTGGGTATTTTTATATTATTTTCTAGAGCTTTTGGGAGGCTCACGATTTCCTCAAGGAGGCACAAAGTCAAAGAATTAAATTATTATATTATTTTATTGTGCCATGGAGAAACCCAGAGGGAGTTAGTCAAACACTCCTTGGACCCACCATGTGCTTCATTTATTTCTTGTTGAGTTTGTTACCCTCTTTATGGGTGATTTAGTCGACTTCGGTACTTTATGGTTATATTGATCCATGTATTGTATGTTGAGCTCATCTCAACCATTGATTTGAACATTTTATCTTTTAATTAAAGCCACTCATTTTGAAAGTGGTTAGGATTCGGTTATGATTGTGGTTCTCTCATTTATATTTAAAGGAGAGAGCTTCTCATTTGTAAGGGGTGTTTGGCTCTTGGATCTGTATAATAGAAAGATTTTTCCGTGGATATTTTCTGGATCTGCTTTGCATCTGTTGTTCTCAAATGGTGATTGAATAGTCTTCTGCTTCCTAGCATTTTTGAAATTCATGTGAGATCTATATTTTTTTGCTATCATTGTCTTGTCAACAGGAGGGCGTTTTGGCTGGAACGTTTTTGTAGGGGGGCCTCAACTCGCTCGGTTATCTTCGTCTTGGATCAGGGGGTTTTCATTAGTTTCATTGTGATCTATGTATGATTACTTCTGTTTACTTTCCTATAGCATTTAGTTTCTTTGTCTTGTCTTAGAAAATCTGATATTGTTGACATTTGCTCATGCAAGGTAGGGGTCGCATTGGTGGCTTGTGGCTTACATCCGTCATAGAAATCACTTGGATCTTCCAGAATTGATCGGGATAGCAAGGATCATCACCGTTAAGACTTCTACAAGCATTTTCAGGTACGATCCAACAGGTAACTCTCTTCTCTTTAACAGATCTGAATTCATTGTACCTGCTTCTCCTTCCATTTTTCTGAAACTCCTAAAATACTAAAAAACCCTAAAAAGTACTAAATCTGGGAACCGTCCGATCTTTGGCCAAACCCCTTATGGGTTTCATAGATCGGGCCTCCCCTTCACTGAATCTACTGCAACACTTGTCAATTTCTTGCTGGTTTGACCTAGATCTGGTTTTTAGCCTAAAAACTGCATAACCCCCCACTAAAAATTTGACCTGCTAGGGTTTTTACTTTTTCTGATTTCTGACTTCATAGACTGATAGATCGGGTCCCACACAGTCCAAATCACCCTCAACGCTGTCCAGATTCATGGCAGTTTGACCTAGATCTGAGTTTTAGATTAAAAACAGCCCTAGCGCCTTCACTGAAAACTGGACTTTTTTGGAGTTTACTTTTTCTGAAATCTGACAAGGCAGGTGGATAGATCAAGGCTTGAGCACTCCAGAACACCCCCAACGCTAAGCTAGTTCCTTCCAAGTTGCCCTAGATCTGAAAAACTGACTTTCAGCCTCCTAGCCCCCTCATCAGATTTTGACTTTTCCAGATCTGATCTTTCTTGCAATTTTCTGACTTGGGTTTATAGATCGAGCCATCCTGATCTCATTCCCCTCCAACGCTGAGCTAATAGTCTCCTGGTGGCTCTAGATCTGCAGATCTGCCTCTCCAAACCCTAGCGCTAGCCTGAATCTTCCGGGCCAAATCCTTTTCTGGGTCCATAGATCAGGACATATCACAGGTGGGTTCATTGAAGCGTTGTGCTGATACTAACTCCATTGCCCAATGCACGAAAGGCACTGATCTCCTATATCTAGCGCTAGCCCTAAATTAACCTTACTCCCATTTTCTTTGCCAACATTCATTGATAACTCAAGTTACCTATCTTTCATTGAGTCTGTCTCCTTGGTACTAGATAGTCCCAACTCTGTCCTTGCTTACCCTATCACAGTTACGTTTCTCAAGACAGTGGTCATCTCCATTAGTTGCTAGTACCTAAACCCTAGAGATAGGGTTTCCATTTACCTTACACCTTACGTACCTCAAAGCCACATTTGATCTGTTCTGGTGTCTAGGTTTGATCTCTCCTGTCGGGAGTAGATCTGGGTCTCCCCCGTTGTTTTCTTGGACTTAGATAACATAAAGTGAAGGCTGCCTTGATTGGCATGAAAACTATCCATTTGGGAGTCTAGGCAGTCTTGGTTCCACCCCTTAGTTGCTTTCCCCTCTATCAACCATCCTGGATCCACCTCACATAGGCAACTACAAGGTTGGTGATAACAATGACTTAGTTCATTCAAGCAAAGCAATAGATATGGTACATAGTTCACAGATGAGCATATCAAATAGAGACATGTTTATTGTTAAAATAATGTAACTTTGGAAGCTATTCTATTTGTATTATTTCTATTCCTCCATTTGGACATGTCCTTGATGTAATTGGTCATGTAAAAGTCATGAGGTAAAACCTCCATTGTAAGTCGGGGTAATAGTACCCACAAAAGTATTTAATAAATATTATTTTGAGTCTTTTTAGGTAGGTCGGCCTTAATTAGAGAACCTGGCCAATATAGTTAGGTAATTGAGTCACTCACCTGATGAATATAAATAGGTGAGGCGCCTCTTTCATTTGTACACACTTTTCTATCAAAAAAGTTTCCTAGAGAGAGAAGAATAAGTGCGCTAGAGAGAGGAGTTGTCTTGGGGTTTTACACTATCTTGGCGGAGTTCTATATTGAGAAATTTTTGCGAGGTTTTTTCCCTTATGGTTTCCCTGAGGAAAATATCTATGTTCTTTGTGTTGCCGTGCTTGTTTTTCTTTCAGTGATCCTACTATTGTAAATTGTTTTAGAATGTCTAAGCAATTAAGAAAACTTAACATTTATGGTGAGATTAGGTATATTGCTTCTTAGTAGGATTTTGCTCTCTGATGTATACTAACACCTTTGACTTGTTATGCTATGATGATTATGGTGACCTATGCTTATATTATATATTTTGTTGATGATTAAATTGAGTTGAGAATGATTAGAGAATCTGATGTTGAATACCATTGCTTATGCCATGCTTTACACAACTTTTAAACTTTAGTGCTATGTTGGTCCCATGTATCACTTGTCCCCATCCATCCAATGTCATCCTTAAATTATTTTTTCCATGACTTATGTTTGATTGAAGCATGTGACATTGAAGATCATTTTCCCCAATTTGACCCTGTGCATGATGGACTCCATGTTTTTCTGTGTCTCTAGCTTTGAAGCATGTGGCTTGGTCAGTGTGGCCAAGTTCACCGGATCGTTTTCCTTTAGCCCTCAAAACAAGTGCTCCAAATAATAGTGTTTTTTAAACACTATAACAAATAAAGTATAAAGTTAGTCATTTGCCAAGAGACGAGCACTCATCCTTTATTATGATGTGAGGTCATTTTCCCCCAAAGGGAAACAGGGTGGCCACTCTATCGTGCCTATGGATGGTGGTGGGAAAAGGAGGTCATACCGAGTCATTATGTGAGGCCCACAAGGCTAGTCAGGACACCTGCTCTTGGTGGATGGCTAGTTAATTAAATGCCAATAAAGTAAGTGTTTTAAAAAGAGTTAATGGCCAAAGGATGAGAACTCATTCATTGTATAGTGTACGACTCATTTTCCCCTACAGGGAAACAGGGTGAGGCTAACCTGTCAAGGTTATGCCTTTGTTATTTTTTGGAAGCCCAGAAGGCTTTCCAAGGCACCTGCCTTTGGAGGTTTACTAGTGTTGTGCAAGTAAAGTCTTTGTAAATGGATACATGCTAGAGCCTAAAGGAAACAAGCCCAAGTACTTTATCCATTTGTGAGACACCACCATCCCCTATTGCTATCTGTCATGCATATGTCATTGTGGTTGTGTTTATTTGTCATCATTTGGAAAGATCATATGGTCAAAATTAACTAGAAGTCATCGCCCTTTTACCTTAGCCTTGTTTTCCATCTTCACCCAGCATTAGCAAATTGATTAAACTTTGGAAGTATAGCATATACAAGGGACTTTCAAAAGATTCAAAGACTGTTCAGAGACACAAGTATATTTTATTATTATTATTATTACTATCGTCACCATGATTCTGATTAGCATAATTTGAGTTGTATTTTAATATACATCTTGGAGCAATCCTTACCTTGAATGTATGCATGTTTAGTTATTTTTAGTATCTCACCTTCAATTTGGATACTTTGACCAGGTCAACCCAATTGACCGTAGTCAAACATGGTTCCCAAGGAAGTGACTACAAAAATTGACAATGCTTATATTTGCTCTAGACATGCCCAGGACCAATACTATAGTCTTAGTTTTCATTGGATGGTCACAGTTATTGAGTTCCAGAGTTCATTATTATTTTTTATTAACTCTAGCCATTATTTTTATTATGAGATGATGATATATTTGACATTTCGGTGGATTAGTGAGTATGAATAGTCACCAGTACCATTCTACCATGTCTCTGGACACTTCTATGCATCCAGTTTTCCTTAGTTCTCAGCCGGAAGAAAATTATGATGGATATTATTATTTTCAGAGGTTGTAGCACTAAAAAATGAACTATGGAAATCACTGAAGAAATTGAATTGGCTTGTGTGGTCAAGGAAATGGAAAGGAAATGATTATTGATTATGTATTTTGGCTCTCTGTATCATTTGGCATCAATTTCATCCATTTCATGCTTCAAATTATTATTTTGGCTCTCTTAGGGACGACGTCCCCCATAGGGTGAAATTGGTTAAAATGGCCAAAATAAAAGTGTGTAAATCAAGATGTATATTTTGAAATATGTATGGGGGGACCCCCTAATGACCCCCCCATGTCCCCTGTGTGTCAAGCTTGCAAAAATAATGATTTATCATGTTGTAAAAATGGGCTTTATGAGGTAATTTCCCCCCCTCAAATGTAGTTGTCTAAGTTGATCCATGTAATGTAAAATTAAAAGATTTTCACTGTTGATGATGTTTTAATCTCAACTGTTGGATGGATGTTGGTTAGAATGTGGAGACACTCTCAATCTACTTAAGAGTTGTGACCCCCTCATTGTATCCCATCGGAATATTTTGTGCTCTTGGCTCTCGACATTTGAATAAAAATATTTTTGCAAAAATTCTTGGATCTTCTTTGTGGAATGTTATTGTCTATGATTGGAAAGTTTATCATGCTTAGAATTTGAAATATTTTTTCGGGGCATCAAATATTTGTGGAAGATAGGGTTTTGCATGTACGAGGGTGTTTTCTCTTGAGGCGTTTTTGTGGATCTCCCAACTCGTTTCTCTTGAGGACGTTTTCTCTTGGGGTGTTTTTGTGGATCTCCCAACTCATTTCTCTTGAGGACGTTTTCATAATTAGGGGGTTTTTCAATAGTATCTTTGAAATTTGATCTACACTCTGATTTTCTTGCATCTCCAGTGTCTTTTCATGCGTAGCAAATCTCATTTTCAGTAGTTTGACTGTACGGGGAAGAAGGATGCACTACCTCACTTGGGAAAATTGTTTCCACTTGGTACTTCGTCAAAATCGCTTCAAATTGACCGAGGCAAGATAAAACATCATTTACAAGGCATCTACAAGACTTTTCGGGTAATATCTACTCATAATCTCTTGTTCTAAATTTCTATTCCATTAGTTTTTAAATTCTCTGGTGAAACTCTCATTTTAAAACCCTATATTTTTAGATTTATAGGATCTGGTTTGCAGATGGATTTAAAACTTAAACCCACCTTGGAAATAAATTAAAACCCCTTAGTTTAAATTTTCATGACCATCAGAATCCATTTGTCCATCTAACGCACTGGCTGGCCATTCCTCTAGGGAAAGATGCCCTATTTGAGGAAAGTGGGTATTCTTTGTTCCGCAAATTGGGTATTGCTAGTTTCACTTCTAATTGCATTATCTTACACCTAGCAATAAATTTGAGTGTCTAATTTTTATATAATTTTACCATTTACCTCTATATCTCATTTTCCATACTTAAAACCCTAGAGTAAATTGGTGTTTTCATATAGACGCTTGTTCTCTCTTAGTAATTGTGTCAGACTCTAATTAACTATCCTACTAAGAGATTTAATCAAGTTTCCCCAGGTTTTATACTTGAATTCCTAGATTCAGGGTTATCTTGGTTATAAGGACGCCCTCTAGGATTAGTATCTACATTGAGTCTAAAGTTTCGGTATCCTTGACTGACGTGACTTCTGAGTTTCTTTCATAGGTCTTGGATATCGTAGGTCACGACTTTAGTTGTCTTTTCTCTCTGCCATCCTGGATAGGTTCACCTTACGAGGCAACTACAGGTACTAGCTTGCGTGGTAACAACTTTGAGCCTCATGTGTGAACACCCTAGCTTACTAGGGGTTATTGTTGAAGAGAGTAATCTCACCCGTAGTTAGGTTAGAGAGTTAGGTAACCCACGGCGGTATTTACCTAACTGTGGTATTCACCCACAGTATTATTGTTTTGTAGTTCCTATTTAAACACCTCTGAATAATGAGAAGGAAATCATCTGCCCGTACTGTTTCTTGCTCCATTATTTTCTTTCACATGGTATCAGAGCTTACGGCCTGATCCTTCCAATTGTTGGGGTAAGCCATTTCACAGAGTGGAAAGCACTCCCATATTTCCAAATTCAGATCTAAGTCTTATAGATCTTTCCAGATCTGAGCAACCTCCAACTTTTCGGAGAGATTCCATCAAGAAGGGCAACACTCCAGTGCCGTAATTGTTGTCAGCGATTCTCTTACTGTTGAGATCTGAGTTGAAAATGAAAATTCCAAGGAAAAGAATTCTTTAGCGATCTCCTCCAGTGTCCAAGATCTTCAGCGTAGTTTCTCCAGATCTGCGATCTGAGAAAAGATACATAATCTGTAATTCATTGTCCATTAGCGATCTAATCTGGTCAATACAAGGTTGACAGTCGTTTACATTTTCAAACAAACAACAATGTGGACCAACTGGCTTATCAACACCGGAGTCATCAATACGCAGGAAATTCGAATTGGCCTTCCATGATGAGGAAAGGATAAAATCTAATTGCAACGGATTCCAAAATTCTATCTCCGGCGATACGGTAGTACTTGCATCTGAACCAGAGCTTAATGGATTTTGAAATTTCAAAGGAGATATTAAGGTTTTGACCTCGTTTTCGGATTCAATATAATTGGAGCCATCGCGCCATTCCCACACCCGTAGTTAGGTTAGAGAGTTAGGTAACCCACGGAGGTATTTACCTAACTGTGGTATTCACCCACAGTATTATTGTTTTGTATTTCCTATTTAAACACCTCTGAATAATGAGAAGGCAATCATCTGCCTGTACTGTTTCTTGCTCCATTCTTTTCTTTCACAGTTATGACACCTAGAGCACTTTATTATGACATGTACTAGTACCACTTGTAATGAACATAATATAATATATAAAATGAAGTGTCACATCTGAACTAAAGGGTATGATCGTTCAACCATGGTGACCAGTCAATGTGTATAAGTATACTTTCACACATTATTGTGTCATGAATCCCCTATTCTAATCTATCATCTATCATATTCTTATTCAATTATATTTATTACTATCCTATATGGATTTCCATTCTCTATCATTCTTATGTTGGTATTTGTTAGTAAATTAAAATTTGTTTATTTCATTGGTACAAAATCCAGTCCTGATTCCAACTTTTGGCAACGTTATTTTCAAACTTTTTTGATCCAACGTTTTAGCCAATCCCATAATTTCAAAGTTTCTGTGATCCCTAGGTCTTTGACCAAATAAACTGCCCATGACCATTGAAAAACCAAACATTCCAAATCCAAAGAAAAATCTTTCCGCTACAACTTTGTAACTCACTGCCATACATTGAAGTTTGTGAAAATCTTTCCACTCCCTATAAAAATTTAAAAACTACAAATTCGAACAGATTTCTATAAAAAATGAATAAATCAGGAATCCAGTTTACAACCACCATTTAAATCGAGGTGCCATCTCTAGATACTGTGAGGAGGAATTTGTGATATGAAAGAAAATTCAAAAGATATATCTAGAAAATCTAGAAAAAATAATGCAACACTATAAATTTCGCAGCCAAAAATTTGTAACAGAGAATTATTTTAGGCATTAAAGTAAATTATCAATTATACAACACTGTTGGTATAAAATAAATCATTCACATTCCACTGCAGTATTTGAAAGACACGTTCATTATGAGTCTACAATTGTCATTGAGATTGTTATTAAAACATTCTCAGGGAAAGATTCATTATAGAAGGGTTGCAAGAATCATCCATAATAAGGAGTCAAACACTAACGAGGCATGTGGATGTATGCATGTCTATGTTAACCCCTCGTCAAACTGAGGCAAGACCGACGAAGAAATTGGTAATCCATTGGATGTCAATAGAACACCGCCATTTATGAGAAGCATCATGATGGTTGGAGGTTAAATTATGGTTAATTGAGAAACAAATCGTTGTGATATTGGCTACCACAGTTAAAGGTTATTTTCATCCCCGATGGAGCAATTTGAATGGTAAGAGTTCGGCCTGTCCGATTTCCACCTACCTGTATTTACCTACGAAGGTTAAGCGAAATAGAGATGTATTGAAAGCTTAATATTATTATGAGGTTTTAATTCCATTGGGCACCGGAGATGGTATTAATCAGGAGGCCATTTTTTTTAATTTTTCAGTAGTTTCAAATGTTTTGTATTAAGCTGAATTTTTAAAAACTGTATTTTTAAAGATGTGATGGGTTATATAAAACTAGATCTTTGAAAACGGTATTTTTTTTATTTTGGTTGGTTACACGACTAAGTTTTAATTGTTACGTCACTTCGCACGCGAGGCTAGCTTTGTATGTCCACTGGGCTTGTACTTTAAATGCACCAACATGTTTATTAACTCTTTAGGGCCGGAATGGTGCCGTTTGTTAACCCACGGTATAGTGAAGGCACTTTCGATGGTTTTGCCGACCCACTGGCCTGGTCATGTTTGTTTGCATTAATCTTTGTATATTTTGTTGTACTGGACACCATAAACCCCTTAGACGAGTGAACTGTGAGTACGTGTTGCAATTATTACCATGAATTGATATATTTACTTTTTCTTGTATTGTCTTAATTATTTGTCAGGGGAATTTTTTATTTTTTCACTGGAAAAAGAACCGTTTTAAATTTGATAAAGCTGTGTCTAAAATGAAGAACGTGATACATACAACAAAAAATATTTATACAGTGATGTATTAAATATGCCAAGAATGGTATGAGCAAAAGCTTTTACAAAACTAGTCAGCTAAAAGACCATCGTTGCTAACCAAGCAAGATAGCTGAGGAAACCCAAAAAATCAGTCAAAGCTGTGTCGAAAAATCAGTGAATTCTTGTTACTCACTCACGCTAGGCTAGTGATGTTGCATGTCATTCACATAAGCTACTACCTACTCATCCTTCGTCTTTTCTTTCATTTCATTAAAGAAATAAATAAAATCCAAATTAAGATTTATTTAATGGAAGTTTGCATATGTTCTCGTTTATAAACTTTTAAATAAAGAATGTAAACATTGATATAGAGTAGGTGATCTTATCATGCTTTTACAGGTATGTGGCATTGTTCCATCATTCCTGAAATGAGGTAATCAAAATATATCATAAAAATTAAATTGTTTTTATAATATTTACTAATGGCTTTAATGTTAAATTATTATAAATAATTCATGATGTTAATATTAATTTTAGAATGAAATATGGTTTTTACAGTTTTTAGTTTTACTTTTAGTATATTTACATAAATTTAAATTTATCTTAAATTTTAAAATTTATATTTATGATAATAGTAAATTTAAGTTTATTTCAAATTTAAAAGCTTCATAATAATTTAATAAGTTTACAATAATTTAATAAATTCATAATAATTTAAGATGATAAAATTTAAAATTTAATAGATTTACAATAATAATAAATTTAAATTTATTTCAAATTTAAAAGATTCATAATAATTTAGTAGGTTTACAATAATTTAATAGATTCATAATAATTTAATGATTAGATGACAAAATTGATTGTTGAAAATGATGTAATGGTTAACCATGTTTTAAGTTTTCATTATTGAATTCTGTTTTTTTATTGCAAAAATAGATTCATCTTCCTTAAATACTCCACGACTTGGATTGTTCAATCTTAACAAAATACATGTCCAAATCCAACAACTCCAAGTCTATAAAAATGGTTTGAAAAGTGGCTAGGAAAATAGTCAAAATCATACATTGCTTGCACTAGACACACTTTACCCATGCACATATGTGAGACAAGTAATCTATGCACATTAGAGACATGATGCTATACACATAACTCATCCACAACTACGAACCATAAAAAGCCTTCTTTGTTGTAGTTAGATTGTTAACATTCATCACTTATTGTCAAGTCCTTAAACTTAGAAGATCAAATCCTGGAATTCTGATCTTTTTTAAGGTGTTATAAGAGCTTGATCTAAAGAAAAAGTATGAAATATTCTATGAGAATTCACATGAAGGAAAGAAACTTACAATATTTCCAGTTTTGGCATATTTGCTAATTCAGGAGGAAGTTCACCTGTCAAGTTGTTATTATCCAACAGGCTGCAAAAAAAGAAAAGATTGCAATTTGAACCAAAGAGCAACATTATTGCATGCAAGTTACCATTCAAAACAAACACAAATAGTTGGAAATATAATTTAGAGCATTTAATGTCTCTCTAAAAATTTAGAATCCCCCAATTTCAGACTAATACTTTGCACATTGTACAACGGTATAACTTTAAGCAAAGGCCAGAAGTTAGAACTTACAGATGAATCAACACTGGAAGTTTGGAAAGCTCTTTTGGTATTTGACCACTCAATGAATTATTATTCATATGACTGCATTCAAATATATATAACAGCAAAATTAAGGAATTAGAAGCTGGTAATTCCGCAAGTCAAAGAATTCATATTTCCCATATTTCTGCAATAATATATTTCTGTATGGAAGACTCGATCATATTCACAAAGGACTCACATGTGCAACACTTTATTCAGATTTGCAAAGGACTTTGGTATAGACCCCGACACGTTGTTCAGATCAATTTGTAATCGGATCAAATTGGGAAGGTAACCAAGCTCTTTGGGCAATGGACCTGATAAATGATTGCCATTCAAAAGCCTATAACATACCACAAGGAATGGTCACATTTCAGATCATTCAAAAAAAATTCTAAAATATAGCCAGGAAAAAACAATTTGTAGATTCCTTCTCTGAATTCAGAACTACCTTCTTTTAAATAGACTGCATGCATTAACTGGTAAACTACCTACCTAATATTAAAACTGCTCATTTATGTAAAAGTATAGAATATTATTTCAGAATCAAAGTTTGGCAACAAAAAGATAGAATATCTTATTTCACAATCAAAATATGCATCAGAGTTTCTGAAAAAGTTCATAATGGAAGATTGTGATACCAACAGGGCACCAATGGAGGTAGTATTGCAAAAGATGATAAACCAAAATCTCTTAATGAATCATAGTCTCTTCAACTTGTAGGGAGTTTAGTATATCTTACAATAACTAGACTATATATAAAACTGTAGTTAGTATTTTGTCTAGATTTTTGAATTGTACCAGTATGATACATTGGAATGCATCAAGGAGAGTGATAAGGATGAATTATGGAACTCATTTTCATTAGGGACCAGTATCTTTTTATCAGAGATGATTAAAGCTGCACACATGGTGCCAATAACGAAAAATTGTGTATAAGATGCATCAGTCAGTTGGTTTTGAAATTGTGTCAGAACTGGAGGAAATTTCTATGGTGAGGTTCTGGAGTCACCTTTACTGTAGTATATTGTTTGAGCCCGTGATCACAACACAAACAAGATTGATGATTGAAGGAGCCACCAATGCATAGTCATCTTCTTCAGAAAAAGGGTCACAAGGTAGTAAACCTTCCAAACTATCATCAGTATGTTCATTACAGATTTCATCATAAGTTTCACTATATGCTTCTGAAATGGTTTCTTCTTGAGGTAGATCTGTGGCACAAAATGTGATCATCTTCTTCACTAAAATAATCTTGAAGACACTCTGAAACTTCCATGGAAACATGAGGGTCTTTGACAATATCTTCAATTAAGGGATTTTCACATGTTTCTTCAATGGGATCCTCATGGAGGGGCTCTTCTTTCAGGAAGAGTTGCTCAAGGGCGGAAAATGTGGGTTCTTCAGTCCTCATCAAATGTTCATGCTGCATGGAGGCTTCAAGATAAAGCTTTTCATCAGGAAGGAAGCAAAGGCATTTCTTAGGAATTTTTCCATATTTGTCCCATCAAAATACCACTTTATTAGAAAAATCCTAAAGAAACTTGAGAGGGAGGTAATACATCTATCAAGAATATCCTCAATAAACCAATAATAAGCACCCCCCTCCAAAGAACTTGCAAACATCAGTATCATAATATCCTCATAAACAATGTAAAAGTCAGCCAAAAACATTAAGAAAAGCCATGATGTGTAATCTGGCTGAATCATCATTTCCATGACCATGAAAGATTGGAAGGTAACTTGATATATTCTCACCATCATGAGAGTTGGGAAAACCTAAGATGTTTGAAAATTCGATGGGAACAAGTAAATTGGAAATCTGAGCACCAGCTTCTTCATCATCCATATTCAGCTAATCGAAGCATATATCAAGAATAACAATAGAATGTATCTTGTACTGAATTAGAAGAGTTGTCAAAAACTTTATTGTTGTATGAGTTTGTCTACACACAATCAATGAGAAAGCAGGGTTTTATCCCTTCAATGGAGTCCCCATGTGAAAAGAAAAATATGCATTTATAAATCTTTCACAAAAATTATTTTTTGTTTTTCCTTGTAAACATAAAATACTGAAAATGTCAATGGAGTCGCCAGATGAAAATTAAAAATCTACTCTAAGCATTCATTAAACAAAGAAAAAACAAAAAGGTGAAAAAAATAATCGTACTCCGGGAATAAAAAGATTTATCCTCGACAAAGGCGCCAGAAAATGTTGCTGCCTTTCACACACTTGGGGGGGGACGTGGAAAAAATCTTCAAGCCACTCGGTGCATCCTTGGGGGAAAGTCTTAAGTCAAGGTTGTCATCTTGTTTTTGACTCCTCTGTTTAGGCCAACTCCTAACAAAGCCAAGTGGGGTATACCCTATGAGTTGCTAAGGCTGATTAAGCTTTAGATGGTAGTTTATGATTGAGTAAATTGTTTAAGAGTTTCTATAAAAGTGATGCAAGAGACTGCAATAGTGATTAACACAACAACATGAAATAAAAATTAATCCATCCGCATAAGATTCACTTTAAGCAAAATGATTGTATGATGTAGACCAGTGCTAAAAATGGAGTCTGAAATGGAGTGTTGTTGGAGTGCTGAATGTATTGGAATTGTTCTTCGTCAATTTTAGTTTATTATGGAAGATGAGTGAATTAGATTAGGGGGAAGGGAACTCCAAATAAACCTAAAGGTATGAGGAATGTGTCCAAACCATTATCCGATGCGGTTCCACGTGAGGAATATGTGAGTTGGATCGAAGTCACTGAGACGTGTCCAACACTACACCAACAAGAGTGTAGCCTCACGGTGTCCCGAGGTCACTACCCAATTGTTCCCGCTTCCTATGTTAACTTTCCCTGCAGCAGATTAAATCGAGGCATTGGATTTTCGCCTTGGGAGGTTAATTTAAAAGTGAGCCTAATTAAACTAGTCCCCCATGTTGCTTTTGATGCAACCAACTGTTTGGTTGAATCGCAGCGGTGCAGAGCATACACAACGGATTTTTGGCAAAGTTTTAAGGATTTTATGTGCAATGTGTTTGCTTGTTTAATAAATCCCCAAAAATCTATTTTAGGATAAAATATCTAATCAAGAGAGAAAGGGGTGTAAATTGTACAAAAAAGTAAAGAACAACACAAAAGCAACAATTTTCTAATCAGTCCTACCATGCATCTCTTTTCCCTTTCGGGTAACTCAGGAAGTTGTGAGATTAGTATTTGTATTACTTTGAAGAATGAATGATATAATAAAATGAACTTTTATCAAAGCATACTAATCTGCACAAAGAAACTAAGCTAAAACAAGAAAATCACGAAAATTGACACCGACGCAAATCCCCCCTAGGGAGATGGGGAGTGGGCTTTGAAGAGCCTACTTGAAAACTATATTAATCTCAGTTACAATGCTTTTTAGGAAATACCACTTGGTTCTTATAGAAGATGAACCCAAGGGATTACAAAACTCTCAAAATGTGGTAGCAGAAGAAAAGGACACTCTTGGGGAGCTCCGGATAGCCTGAATGCAAGTTTTCGGGCAGCACTTTCTCCTCTTTTTGGACGAATATGTTATCACGAATCCTGTAGTTGCCCCATTGTTACCAACTATTTTGTACCATGGTTGAACCTCCTGTTGAGCTGCCATTTGATGAACATGGTCAATGTTCATATTCAGTGCGGCAGAAGTTCAGAATCTTTTGCCTAGCCAATTTTGGCTAGTCATGTTTATTTTTATGTTGAAATGACCATGCCCCATGGGTTTTTTGTAATAAAGTGTGCTAGTAGGGGTTTTGAGTGGCTCGGTCCCCTAAGACGTAAAATTTCAACTAAGTTATTCCAAGGAGTTTTTTCCCTTGACAATTATGCTTTGCCTATAGCTGAGTATAATCGATGAGGTTTTCTCCCGCTTCCTCCAAAGCCGGAATGCCCGATTTTGAAATTTGGGCCTTGGGGGGTTATTAGAGTCCAACTAGTAACTATAAACCTACTAGACACTATTGGCATATTCTATGGTCATTTCCTAAGCCCCGAGATGCTTTAAAATTTGTCAAAAATTATTTTACCTGCGGCGTTGAGTTTTTTTATTTTTATTTTTTGACTATAGGGAATTAATTAAGCCATTTTGACCATGGTTTAATTGAAAATTTTCAATTTGTAATAATTAAGTGGTCCAGTGGGTGTCTTTGGCAAATAAACACTTATTTTCTAAGACAAAACATTTATTTAACCCTTAGACACACTTATCCTAAGTTTCGGACTATTATTTGGCCTTGAAATTAATATTTTCTCAAAAAACCCAAAAAATGAGAAATATTAATTAAAATAATAAAAAATAATAAATTGGAGAAAATCAAAATATCTCCAAAAAAGGCCAAATTGAATAAAATAAAGAGCTAATTAGCTCGACACAGAGCATCTATGATGATTCCAATCAATATCGGCTAGCTTCAAATCAAGTATCGGAGTGTAGGAGTTGAACTATTAGTTAGAAATTTGCCCTCTTTGGTCAAATTCGTTTTTTGTTGAAGTGTGGGTTATCTATTGGCTGGGTGATCATTACGAGGGAAGATGAGCCTGTTAGATTTTTATCATTTAAGCAATATGATCTTAGGATCTTATCTGAGAGAATAGCATGCACAGCAATAAACACAAGAGACAAAAGACACAAAGAATTTTCCTCGAGGAAACCATAAAGGAGAAAACCCCGCAACTTCCTCAGAGATAGAATGAGCACCAATGGCAGCAGTAAAACCCGAAAACATAAAGATGATCTCCAACAGCTTGTTCTCTCTCTCTCTCACTTGAGAGATCTTCTCCTCTCTCACTTATGCGCCCCAATGAGTGAGTGTGTGTGTGATAAATAGAGAGTCTCACTCTCTATTTATATTCTTTCATTTACTTAATGTCCACTCCAACATCTCGGCCCCACTTAACAATTACTTACTAGGGCCGACATCTCTAGGAGAGTCTAATAACCCTAGTGCCCCACAACTGTGGAGATTTTGCCCCTCTGATCAACAAGGAGGGTTAACCTTAACACAATGGTGGGGACTATTGCCTCAACTTACAATAACTCACCTAGGGCCTACTTCTCTAGGATAGTCTAATAACCCTAGGGCCCCACAACTGTGGGGACTTTAACCCTTGATCAAATAGGAAGGTTACCCACAATGACTTTACATGACTTGTTTACATTATTGAATCTCCCGATAGGAACATCGGGGCATGACATGACTCAAATACATTACAGACACTTCCCGGAATAAACATCGTGGTACAATACATAAGATATACAAGTGAATACATTCTGAAGTTACAATTACATCAACACTCCCTCTTAACTAGGAAGGTATTCTCTCGACACAATTTATCAGCACAATTCTTCTTCTCTGGATCATCTCGATCATCATCGGGTTCTCGTCATCTTCATCTTCAAGTCATCTTCATTTGGATCTGGATCATCACTGGATCTGGATTATCATTGAAACTGGATCATCACTAGATCATCATCAAAGCTGGATCATCATCACTGCTTCTGCCATCTTAATCAAATGGTGCTATCTCTTCATTCTTCTCATCACAGGAATTTCTACAGAGCCAACCCTTTTTCATGCTGGTTGTAGGCCTAGCCTCCAAGTAGGTCTTCATCTTCCTCAGCACTTATATCTGACCATGATAGGAAACTCATTCACATATCATGTCTGAAAGGCTCTACTCTTATATCTGACCATGATAGGAAACTTTATTCACACATCATGTCAGAAAGGCTTTGCACTTACATCTGACCACGATAGGAAACTTTATTCACACATCATGATAGGAAACTTTTATTCACACATCATGTCAGAAAGGCTCTGCACTTATATCTGACCACGATAGGAAACTTTATTCACACATCATGATAGGAAACTTTTATTCACACATCATGTCAGAAAGGCTCTCAACCCCAAGCTGAGTGTCAGTCCCAGACTGAACAAATTCCTGGTAACTGACCAAGTGCCTCCATTCTCCCAGAGAATGGCATTTAGCACTTATATCTGATCATGTAGGAACCAATCTTACAGTCACATCAGAATGGCTCAGCACTCATATCTGACATGTAAGGAACCAATCCTCTCACCATGACAGAATGGCTCAGCCCTTACATCTGACCATGGAAGGAACCAATCCTCTCACCATGTCAGAATGGTTCACAGACTCATCACTTCCCCTTGGAGGGAACCTCGATCTAGAGAACACCAAGCTTCTCCTTGAAGTACTCAAACTTCACTCTAGCCAATGGCTTAGTGAACACATCAGCTATATGTTCGTCTGTCGCAACATACTGGAGCTTCACTGCTCCTCTCTGCACCATATCCCTGATATAGTGATATTTGATCTCGATATGCTTTGACTTGTCATGGAACACCGGGTTCTCTGACAACTTCACACAACTCTGGTTGTCGCAATATATACAAGTAGTATCCAACTGGAGATCAAATAAATCAGACAGTAGCTTCCTCAGCCATACTGCCTCACAACTAGCTAAACAGGCTGCGACATACTCTGCTTCAGCTGTACTTAGTGCCACGCAAGACTGTTTCCTGCTAAACCAAGAGATCACGCCTGATCCCATACTGAAGCAACACCCTGGGGTGCTCTTTCTATCAATGGCACTTCCTGCCCAATCTGAATCAACATAACCTTCCAGGTTAATCTTCTGATCAGCCTTATCCTGGAGCCCATAATCAATTGTACCCCTCAGGTACCGCAGAATATGCTTTGCAACAATCAAGTGAACATGTCTCGGATCTGTCAGGAACTGGCTCAAGGTGTACATAGCAAAGAAAATATTTGGTCTTGTATTCGTCAGGTACATCAAGGACCCAATCATCTGATGATACATTGTAGCATCAACCGACTCTGATGAAGCATCGCTCAATAGCTTCAGGTTCGATGCCATAGGTGTGGTCATGACCTTGCGATCCATCATCCCGAACCTCTTCAGGATCTCTACTACATATTTCCCTTGTCCAAGGGAGATTCCATCTGCATTCTACCACACCTCCATGCCTATAAAGTAGTGCATCATATCCAAGTCCTTCATCTCGAACTCGGCAGCAAGTCTCCTTCTTGCAACTTTAATGAGTTCCTCTTTTTTTTTAGGAACAAGTCATCGACATATAACAGGAGCATCACTGGTCTTCCACCTTCAACCTTGAAGGAAAGGTAAATCCTGGAGTCATCAGTAATCTATCCATCCTGTCGTACCATGTCGAACCTCAGGATCTTCTACAGTCACTCCCTCTGAAGAGGAGCATCAGTCTCCCTCTGTCTTTCGTACTCTATGCACTAAAAACATTCTGTACCGGAATGACAAGTAGCTTCCTCTGCTACTAATATTCTATGTATCCATCTAGGATCATTGGATACCAAGATCCTCTATCTTGAACTTTTTCAAAAGTTCTTCTTGCACCCATTTGTGAGCTTGTCATCCTCTATAGACTTTCATCTTCAACCTTGTAGCAAAGGTTTAGATCTTCATCGAGCTTCTCATGTACGTGTTATCCCATGGGTGTCTTCTGAGCTCGTACAAGGCCTTCTTTCATTTGCACACATGATTTTCTCTGTCATGTGTCTCAACTCCCACTGGCTGCAAATGTCTCTTCGTAGTCTATGCCTTCTGTTCGTGAGAAGCCTCATGCTACGAATCTTGCCTTGTATCCCATGATGTTTCCATCTACTGCATGATGGAACTACGAACTTTCCTTCATGTATCGATACTGCATCCTAGACATCATTCAAGTCTTCCCTTTCTTCTTGGTTATTTCTTCATAGCTGAAAAGTTCTGCATCAATGATGTCGCTACATTCGTCATATTATTCTTTGTCTGTCGTCACTTGTTCTTCGGAACAAGTCTCATCCTTCTTTTCTTATAGGTGATTATGTACACGATCTTTCCTACAAGTCAAATGCATTAGTTGTATGGTTAGAAACATTTCATAAGACATATTCATAATGAAAAATTCTTTTGCATCAAAATATATGATTATGCAACTATTTTAGCCAATACAACATTCATCTATATCTCACAGAAACTTTCTAGATGCCTTCCATCTCTACCAAGACAACATTGAGATTGTGCACTAATCCAATATGTCAGCAAAGAGGTTTCATTCTAGATAAGCAGCAATGGAGAGTTGTATAGAACCATGAGCTTCTTACCCATCACATGCATATTAGTAGTATACTGTCAATGCAAACATTCTATCATGCATAATACATTAACTGAATATAAACAAATGCATGACAAAACAATATCATGAAATGACAATTGAATACTTATCTTTATTTGTTTCGTGGGTAGACTCTTTCTTGAGCCTTCAGCTTCATCATCTTCTTCATTCATAATAGCATCGTTTCTTATATAAATGCTAAGATGGATAAGAGGTTCTTCAAGAGTTGAGTTCTTCATATTCCTCATCGCTTAAGGTATCTTCTTTGAATAGTGAAGTCTTTATCTTCAGTTGCTCCCATCTTCTTTTCTCTTATTATGAGTTGAGCATCTTCTTATGTGTGCTCTTCCTGGAGTCTTTCTGAAAGTAATCACTTCCTTTTGGTACACATTCCTTGAATCCCACGATCCTGGGAGGCCATTCAAGGTAGTTATCACAACTTCTACATTCTCCACTTCTTCTTCTACTGCTTCAGGTTGTTCTTTGATTTGAGATACCCTTGTAAAGTATGATTGTATGGTCTCATCATTCTGGATCTTCACATTCTTCAACTGGTTTCTCGAAGTCATCTTTCGATTTATGTTCTTCCCTTTAAATAGCTTGGTCAAGGAATCAAACATCTCTTTCGGTGTCTTTAGGGAAGACACTTGTGGTATAAGGTTATTCGTAATTGAATCAGCAATGATCTTCTTAGCCTTGACCAAGTTCTTCTGGTGTAAGACTTTTAGCCTCATCTCCCTCTGGAACTGGAACCTCTCTACTTATGTAGGTGTCCAATTCATTTTCTTCAGAGAGATCATATACTTCCGTGCTTGGAAGTTGTCAACTTCACCAAGCTTATCATCAAGTTGATGTGATAGATCACTTTGAAATGAGAACCTCAAATGAAAATAGCAAAAGATTAGATCTTACCGATTTGAGGTGTTCATCGTGGTTTCGAAGCTGGCTGATCTAGGGTTTGTCAGAGAAACCCTAAATCTCAAAACTTGGAATCTTTCAGGTCTGATTGGATATAAATATAGACCTCTTTAAGGTGAGTTGTCCAATGTGTTATCACATATATAGTAGCCAGGCTACCATATTCTATTTTTCAGACACAGTACATTTTTCAGCCAGATCTCTTACATATGAGATGCTGAGATGAGCAGTTTATATGGATCATGATTATATTTGTGGACTATTAAACTCTCCCATGTCAGGACTGAGTCTCAGGACACTCAGGTTTGAGGACCGATGTAGCCATTTATGTCATTTCAGAGCAGTCATGGATGCCCAGTGTTATATCAGTACTTTCTCATTGGATAGATGGTGTTTCAGATGGATTATATTGCATGGTTATGACTCAGCATTTTATATTGTGTTATGGTTATTATTGCTCTTATATTGATTCTTCTGACATGTATTGAATTGTGGTATCATGATCTGGCGGTCATAATTATATGGACTTGGTTGTATCTTATACTATGTATTGATGTCCTTACTCTGACTTTGAAGTTCTTGATCTATACTCATTGATTTTTACCCTCCTTAGAGAGAATAGAGGTAGTCATTCCCACCATTGTTTTGGCTTGCTAATGTTGGCTCCATCATTCATTGTCTTCACCCATCCATTACCTTCCAGTTTTATTGTCAACCTGACTGATTTCTTGACTTATGGCATGGAGGACCTTTTTCCCCGCTAGAACCTTTGTTGGACAAGCCTCCCTGTTTATATTGTGTCTCGGCTCTGAGTTGGTGACAGAACTTGCCTTTGGTAAGTTGGATTGTATGCCTAAATCATTCTGGTCGGTTTTCTCGATGTTTAGCATTGTGCAGAACTCCCCCTAGTCACTTGAGATGTTGTTGGCTAAAACTAAAAGCTCATGTACTACTTGTATTGAAATATTGAATATGAGCCCATGGAAAATGAAAATGTAAAACTGCGATTCTTAACATATGTAAAAAGGGCAAGAGCAATGAAGTGCTAAAATACTCCTTGAAGAGTATAAGAAAATGTCTAAAAAAAGCAATGGTTAAAAAAATGCTATATCAAAAAATTGCTGACCTTATTAAAAATAAATATGTCCCCGATGAAAGCTGCGATTAGCTGTGCTTTTAAGCACTAGTGAAGTCTCAAAAGGGTCATATAGGCCAAAAAGGCCATGGAATAAATGTGATCCTAATGAACTTAGATCAAGATTGATGTAGACACGATGCCTAAGTTGAATAAGCACTCTCTAAACAACTCATCCATCTATGAGGCACTGCCATTCCTTGTGTTGTTGTTTGTCCAGCATTGGTTATAGTGAGTTTTCTCTTTCCTTGTCCAAAGTGTCATGATGTTGAGTAGGAAGTCATCCTTTGCCTTAGCCTTGTCATTTCCACCCTTCACCCTTCACTAGCAAAATGACTACAGCTATGAAGTAAATATAGTCTTGAAAGTCTAAGTTTGAGTAATAATAAATAAAGCCTTATATATGTATTGGTTGATGTACCACCAAGTGAAATGAACGCTACTTGCTGATTTTGTTACTTGAATGAGTTGTAGAGCATGGTTTAACCTTTTAACACTTGCAAAAGATAGATGTATTCTGAGTTATTATTGGTGTCTGATTATTCACAGATGGTTATATTGTTTATTGGATATGATTGATGATCAGATAGAGATCTATGAGGGGTATGAGTATACACCTTAGATGGATTGGGACTCTTTGATTCCAATGAGACAGTTTATTTCTAGTTTCGGGCATTTACAAATGTGATCAGGCTCACTCTGCCTTTCTGATGCAGTTTTTCTTCACAGATTGATATATTTGAGCAGGGAAATGTTTCAATTTGATCTCATAGGGTGTTGTAGGGGCATAGGGGTGTGTAGCCACTTGTTTGTACCATAGTACCCCCATCTCGAAGAGCCTGGTGGGCTCAGTTTGGCAACGCAGGCACCCTAGGAGGTTGCTTTGGTAGGATCATGTTTCCCGAGGCAGATTAAAAAATGATTAAATGGCTATTGAAGAAATCAATTTGGGCTACTGAGGCAAAGAAATGACATTGGATGATCCATGATGATGAGAGTGATGTCCTCCACACCTTCTCCAGCAGTTGCAGCTCCTGATTGGGCCCACACATATTTTTTGGGCATTTTTTATTATTTTCTGGAGCTCTTTTTGGAAGCTCACGATTTCCTCAAAGAGGCAAAAAAGTCAAAGAATTAAATTGTTATATTATTTATTGTGCCATGGGGACACCCAAAGGGAGTTAGTCAAACACTCCTTGGACCCACCATGTGATCTCATTTATTTCTTGTTGAGTGGATTACCTTTTTTGGGTGGTTTAGTCCACTTGGGTAAATTATGGTTATATTGATCCATGTGTTGTATGTTGAGCTCATCTCAACCATTAATTAGAACATTTCATCTTTTAATATTAGCCACTCGTTTTGAAAGTGGTTAGGATTTGGTTATGATTGAGGTTCTCTCATTTCTATTTAAAGGAGAGAGCTTCTCATTTGTAAGGGGTCTTTGGCTCTTGGATATGAATAATAGAAAGACTTTTTGGTGGAAATTTTTCTGGATTTGCTTTGCATCTGATGTGCTCAAATGGTGATTAGCTAGTCTTCAGCTTCCTAACATTGTGGAAATTCTCGTGAGAACTATTTTTTTCGTGGCTATCATTGTTTTGTCTACAGAAGGGCATTTTGGTTGAAGCATTTTTGTAGGGGGACCTCAACTCACTCGGTTCTCTTCATCTTAGATCAGGAGGTTTTCATTAGTTTCATTGTGATCTATGATTACTTCATTTTACTGTCTTGTAGCACTCAGTTTCTTTATTTTGTATGTGCAAATCTGATATGGTTGACGTTTGCTCATGCAAAGTAGGGAGCGCTTCGATGGCTTGGAGCTTGCATATGCCATAGAAATCACGGGGATCTTCCAAAATTGATCGGAATAGCAAAGATCGTCACTGTTACAGAATTCTACAAGATTTTCTAGGTAAGATCCAACAGGTAAGTTTCTTCTTTTTTCAGATCTTATTCCATTGTACCTTGCTGAAATTCAACTTTTTCTGAAAACTCCTAAAACACTAAAAAACCTATAAATCAGGGAATCGTCTGATCTTTTGCCAAACCATTTCTGGGTTTCATAGATCGGGCCTTCCCTTCATCAAATCAACTGAAATGCTGGTCAAATTCCTCACAGTTTGACCTAGATCTGATTTTTAAGCATAAAACTGCATAACCCCCACTGAAAAATTGACCTGCTAGGGTTTTGAGTTTTTATGAATTATGACTTCAGAAACAGATAGATCGGGTCCCACACAGCCTAAATCAACCCCAATGTTGTGCAATTGCTTAACCATTTGGCCTAGATCTGAAAAATTGACTAAAACAGCCCTAGTGCCCTCACTGAAATTTGGACTTTTTCGAAAGTGAGTTTTTCTGAAATTTGACAAGATAGACAGATAGATCGGGTCCCAAGCATTCCAGAACACCCCTAACGCTGAGCTAATTCTCTCCGATTTTCCCTAGATCTAAAAAAAATAGTTTTCAGCCTCCTATCCCCATCATCAGATTTTGACTTTTCTAGATCTGATTTTTTCTGCTGATTTCCTGATTTGGGCTTGTAGATCAGGTCTCCCTGACCTCTTTTCTTCCTCAATGCTAAGCCATTAGCCTCCCGGTGACCCCAAAACTGCAAATATGTCCTCCTAAGCCCTAGCGCTAGCCATCCATTGAGCTGGGTTTCCTGTACCATAGATTTTTTGGACCAACTACTTTCTAGGTTTATAGATCAAGGTGTCTCCCAGGTGGGTTCTCTGAAACACTTGTTTACTACTGACTCCATTGCCCAATGCACACAAGGCACTGATCTCCTAGCTAGCGCTAGCCCCATCTTGACATCATTCTTACTCATTTTGCCAACACCTACTGATAACTCAAGTCACCTACCCTTCACTATTTTTGTCCCATCAATACTAGGTAGTCCCAACTCTGTTCTTGCTTACCCTGTCACAGTTACGTTTCCCAAGACAGCAGTCATTTCCATCAGTTGCTAGTACTTAAACCCTAGAGCTAGGGTTTCCATTTACCTTGCACCTTTGGTACCCTGAAGCACCATCTGATCTTCTTCTGGTGTCTAGGTCCAATCTCTCCTGTCGAGAGAAAATCTGGGTCTCCCCCATTGTTGTCTTGGACTAAGATAGCATAAAGTGAAGGTTGCCTTGATTGGCGTGACAACCATTCATTTGGGAGTCTAGGCAGTCGTGATTCCACCCCTTAGTTGCTTTCCCCTCTACCATCCATCCTAGATCCACCTCTCACAGTAAACTACAAAGCGGGTGATAACACAATGTACTTCTTTTCTGAAAACAGTGAGGGGAAGCTTCCAGAACAGGAAGCCCTAGTTTTCCAAATTCTTCTGCAGAAATTCTTGATACCGTTTCTGCGGTATATCCAAAATTCCTGCTCCTATGTGTCTAAAAATTCACTCTGAGGTAGCCTCGCCTGTCCCTGTTTCAACACCATAGGTTTCATCAGAATTGGTTTCACCAATTGGGACTTATGATCGTTTTCCCAAGGTGATCTGTTTCAGGACTGTTCAGCATAGCGAAGTTGTACAGACTTCCACATGTCATTGTTTCATCTTTTGGGTATGAAAATTCTACCACGGAAAGAAACGTCCGTGCCCTTTCTGGAACATCTTGAGAAATTTCATTTGGACCTTGATAGCCCGAGATATAACAATTCTCCCCAGGTGTCCTGTTTAGGGATGAATCCTGGAAGAGGCTGGAACCCTAACTTGGAGGAATCATATCTCCTAGAATATAGCGAATCGAAGGCTGAAAATTGGACATAGTGTACATCAGGATTTTATCTTTGGTCTATGAAAGTTTCAGCGCCTGAGCCGTCACCAATCCCGAGACATATCGAATGTACCAAACCTTATCAGTTTTAGTATTTTAGTGTTTTTTCGGCTCGGGGTCAAACTAAGGTTTGACTTTCCTGGAGTTTCATCCAACCAAAAATCTCGACCCAGGTCTCTAAAATTCGATTTTGATGAGGAGAGAAATCATATTCCGGGCTCACTCAAAAATTCTTCTTCTGTAGAAAGCCCTAATTTCCTCACCAAAAACTGAAAATGCCCGAAATCGAATTCCACTTTGACAGAAAGATGCGCCCTTCAATGGAGAGTCAACCTAGCATACTTTTGCTAATGGATTATGGAGAGAGACCCAAAAAGTAAGAAGGCCTCGATTCTGTAGCTGCACAATGTCTTCTTCTCAGGTTCACTCTGATACCATGTTAGATTTTTATCATTTAAGCCATATGATCTTAGGATCTTATATGAGAGAATAACATGCACATCAATAAACACAAGAGACAAGAGACACAAAGAATTTTCCTTGGGGAAACCATAAAGGAGAAAACCCTGCAACTTCCTCAGAGATAGAATGAGCACCAATGGCAGCAGTAAAACCCGAAAACATAAAGATGATCTCCAATAGCTTGTTCTCTCTCTCTTACTTGAGAGAGCTTCTCCTCTCTCACTCATGTGCCCTAGTGAGTGAGTGTGTGTGTGATAAATAGAGAGTCTCACTCTCTATTTATATTCTTTCGTTCACTTAATGTCCACTCCAACATGTAGGCCCCACTTAACAATTATTTACTAGGGCCAACATCTCTAGGAGAGTCTAATAACCCTAGTGCCCCACAACTGTGGAGACTTTGCCCCTCTGATCAACAAGGAGGGTTAACCTTAACACAATGGTGGGGACTATTGCCCCAACTTACAATAACTCACCTAGGACCTACTTCTCTAGGATAGTCTAATAACCCTAGGGCCCCACAACTGTGGGGACTTTAACCCTTGATCAAATAGGAGGGTTACCCATAATGACTTTACATGACTTGTTTACATTATTGAATCTCCCAATAGGAACATCGGGGCATGACATGACTCAAATACATTACAGACACTTCCCGGAATAAACATCGGGGTACAATACATAATACATACAAGTGAATACATTCCGAAGTTACAATTACATCAACAGAGCCACCTCAACCCCCCTCATTACTCCAGCACTCAGTTAAAACCCAGTTGCAACTCAATTCAACTCCAAATCATCATGCCGAGCTTAGTCAATGAAGAGATTCACTCCGGCATTACTCTTAATCCGGATTTAGGGTTTAGGCCCTATCTTTCTTTTCTTTTTGTATAAATAAGAGGCTCTTCTTCCCATTTGCATATGGAAAATTTGTGCAAGTACATTCTGGAGAAATTTGTAATATCTTTTGAATTTGAATAAAGCAAGAAGACTTTGGAGGTCCATGTGGGAGTTCTTTGTATGCTATGCTTCATCTTGTTTAAGGTATTATCCCAGGTGCAAGAGCTTTTGCTTGGTTTATGCATTCATCCTACAAGTTCCCAAAGGAGGCTTCTACTTCAAAAAGTCAAGAAACAAAGCTTGCTTGCCTCATCCATCAAACAAACTACTTAAAAAAATCTCTTTGTTACATTGGTTACTACAAAGTGGATCTACTACACTCATAGGTTTTATCTTTTGATTTGCTTTTCAAATAGTGCAATACTCTCAAATCTTTCATATTTCTAGATCTTGCATTATGATTGGCTAAGTAGATCAAAGTTTCACACTTTGATCTACTTGCTTAGGTTTAGATCTACTATTTTCAATCTTTAATTTTTACTAGATCTAAGATCCTAGCTTCATTACAAACTTGTAAATCCATTATTTCCTTTTACTCGGCTTGTTACTCTTTCATTTTCCATTTTTTTTAAGTGTCAAATATCTCTAAGTTTTTTGCCCAAGACCATCATTATTTTTGCCAAGCCTTTGTCTTGAGAAGTACTTTGGGATTTGTTCCCAATTGCCGCATTGTTTTGCGTGCCACTTCTCTTTCCCCACTATCTCTTGCATATTTTTAGCTAGCTGGAAATTTCAAGGCTAGTGCTTAAAAGTCAATTTTTTACTTCTTTTTTGCCTTGGAAAACGTGCTCGAATTTTCTCAAAAAACGTGCAAATTTTTCACTTTTAGGCTTGCTAGTTTTTCTGTGTTTTTCATTAATTTTCAATTTTGGAAATTCATTTAAAAATCAGAATTTTTTCGAAAAAAATTTCGAAATTTTTTTTTCTTATAGTTTTTGTACTTTTTCTCGAAAAACATGCAAATTTAAGCTTGTTGTTTTTTGCTGAATTTTTTACATTTTTCTGCTATTTTCCAATTCTGGAAATTAACCTAAAAAATTAGAAAATTTTCGAAATTTTTCAAAAAATTTATTTTTTAAATTTTCATCATTTTCTCGAAAAGCATGCCATTTCAATCTTGCTGATTTGGACTAATTTTTTGCAATTTTTCGCTATTTTTGCAGTTCTGGAAATTAGCCTAAAATATTTGAAAAATCTTTAAAATTTTATTTCTCAAAAAATTTCAAGTCATTTCATTGAAAAACGCTCATTTTGTGTCATAAAAGGCAAGCTTTTCCTCTCATTTCCAAGGTTTGATTTTTGGTCTTGTTTTCTTGTTTTGGGCTCTTATTTATCTCATTAGGCACTTATCATCTCATTCACTTTCATTTTTTTGAATCATAAGTTGAAATTTGGTTTCCTAACACTCTCACTAGCTGTTGTTTAAAGCTCTTACTTACAGGTGAACCAAGAGAAAAATCAAGCAAGAAAAGAGCAAGCAAAGCTAGATCCAAAAGACAAGGATCTGAACCCAAAAAACCTTTATCCTTTGTACAAGTCATAATAAGGCTTCAAGTTCTCTTGTTTAGCCACTTTCTTCATTTTCAAGGGTTAAATTCCCTTATCTTGTAAAATATTAATAAAATAAGGCTAAGTGGGATAAAGCCTCCCATAGTATGTGTTTCTTCCCCATTTGGGGAAGAGTGTCTTGGTGTGTTCTTTAGCTTAGTTTCATTTTCAATACTTAGATAAGCTTTTCATTTTGCTTTAGAACACTAATTGCTATCTTAGATTTACTTTCCACTAATTGCTAGTTTCATTTTTTGCATTTCTTATTATTTAAGCCATCACTTGTGTTCCTTGTGTATGCTTTATCGATCTTTAAAAGGAACCAAAGACTCTTGAACTTGTCATAAGACGAGTCAAGAGCACTCTCTGTCGGAGAGCATAAGCATTGTACTTTTACTGCATTTTAGCATATAGATTAGTTAAAGTCTCTTGAACCTCTGTCATAAGATAAGTCAAGAGCACTCTCTGTCGGAGAGGTTCATCTGTGTGCTCTGATTAAAATTCGCAACTCATCACTCCCCTTTAATAAAATTTGAATTTATTCATTGTTTTCTTGCTGGAGTATGCTCTAACCAGCCTAAAAAAAAACTGGAGTACATTCAGAAACGGTATTGGACTGATTAATCAGGCAAGATTCAACATAATAAAACTTTCAAGCCCATAACCAACGAATCGTCGTTGATTCGATAAATACTCAGGTAGTGGGAAAATTCCAAGTGGAGACGCCGGAATGCTCAATCTAGACGCTTGCTGGTTAAATTCTCTAAACACCTAGCTTGTGAGCCAGACCGACATCTACATGTCTTTGAACGGAGCCACTGAAAGTATTTCCGGTTAGATTTCCATAGACACCTAAAAACAAGAATACTTAAAATACTATAAAATCAACCAAGAATAATTTCAAAACAATCACATAAACATTATATCGAGACTTGTATCTGCAGCATCCCAAGCACTCATTGACTCCATTTGGCACTGGTCTTCAAAACTTACATGTATTACCCTGATTTGGACCATTTGTCCTTTAATTCTTAAAGTCATTATATTGAGGATGCTTATTTAAATTCCAAGTCGTCATATATTGTTTCATCTTGATATTTGTGTTTTGTAATTGCAACGTGGATTGCATATTTAATTATATCTCAAAAAGCTCCTAAACAACACCCATCCGCATCACAACACCAAAAAACACTTAAAAACATAGAGCCATAGAAAACTCTTTGTTAGGGGCTACCCCCCTTGGCTTCGTTAGAAGTTAGCCTAAACGGAGGAGCTGAGATTCAGGTGACAGTACCTAGCTTATTGCTTACCCCCAAGGCCACACCTTTCCCGCTCAGGGAAATAGCAGCCCAAAAGATTTCTTCTGATGGTGTGCATTCGGTGGACAACACCCGTGAGGTGATCCTATTCAGGACAAAAAAGGAAAGGCAATTGTTATCATGAATCTTTTAGTTTCCCCGTGAAGTGATCCTATTCAGGATGACAAAGGAAAGGAAACCAAAGTCATGACCTACGATATCCAAGGCTTTCGAAAGGACTCGGATGTCACATTAGTCGAGGATACTGGCACTTTAGACCTAGTGAAAAAACAGAGTCGAGAGGGTGTCCCTATGACCAAGAAACACTAAAACAAGGAAAATGAATAAATAGTCGAGATAAATTTGGTGTAATCTCTTAGTAGGATGGTTAATTAGAGTTTAGAACTATTACCAAGATATTTTGAGTATCCAGGTGAAAAGCCCAAATTTACCCTAGGGTTTTATGTAAAAAATTGGGATCTAGGAAAGAATAGTGAAATTAAGTGAAATTCGATACTCGAAGTGATTGTTGGATGTAAGATTAGGCAAATAAAACTGAAATCAACAATACCCAGTTTACGGTTTGTGAAATACCCACTTTCCCAAATGCAGATTTCTCCTTGGGGGGATGGGGAGTGGTATCGAAAAAGCGTAGTCTGGATCTCTTTTATTAATTGGTTACAAAACTTTAAAAGCAATGCAATTTGGTCCTTGTTATATGGGATCCAAAGGCTTACAAAACAGTAAGAAAAGAAGCTCGATTGAAGGGGGAACTTCCTGGAAGCTTCTGATGGCCCAAAATTTGGTTTTTGGGCAGTATCCTCCTCTATTCAAACATACCTACTAAAAAACAACAAGCAAAGTTTAGTAAAAAGTGTCCAAAAACACTTTAGAAGTGTCTTTGTGTTAGTTTTGTACCTAGGGAAGTGTTCCCCTAGTGACTTTTTCCTTAGTCACTTAAAGAGGGGACATAAAGTGACCCTTGCATTAAATGACTTAAGTAAAAGCATTTAATTTGACTTTAGAGCATTAAAGTCATTTTTTGATAAATTTAAGTGGGTGAGTGAAATTAATATTTTAGAAAGAAAATATGAGCATTTAATTTTAGCCCTTGATCTAATCTAATATCCACTGTTAGATTAGACTCACCCTAGGGTTTTCTCAAAAAGGCACGGGAAAGGCATTTTGCCTCACTTTTGCAGATTGAAGTGAGAAGAGAGAGCTGAGAAGAGAAGTTTCTTTTTCTGAGATAGAAAGGAAAAATTTGTAGCATGCAAATCGAGGAGAGGACAGCAGCAAACCGGGCACAAAAATCGAGGAGAGGACATCAACATTTATTGCTGATCCATACGGTACGATTTTTGAAGCAGCAGGCACGTTTTTTGAGGCAGCTTCTGGGCACGATTTTCAAGAATTTTTTTTCCTGGGCATGGATTTCGAGGTCCATATGATACATTCCATATAGTTCGCTCGTACAGTGGCACGAAAATCGAGGCAGAAAATAGAGAAGAAAAAAATCCGAGTTTGATTTTTTCTGTTTGGCGCAGAAAACGAGGTAGAAATTCTCTTTCGGTTGGGATAAGTTGGTTTGAAAATTTTTGAGTTTTGCTGTAAATGTCCTAATAATAAAATCTCTCTCTCTCTGACTGGTTTTCCCCTTGTGGGTTTTTCTAGGGCCATTGGCCAAAAATACTAGTGTTCTCTGTGTTGAATGGCGTGCTGATATTTTATTTACTGTCACTAAAAAAGATTAGTTACAGCAGTGTTTTAAGTCTGAAAAATTTTGTTTATTTCCAGCACTTTATTTTACTTAAAACCGGTGGCTGAAAACTTGTGAAAAATCTACATGGTATCAGAGCAGGTTGTGGCAGAAAATTAAATTTTAGCAATGAAACAGTCATTTCTAGAATTCAAAGAAAATATTGGTGATAGTAGTACATTTTGCTGGAACTTGTTCTTTGAGAAAAAATGACTTCCATGGGGTTGAGAACTGAGGATAGGTTGGATGGGGTAGCAAACTTTGTCTCATGGAAAGCCCGAATTTTACTTGTGCTGAAGGAGAATGAGTTATGGGAGGAGGTAGTTAGAAACACTATAGCAAATCACGTTACTATTCCCACTTCTACTGATGTAGCATTACTTGCAGCCTTTAATAATAAGAATATTAAAGCTATGAGGATAATCTTAGACGCTGTTAAAGAACATGTTATTCCACATATTTCAGCGAAGGATCATGCACATGAGATGTGGTCTGCTTTGACCGGCTTGTTTGAGAGTACTAATGAAAACAGGAAGATGGTGCTTAGAGAGAAGCTGAAAAACATCAAGATGGTCAAAGGTGAGATGTGTATGACTTATCTTACTAGGATCTCTCAGGTCAGAGATGAGTTTGTAGCTGTTGGTGAGGCGATTACTGGTCCTAAGTTAGTGCAGACAACCCTGAATGGGGTGACTGCACCTTGGGCTGTGTTTGTTCAGGGGTTGGTGGCCAGAGAGAACTTACCAGGTTGGGACAGAGTATGTGATGACTTTGTTTAGGAGGAGACTCTGAGGGGTTTCTTACAGTGCAGTGGTTCTACTAGTAGGGGAGATGAGGAGGATGTGACATTGGCAGCAAAGGGGAAGAAGAAGAGTAAGAAGGGTCCCAAGAAGGGTGGGGCCAGGAAGCAATAGGATGGGAAGAAGAAGGATATGAGCACTGTGAAGTGCTTTGCATTTCACAAGATGGGACACTATGCTGCTACGTGTTCGAACAAGAAGAAGAAGCAGCAGCAAATAGCCGCTTCAGCTGAGATCAATGATTTTGCAACACAATTTCAGAGAGATTTTTCTTTATGCACTGGGCATATTGAGAGAGAGAGAGCATCCATTCTCACCAGTGCGGATGTTGACAGACACAGGGAGTTTTCCTATGTGACAGACCATTCTTACAGTGCATCTACTTCCAGCACTTGGTACATAGATAGCGGAGCCTTGAGCCACATGATAGGTGCTCGTGAGATGTTCTCCGAGCTTTCATAGGCAGAGACAGATGTGGAGGTTGTGTTGAGAGATGACTCAGTAGTCAGTGCAGTTGGACGTGGGACCATTACATTTCAGAGAGAGTCCATGAATCCCATGGTATTGCGGGATGTATTGTATGTACCCGGGCTAAAGAAGAACCTAGTGTTAGTTTCCATGATCAAGGATCAGGGTCTTGGGGTGTCTTTCCTAGATGGACACGTCCATATGTTTCCCAAGACTGCAGGACCATCTGCTTCAGTTGCCATTGGAGCGAGATGTGGGAAACTGTATAGGCTCTTGTTTCAGCCGCAACATGCCTTGGCATATAGCAGCGGCAGTGAGCTGTGTGAGCTTTGGCATAGGAGGATGGCTCACTTGCATCATCTAGTCTTGGGGTTTTTGAGACACATGGTTACAGGTTTACCGGAGTTCAGCACAGGGCATAGTGATGTGTGTAGGGGGTGTGCTTTGGGAAAGTACACCAAGACTTCTTTTTCAAGCAGTGATAGTAGGTCAGCTAATACTCTTGACTTGATACATTCATACTTATGCGGACCAAAGTCTTCTATGTCCCTGAGGGGATACGAGTATTATGTGGCATTCATTGATGACCATTCCAGGAAGACCTGGATCTACTTTTTAAAGAGAAAGAAGTCCGAGAAAGTCTTGCAGAGGTCCCAAGAGTTCAAAACTCTTGTGGAGAACCGAACAGGGAGGAAGATTCGAGTCTTGAGATCAGATAACGAGGGTGAGTATACCTCCAAGGAGTTTGATGGATTTTGCAGACAGGAGGGTATTAGGAGACAGTTGACAGTTCCGTATACTCCAGAGAAAAATGGAGTAGCAAAGAGGAAGAACTGGTCCATTGTTGGAGTAGCCCGAGCTATGCTACATGACCAGTTACTTCATTTCTTTCTCTGGGCTGAGGCTTGTAGCACCGTTGTATATCTTCAGAACAGGAGTCCCCATCGGGCAGTGGGGAATATGACACCCGAGGAGTGATTTTCAGGCAAGAAGCCTGAAGTTGGCCATTTTTCGTATATTTGGTAGTCTGACTTACTCTCATGTCCCTTCAGAGAAGAGGACAAAGTTGGAGCCCAATGCAGAGAAGGGAATCTTTGTGGGCTATGATGAGACTTTGAAGGCCTTCTGCATTTGCCTTCCCTCTCAGAGGAAAGTGGTTGTGAGGAGGGATGTGAAGTTTGAGGAGGAGCAGGCCTTCAGGAAGTCGAGAGAGTCAGAGAAGGGAGAGCAGCAGGTCCCTGCACCTTAGGTTGTTTCACAGGTTCCATCTACGCAGCAGTCAGGATCATAGGTTTTCGTGGTTACAGGACCACAGAGTGTTGGCACAAGTTCACCAGGTTCATTGGTTAGACCAGCAGGGTCTTCGGGGATAGGTGATGGGTCTACTATTACAGGTACACCTTACAAGAGATCGGGATCAGGATTACAGGGTACACCTGGTGTTGGCACACCAGCTTCAGGTTCATGAGTTACTAGGGTTTCCACCTCTGGTAGTTCTTCAGATGATCACTGACCAGTGTGGGAGAAACCTCCAAGGACGAAGGCACCTAAGTGGCTTCGAGATACCTTGAAGGAAGCTCAGGAGTTTGGGACACCCAGGGAGGAGGTGAGAGCCATCAAGATGCCTGACAGATTGGGCATGTTGTTGGTGGCTAATACAAGAGATTCTGAGCCTTCTACTTTTGAGGAGACCTCTCAGCATTCGGTATGGAGAGATGCCATGATAAATGAGTACCATTCCATCATGAAGAATGATGTATGAGAGATTGTTCCGAGACCTGAAGGGAAGTCAGTGGTGACTTCTCATTTGCTTTACAAGTTAAAGCATGCGGCAGATGGGAGTGTGGAGAAGTACAAAGCCAGATTTGTACTGCGGGGGTTTTCACAAGTTCAGGGCATTGATTATGATGAGACTTTTGCACCGGTTGCTCAATAAACTTCTATCAGGAGCTTGATCTCCATTGCAGCGGAAATGGGTCGGAAGATCCATCAGATGGATGTGAAGACCGCATTTCTCAATGGGATCATACAGGAGGAGATTAACATTGAGTAGCCTCTGGGCTTTGAGATACATGATATAGAGACACATGTATGCAGGTTGAAGAAGGCCCTTTACGGGCTGAATTAAGCTCCAAGAACTTGGTACTCCAGGATTGATTCTTACTTACTAAGTATGGGGTTTCAGAAGAGTGAAGCAGATCCGCATCTCTACTTCAGCATGATTGGAGATGATCCGCTTGTGCTTCTGCTATATGTTGATGACTTGTTTATCACAGGGAGAGAGAGATCCATTGCGGCTTGCAAGAAAGATCTTGCAGCAGAGTACGAGATGATTGATATTGGGCTAATGCATTATTTCTTGCGATTGGAGGTTTGGCAGGAGCCTGGACATATTTTCCTGGGGCAGGGAAAGTATGCGGTTGATGTTTTGAGGAGATTTAGGATGGAGGATTGCAGGCCTATTTCGACACCTATGATCACCAACTGGAAGAAACTTCATGCTTCTGAGGGAGAGTTGGTGGACCCTACTTTATATCGTCAGCTTATCGGGTCATTGATGTATCTGGTCAACACTCGGCCAGATTTGTGTTTTGCAAAGAACACTCTTAGCCAGTTCATGGTTGATCCTAGGAGTGTGCATTGGGTCGCTGCAAAACATATGTTGCACTATCTTTTAGGGACAGTGGATTTTGGTTTGGACTACAAGAGGTCAGAGGGGATCAAATTGGTTGGTTATACAGACTCAGATTGGGCAGGCAGTGTGGTAGACCGGAAGAGCACTTTCGGATGTTGTTTCAGTTTGGGCTCGGTGGCAGTGTCGTGGTTCAGTCGGAAGTAGAAGTCCGTTGCATTGAGTACTGCAGAGGCTGAGTACATGGCAGCGAGTTTCGCCAGCTGTGAGGCCTTGTGGCTTTGCAAGTTGCTGGTGAATCTATTTGGTCAGGAGCTTAGGCCTACAGTGATTTATTGTGACAATCACAGTTACATCCAGCTCTCTGAGAATCCAGTCTTTCATGATCAGTCAAAGCACATAGAGATCAGATATCATTTCATTCGAGACTATGTTCAGAGAGGAGCAGTCACGCTTCAGTACATTTCCACTAATGAGTAGGTAGCAGACATACTGACGAAGTCTTTGAGGAGGGGCAAGTTTGTCTTCTTCAGAGACAAGTTGGGAGTGCTGCAGAACACCTTCCTCGGTAAGAGGGAGAGTTAGTTTTGTACCTAGGGAAGTGTTCCCCTAGTGACTTTTGCCTTAGTCACTTAGAGAGGGGACATAAAGTGACCTTTGCATTAAATGACTTAAGTAAAAGCATTTAATTTGACTTTAGAGCATTAAAGTCACTTTTTGATAAATTTAAGTGGATGAATGAAATTAATATTTTAGAAATAAAATATGAGCATTTAATTTCAGCCCTTGATCTAATCTAATCTCCACCGTTAAATTAGACTCACCCTAGGGTTTTCTCAAAAGGCATGGGAAAGGCATTTTGTCTCACTTTTGCAGATTGAAGTGAGAAGAGAGAGCTGAGAAGAAAAGTTTCTTTTTCTGAGATAGAAAGGAAAAATTTGCAACATGCAAATCGAGGAGAGGACAGCAACATTTATTGCTAGTTTGTACAGTCCGTACGGTACGATTTTTGAAGCAGCGGGCATGTTTTTCGAGGCAGATTTCTGGGCACGATTTTCGAGGAATTTTTCCGTGGACATGGATTTCGAGGTTCGTATAGTCATTCCGTACAGTCTGTACGGTCTGTACAGTCCGTATAGCGGCACGAAAATCAAGGCAAAAAACAGAGAAGAAATAAACATCTGAGTTTGATTTTTTCTATTTGGCATGGAAACGAGGCAGAAATTTTCTCTTCCGGGTTGAGATAAGTTGGTCTGAAAATTTCTGAGTTTTGCTGTAAATTTCCTAAAAGTAAAATCTCTCTCTCTGACTGGTTTTCCCCTTATGGGTTTTTCCAGGGCCATTGGCCAAAAATACTAGTGTTCTGTGTGTTGATTGGTGTGCTGATATTTTATTTACTGTCACTGAAAGAGATTAGTTACAGCAGTGTTTTAAGTCTGAAAATTTTTATTTATTTTCAGCACTTTATTTTTCTGAGAATGTCATAAACAGAGATATAATTTTTCCTTAAAACTGGTGGCTGAAAACTTGTGAAAAATGTACACTTTGGACAACGCAAAAATTAGCCAAAAAAATCTAAGTTAAAAAAGTTGAAAAAATGTGCAAAAATGAACCAAAGAAAGCAAGCTTTCCTCGGGATCTTGGCTTTCCTTTTGGGAAGCCAATAAAAAACACTTGATTTGGTAAATAAAACCTTTAAATCAAAGAAATTAGCTTTATCTCAAGCCTAAAATTTTTACAATAAACGAGACTTGCATAAAGAAAGCTATAATGCTACATCTAGGGCAAAAATATGAATTTTAACAAACTAGAATCTTAAGCACCTTAAAGCAAATTAAATCTATGATAAATCTTCTTTCTAAACTTGAATAGATCTAAAGCATTTTGAGAACAAGTAACCATGAAACTTATAAAATGAGGAGAAAGAGAGAAAGAGAAGGCTTTGTTGTGGAAAGATTGACTAAAGAAGTTTCTAGTGGCACACTGATGGACTATGCTTAGAAATGTTTTTTGAGAAGAGGTAGAACAATCTTGTTCGAAATCCCTTCCACACTTGGTAACCTGTAGCTAATCAAAAAAGAACTTTCCAAATAGATTGTGAGATTCGATAACATATATATAAAGAGATCATGAAAGCATGCTAATAAACTTATTAAACAATGCTAGATCTAAATCTCTAGATATACATGAGTAAAAGAATCAAGTAATAAACTTATTTAATAATTCTTTCCTATGAATTGAGAACAATCCTTTCCAGGCCAAACTCACAAATCAAGCAAACAAAAACCATCATAAATACATGTTACCTTAATAAAATGCAGCAATATTCATCCAACAATTGGGCAAGACACCATTTAGCCTCCAAATCTTTTCTTATTCCAACTAAAAATGAAAGTATTACAATAGCAAGCCTCTCTATCCAACTCGAACTAGCTTGGAAGAGAGAAAGGATGCTTTATTTATAGCCGAAGCCAAGCCCCTGGGGGGCTACCAACACTGAAGATACACTCGAAGTCAACTGAGCTTGAAGTGAAGAGGAAGTGAAGAGGTGATTGACACCTCTCTCACTTAACTCACCATTACCTTGCCAACTCACCCACCTAACTTGCATTGGTGTCTCCTTCTCCTTCATGCGTGAGCTTCCCAAATTTGACGTGAAGAGTTGGGTGATGTCACCCAAGCAATGCATGCAATAGTCATGTAAGAGATAAACCAAGGTTTCAAAATTTAAAAATAATGAATAAGTGAGTGGGGGGTCCACCCCACTTAACTCCTCCAATCCTCACGCGAGCTTCAAACCACCGAGAAGAGGTGGACGTCACCCTCACTCGTGAGCATCTCCCATATGCAAATCATATTATATAAAAAATTTATAAGGTTTAAAACTTTAAACTTTTATGAAGAGGGGTCCACCCCTCCTTCACACCACTCACATGCTTGAAGGTGAAGAGGTTGACGTCACCCACTCTTAACATATCATTCACCACGTAAACTTTAATTATAACCAAATTCTAAACTTATCACATGGAAAAGGGTCGCATGATTTATGGTGACATCATGCCATGTCATTTCCACACTTTTTTTAATGAATTTTGACTTTTTATTTCAACTTTGTCCTTTATGCCAAAATGTCTTAATTTAGCATTAAAATGCCCTTTTGATGCATCTTTAGTTGAATAATGTTCCACAAGGTGTTTCAGCTGCCCGACTGATGTGGAAAGTGGTCTATGAGGTAAAGTGGACGCTTTGAGTGTGAAAACGAGTGTCCCCGCGTCAAAAACAGACTCTGTATCGGACTTTTATTACACTTTGAATTTTTTTAATTAAACCATTAAAAAATGGCTTAAAAACGGAAAGAAAAAAATATTTTTCTCAGAAATTGACGAAACTCTAGTTTGACCTAGCACATGTCCATACGACTCAAAACCAATGCCTATCATGTTGAAAAACATTGACACAAAGGTCCTAATAACCTCCTAAGGCCGAAACACCAAGACGACTACCCCAACTTTGGAGGTGTGATAAGACAATGCCATATTTGAAGCAAAAAGATGACATTTCTGAAGAACTGAAACATGGGCCATTATTTGTGATAATTATGGCTAGCACATCGAATCTTGTGATAATCCTATCTTCTAGGAAATCCATGACTACAACATCGATTGCCTTCTCGGTGGGTATTTCCTCTACCCACTTGGTGAAATAATCTATGGGGGTAAGTATCCAAGAATAACAATTGCTTGAACTGTCTTTGAACTTACCGATGAAATCAAGCCCCCACTGTTGGAAAGGGGCTTGGACTACTATTGGTTTTAAGGGCAAAGCTTTCATCTTTTGCTTCCTGATGAACAACTGACACTGGGGGCAACTTCCACAAACTTATGCACATCTGAAAAAAAGTTTGGCCAATAGTAACCTGCTCTAAGGATCTTGTGGGCAGTTGTTCTTGCTGCAAAATGTCCACCACAAAATCCTGCATGGAACTTAACCATGAGTTTCTTGGACTCAGGTTTATCAACACATCTAAGTATTAAGTCGTCTGGGTTTCTCCAACCTAGACCATCATTTGTTAAACAATACTTAGTTGTTTTTAACCTTAATGCTCTACGTTTATCAAGTACGTGATTAGGGCATATAAGGTTACAAAGGAAAAATATGATGTCTAAATACTAAGGTCGCTGCTCTAATCTCTGAAGCTCATCTGATACACTTTGTTCTGGATTACTTTTCTGGCAAATCATAAGGATTTCTCATTCCCTTGAGTCAACATCTTTGCGATCCCTTGTCCCTCAATCAATTTAGTGGGTTTTATCTCTAAGTCATATTCCTGAATCTTTGAAACCCATTTACCCCTGATGCCTAGACAATCCTGCTGAGACATGATGTCTTTGACAACTGCATGCGGTACATACCCAATGATTTTAGAGTATTCGACATAAGTTCTAAAATGTTTAAGGGACTTGACAAGAGCATAAGCTTGCTTTTTCCATGGAATTGTACTTCCATTTCGAATTCTGCAAGGCTCTACTCATAAAGGCTATAGGATTCTCCTTCCCTTAACTATTCTTCTGAAGCAAAACACCAACAATGGTGGCTTCTGAGGCGAAAGAGAAAATTTGAAACTCTTTTGAATAATCCGGACTGATCAAAACAGGTGATCTAGATATAGGATCTTTGATACTTCTGAAAGCATTCGTCCACACAAATTTAGCATCTTTCTTTAATAATCTTTATAGAGATTTCATTAGTTCTGCTAAATTTGGGATGAATCTCCTTATGAAATTTATCTGACCGTTGAAAGATTGGAGAGATTTTTAATTTTGATGCAAGGGGACCTTCTTAATGGCTTCTACCTGTTCAGGATCAATCTTGACCCCAGCCTTGGAGATGATGTGTCCCAACAACTTTCCTTCGTCAACCCCAAAGATTGACTTGGCAAGATTTAAGGAAATGCCATATTTACGACATCTTATAAATACCTGCCTAAGATGACTTATGTTGTCGGATCTTTCTTTTGAAAAAACAGTTAAGTCATCTTGATAGATTTCGATCACTTTGCCTATGAGTCCTTTGAAGGCAAAGTCCATGGCTCTCTGGAAAGTGACACCTGCATTTAATACACCAAAAGGCATTCTTAAAAGCTTGTAAGTGCCCCAAGGTGTGGTAAACGTTGTCTTATGTTGATCTTCTTTATTTAGTAACACCTGGTTATATCCAGAAAAGCCATCCAACATGCACATCATTCCTGAACCAGTTACTCTTTGAATTAATGTTTCCATGTCGGGCAATGGGTAATTATCTTTTAGGCACGATGTATTTAGATTCCTGAAATCTATACATATTCTAATTGACCCATTCTTCTTTCTAACAACAACTAAGTTGGAGCACCATTATGAATGTCTTGTAGGTGCTATGATCCTTGCTACAAACATTTTCTGAAGATCCTTCTGAAAAATGGGGGCCAACTTAGGATTTATTCGCCTAAGTTTTTGTCAGAAAGGTTTGGCCTCTTTGGTTTCTTCTGTGAGGGGAATAGTGTGTTGAAACACATCTTCCCAATAAGCTTTATCTTTATCATAACTAAAGGCCAACACATCTCTATACTCTTTGATTAAATTCATTAAGTTGTTCTTTTTCTTTTCCGAAGTACCTTTTCCAATTTTTATCAACTTGGGGTCTTTGTTTGTAACTATATTTATTTCCACATAATCCCCAATTTTAATTGACTCTTTTTTATTTTTATGACGATCCTGTCTGTCAAACCACTTTCTCAAAATTTATATGGATACTTGGAATATGATTTCTGATATTATCCTCACGCTCCTGATACTCTTTATCCTCCTGCTAATAGCTGATCTTACAACCTTCAAATTCCTGGAGATTATGGATGAATCTTAAGAGTTGTTTATCATCATTAAACACTTGCCAATGATCTACATTATCACGAATTGAAGGCCTGAAGTTAATTTCCATTTTACCATTTCCATTAATCATCTCATCTAAAGGCTCGAAGGTGGATGTTGCTACTTCCAACTTATGAAAAATTAATTTTTATCTTTTAATTATTTTTTAATAATTAATTTTTCCATAGTTTAAATGGAAAAATTCAAATTGTAATATGTCAATCGTCCGGGGGTGTTTTTCAGTGATTCAAGGCTTAATTCCTAATCCAAAAATCATACTTAGACCCCAGACACCTTTATCCTAAGTTTCAGATCGTTATTCAACCACTTAATTAATAATTCCTCAAAAATCAATAAAAGAGGATTATTAATTAATTAAAATAAAACAAATCAATAATTGGAGATAATCCAATTCTCTCCAAAATAATCCAAATTGGATTATTTCAGTGGCTAAATGACATGGCACCAGGCATTAAAGATCACTCCAATCATCTCCAAGTGGATTTGTGCAACTATCCAGTTAGCATTAAGTTTTCTCCTCTAGATGAACTTGCCCTCCTTAGGTGCAAAATCGAATTAGTGACATGGAAGGGTGTTACTTGATGATTACGTTAAAGTTTGAGTTGCATTAAATGGAAGTGGGGGCACCTTGCCTAGGTGGAGGCCACCTCCCACTCTCAATCACCAGGATTCCAATTGAGTTAGGATCAAACTCCAAGTTTTTATGCATGCATTCACGTCAAGCTAAAGAGGAATATCGAATTGGTTACATGGCTCTTATTGTATGGATTGTTGAGATCTCGTTGATGATAAGTGATGGCGCCCTCCTAAGAATGTGGCCACATCACGGGCTTGGAGCTCCAACCAAGTCGAATTAACTCCAAGCTATGTCCACAAGATCCTCGCGCATTCCTCTATCTCCTCACATCAACCTGCATGCAGAGCTCAATTAGATGAGTTGGAGCTTGATCATTGGATGGAGAAGCTTCCAAGAAGGGAATGGGGGGTGCCTTGCCAAGGTGGAGGCCACCTCCCCATCCCATTTATGAGAACTCGACTTTTCGATGGAGATTGCACTCCAAGTTTGGAGACAAACAGGAATTCGACTTTGTGTCAAGTCCACTGGCTCTCACTCATTGCCATTTCGAATTAGGGGAGTAGGTTTGTCAGTTTTTGTATAAAAGGAAGGCATTGCCTCCTCATCGAGAGAGAAAGGAAATTTTGGCATAGAAACTCTGGTGGAATTTGTAAGCTTCTTTTTGTTAATAAAATATTGATACTTTGGAGGTCATTTTATGGGCTTTTGGCATTGTGTCTTCATCCTATGTGAAGTAATATCTCTTTCACCCTACACTTGTATTGCAATTTGATTATTATGTTTATCGAAGACTAACAATCTAGTACTTCGGCTTCTAATCGATTTGCATTGAGTGTTTGTGTCTTCAGGGATTGCATCTAGTAGGAGCTCTCGGCATCTAATACCTTCACCATACAAATGTTCCATTATTAACATATTTTGTTTGTAGGGTTGCAAGCGGTTCCGGATCTTTCTTGACTTCTCCAACAAACTTCTAAAAACTCTTTTCGGTTACTTGTTACTAGTCCTGCCCATCTCTAAGCTGTGGAGGATCCAAGTCATACCTTTCTCCAAGCCTAGAATCTCCCACCAAGCTTGCCATCTTGCTTTTCTGGCTTGTCTTGGTCTCTTGCTTTCGTCTTCCTTCCTTGCTCTCATCTTCATCCCCTTCTTCTAGTCTTCTCGTCTCACCCTTCCTCATTCGTCCTAGACCCCCTTTCTCTCCTCTTTCTTCTCGTTTTTCTCTTTTTTCTTCCTTCTTCCTCTCGTCCCTCCTTCTTGCTTTCGTTTTTCTCAGCTTTCTCTTCCTTTCCTTCTCGTCTTCTTCCCTTCTCTCTCGTCCTACTTACCTTGCCTTCCCTTCGTTTTCTCTTTGCTTCATTGCCCTCTCCTCCTCTCGTCCATCTTCTCTTTTCTGCTTCCTTTTTGTTTGCTCCCCCTTCTTTTGGTTAGTTTAGAGCTTGCATTTTTCTTTGTTAGTATTGTTAGTGTAGCTTTGCATTAGATCTCATTTCTATAGTTTTAGATCCATAAAGTTTGTGCATTGTTAGATTTCATTCTAGTTTCATTTCCTAGCTTGCATCTGGATCATTTTTTGCATCTTAGATTAAGTTTGCAGATCTTAATCTTTGATTAGATTCAAGTTCGATTTATTTTGCTAATGACTAATGGGTGCAGAGTTGTTTGGATTTTTGTTTGTTATAGGTATTGAGAGGAGAATAAAGTGCAAAGGTGAAGAAAAGAGAGACTTGAACCTAAAACACTTGGAGATTATCCAAAGAAGAAGAGAAACACATCAAGAAACCATAAGGAAGATCCAAAACCCAATGAAGATGGTGTTAAACAAGAAGATCTAAAGCTTCTCTCTCCTTTTTGTAAAAGAAATAATAAGACTTCTTGTTCCAAGTTTTTGCTTACTTTTAGTTCCCAAAAGATTGAAAATCCTCAATATTGTACTTGATTAATAAAAAGGTTAAGTGGGATAAGGCCTCCCACACTTTGTGTTTTCCTTCCCCCATTTGGGGAAGAGCCTTGGGTTGTCCTTTTGTTTGGTTATTAGCATGCTTAGAGTAGTTTCATTTTATGCTTAGAACACTAGTTGCTAGTTTAGTTTATTTTTCTTAAGTTAGTTTCTTTCAAGTCATTGTTTATTAATCCTTTTGAGCTATCACTTGGTTTCCACATTTACAATCTGCTTGTCTCTTAAATAGAAGCCAAAGTCTCTTGAACTTGCCATAACCCAAGTCAAGAGCACTCTCTGTCGGAGAGCATAGTTACATTGCATTTTCCTTGCATTAGGCATATAAACTACCCAAAGTCTCTTGAACTTCTGTCATAAGACAAAGCCAAGAGCACTCTCTATCGGGGAGGTTCATCTGTGTGCTCATAATTAATAAAATATTTCCAACACACATTCCCCATAAAATTTACTTCGTTGCTTTCCATCACTTAGTATGCCCTGCCGACCTTAAAAAGTTGGATTCGTACTCAAAACGGTGATTGGAAATTGATTAATCTTACAAGTGACAACCATAAGTAAAACTTTCAACCCCATAACCAACGAACCGACTTTGTCGATAAATACTGAGGTAGTAGGCAAATTCTTGCTAGTGACGCTGGAACAAACTGTTGTCTCAAAGATCAAACAGGTTAGTTAAGTTCCTTGGACACCTAGCCTGGAATACTGGACGGTCCGACATGTCATTGAGAGGAGCCACTGAAGGTATGTCTTTCGGTTGATACCTTGTGTTCTTAGCCATAATAATCAAGATCACTAAAAATTTATAAAATTTACAAAGCAAAATGATCTCACAAACACACTGAACGCTTGTATCTTTGCATCCCAAGCACTACAATCTTGACTCCGTTACTCATTGGATAAGGCACTGGTCTTGTGTTCATTTCATTTATATATTTGAAGTGCATATTTTATTTCATTATGGATGCCTTTGCTTAAATCAATCAGTTGTGTTGTCCTTAAATTATTGCAAGTATACCTTTGTGCTATTTAAATTTTAGATCTATGATCTTTTCACCATAATAAACTCCTAAACAAACCCATCCGCATCACCATACAACAAAAACACTTAAAATACATTGATCCATAGAAACTCTTTGTTAGGGACTACCCCCCTTGGCTTTGTTAGGAGTTAGCCTAAACGGAGGAGCTAGGAGTAGGTGACAGTACCTGGATCTGTGCTTGCCCCCAAGGCCACACCTCTCCCACTTTCATAAGTGAGGAGACAGCTTTTAGAATATTTCTGCTGCTGGTGTGCATTCAACGGATGACAAGTGGACCCCTCCCCATTCGTTAAGTAAATAATAAAATAGAATGTGAAGCATGGTTTAATAACAAGGTGGTAGCTATACCATGTTACAAGCCTTCATTTAATTCAACCCTTCACGTCATTGTCGTATCAATCGCGTGGAGAAAAGGATGACTCGCTCAGTTGGTGGGAGTTTGGTGGTATGTTGGCGTTTGTTGGGTGAGTGAGGTCAGTTCCTCCCCACTTCAACTGCTAATTAGTTCACTTCAACTACTGATTAGTTCACTTCAACTCCGGTTTAGCTCAGTTCATCTCCTCTTCAACTCAGTTAGCTCCGGGTTGTTCTTCAGTTCATTAATTCCCCCTTGGGGATTGGTTTTTGTATAAATAAAGGCTCTTCTTCCTCGTTCTAGAGGGATGGAAGGGACCTCTGCCTATTGTAATGCTGCCGAGAATTTAAGGAATAAAGTTGAAGACTTTGGAGGTCTACCATGTGCAATTGAATGAATGCTTGTGCTATGAGGTGACATTGTAGAAGTTTGATTTTATTTGCTAATATTATTGATGGATCTAGCTTAGAAGGTTATTATAAAACACGTAGGGGAAACATTTACAGTTGTTAATTTGTTTACTTGTGCTTTGCTTTCGAGAGGTAGGAAAGTAACCAAATGTACTTAGTTGTATTGAGGTTCTTTTGATTTCTTGTTTTCATACACACTAGATCTAATATTGTTGTGCAAGTATTGTCTCATAGTTTTGTAGGTCACAGATTCGAAGGGGGATTGGAACTCAGCTATCTCTTCTCTTCCCTTTGGCACCTTTACATGATTAATGCAATCTGTTGCAGGGACTCCAAGGTCATCAATAAAAACATCAAGCAAGGGCTTGAATTTCCCCATCTTTCAAACTCAAAATTTCCTCTTTGGTTCTGGTTACTTTATAAATGCTGAAGTAAATTAGTTTATTTTTTTTTTTAAAGATTATTCAAAGGATGATTTATTTAAGTACATTGCTAGATCCTAATCTTAAAGCTTTATTCTGAGTAGATCTAGATTGATTAGGTACTTAGTCTTATTGTTTATCATTTAGGTATTTCATTTTTTATGCTTTTAATGACTGATTTGGCACATGTGGTGCATTTCAGGTGGCTGGTTTTGCATTTTCATGCAAAGACAAGGGGAAGTGCTGTCGGAAAATTAAAGATCTAGGTCATCCAAGGCCTCTCGGAACAACTTCCTTCTTCCTCTTCATTTTTCAAAACACTTAAGCCTTTGGATCCGGATCTGTAAGGACTAAAGGCATCCACCTCTCATGAGCTTTGTAAATACCGTAATAAAAGACTTTGAGTAGGCTCTTAAGAGCCCATCCCCCCTGGGGGGATTTGTGTCGGTGTCTTTTTTTATGATTTTCCAGTTTTAGTTAGTTTTATCTTTATTTCTGATTCAGTTGTTTATTTGATGAAGGAAGTAAGAGAAATACTTACCCCACGCTCTCTCGAGCACCCCGAAAGGGTGAAAGAGATTCGTGGTAGGATTAATTAGAAAGTATTTCTTTTATTTATTTGTTCTTAAATTTTTTAATTAATTCGACCGCTGCTTTCCTGAGTACCCGAAAGGTGAAAGAGACTCTTCGGTCGCCATCTAAACAACTCATTGTTACGTCTCTAATAAAATAAACCAAGACTCTTTCCCCGTATGCTCTACACCGCTGCAGCTTGTCTGATCAGTTGGCTGTATCAGAAAGGGATACGAGTTATTAGATTTAATAAGAAAATCCACACAAGTCATTTTCTTGAGAACACGAGAGGTTGCAAAAGGTAATCACTACAGAGTCATGGGGCTACTCCAAGCAGGTTCATCCTCGCCCTGATGGACACTTGGTATTACCGCTTTAGCACTCAGCTCGAAGGGAATTGACTTGTTGGGCCAAACCCACAATTAACCCGCGCTCTTAATTATTCATTTAATAATCTAAAATTTACCAACCGAGACAGTGCAATACTTTCACTGAGACTACACTAGCAACCCACATTTGCAAGCACTTTTTTCATTTTGGCACTGGTCTATTATGTTCTTTTTGCATAAGTAAATCACGCAATGTGTCATTGAATATTGTGTATCTAATTTGAGTTAAAGTGTTGCTAAGGTTAAATCTTGTTTGCAGTAATTGGTAATTTGTAATTTCATTCATTTCATATTAACTCCTAGATTTAGTCTTTTCTTTTGTAGACTAAAAGCCATAGATTTTCTTCTAATAGGGACCACCCCCCTTGGCTTCGTTAGGAGTTAGCCTAAACGGAGGAGCTAGGATCAGGTGACAGCACCTGGCTCTTTTCTTTCCCCCAAGGCCACACCTTTTCCGCTTGGGAAATAACAGTCCAAAATATTTCTATTGACGGTGTGCATTCGGCGGACAACACTTCCAAAGGGTAGGTTCGGCCTACCATGTTCATGAACTCAGACTTGCTTGATGGTGTATCCTTACTACTGATTTCAGGGAGTCCTTGTTCCATTACTTGAATTGCAATGTAACAAGTACTTTCTTGAAGAAACTGAGAACAAGGTCTGCAAAAAGGAATTGCATCCTCTATTATGTTGACTGAATCCAACTGGTTTGGAATCCTAGGTTCTTGAGTTTTCTTTTGATACATCTAATTAGGCTTTGGTTGAAAGTTCCTTGGTGCATGAGAAACATGATTTCTCTCCGTTATAACCAACCTATTATGAATATGATTTAGTTGAGCAGCATGATTGGCCATTTGTTGGTTTTTATTAGTTACCAAGGTTTTCATCATTTCGGCCATTTCCTTCATATGATCTTTAGATGCTTCCTTATCCTATGATTCAACAATTTTTCCCATAGACTCTTTGTTATAGGAAGAGTTTCCTCTAGTGTATCTAGATATGTTGGACTTACTCGATGATTGCATATTCTTTTCAATTTTTTCGGCCAATTCCTGGGCAGTCTTTAAATCAACAAGCTCTTTATCTCTTAAATGATACCTCAAATCTCCAGTGAATGCTTCAATATAATAAATGAGGATAGCAACATCATTTGGCTTGATGTCATTATGAAGATCAGAAACAATGCGCCTGAATTTTGTATTAAATTCATCCATGGTTTCATTTTCTATCTTTTTTATGTTATGGAGGGCAGCAGGCTGATGTCTTAGTTTCTTTTTCTCTCCCCATTTCTTCCTAAAACCATCCCGGAATTCACTAAGAGTTTTATATGAATTATCAGCTAAGTCAAGGTACCATTCTCCAGCATCGTCTTCTAAGGATAAAGCAAAGAGCTTCATTTTGATTTCATCAAGGTTATGGGCAGCATCATTGCCATAACTAACCAGGAGCTTTTCAAACTTCTGAAGGTGAGAGTTGGCGGTGATTATATTGTCTCCCTGAATGTAGGGAGCTTCTTGATAGCATCATTCGGAATGACATGGGGAGCACCTGCTATCTGAGAAAGGTCAAGGGGTTTGAAGAAATCAGTCATTTCTTGAGATTGATGGATATGAATCTCTACAAATAAATGATGGATATCTGAGAGGGATTGGGACCCTAAATCTTCGAGGATTCTATGAGAAGTTTGTCTATTCAATCTCTTTCTATAAGCCCTTTTAGGCTCAGGGATTAGATTAAATACTCCTTCAGAGTTCCTTCGAGTAGAACACCTTGAAGGGATATTAAACAGTGGAGTCGCCAGATGGATCGAGCTTTAATTTAAAATTTTAAAGACAAGATCTATCAAATTTTTTATCTTTTTGAAAGAAAAAGAAAAGTTAAGTCGTACTCGGGAATAAAAATATTTATCCCCGGCAACGACGCCAAAAAATGTGTTTGTTCTCATCACCCGGCTCACTTGATAATACCGACTAAGTATGACTTAGTAGGTAACACCTTCTTAAAGCAATCACTGTAATGATGAATATAGCACCAGACCTCCTTCAAAAATTGTGGCAAGTGTTTTTGATTCTCTGTACAAGAGAGTGTGACCTCCAAGAAATGAAGGGACCTCCCACAATGGGGTACGCATACCTCAGTGAAGGTGGATCGAATTTGGTTCTCTGTAAGCAATGAACTCAATTTTCCCAAGAGATAATGTCTACAGTACTGAACTCGGGCTCAATGGAATCGATCTTCCCACTAGCACATCCTCGTTTCCTCAAGACACTCCATCATTCTCCTTCAACACGTATCTCTCAATAAAGAAACCAATTGGATCTATGATGAGAAACCTCCATCATACAACAGTGTCTCCACAAAGCAAGCTCGGCCCCACAATTACGTGTTCCTCACTAATAAATCCGCCCGCACACTAGATATGGGATTTTGACCTCAAGGATGAGTCCTCCACCTTCTCCTTGTGATCCATGAATTCGGACCCCTAGACTGCGACCTTGGATTCCCTTTTTGATCCATGATTTCGGCCCTCTGAAATCAGTCCACTTCAAAATGAGCAATTCAACAACTGAACTCGACTTCCAGAAATTGGATTTCCCCCTTCATATGGTATATTCGACCCTCAGGAATTTGATCTCATCTTTTGACAATGAAATCGACTCGTGTAATTCGGCCTTGGGGTTTGAACTCGGCTGTTGTAGCAGCGACAGCGTACTGGTAATGCAGAGCTATCCCGTTTAGAACAAAATCGACCTTCCTCTAAAATGCGACACACAAGAGCTGAAAATGAGGATGAGAATGAACTCGACCCTCTCTTCTTCTTGGCAGAAAGACACAAACCTCCTAGATGCCTCATGATCTGCGCCCAAGCTCTCAGGCTCCTCTCTAAACTTGTGGCCTCCTATTTTATGCCACAATCCTCCTTTCGGCGCCTCAGCACTCCTTCCCTAGGCTGCAATTTAGTGTAGAAAGGGGGTGACCCCTTAGAAAACCCAATTCAATACCATGGATCTAATGCCCACGACTTGTCACGATTTCCTCTAAGAATTTGTTGCCCCACAATTCTTTATGAGAAAATGCTGACCTATCTCAAATGGAAACTCTATATAATTTCCCCCTTGTAATAATTCCTCACTAATTTTCTCCTCATGATGGCAGGAAAACCAACTTTGATACCAGTGTAATATCCCTGATGCAATTCTAGGCACAATCTTGATTTAGGTCAAAACAATTTGAAACTAACCAAGCACATGAATAATGGAAGAGAGTGAAACTAGAATTTTTATTATGAATGGAACTCCAAATTACAAGCTTTAAAGGTTGTTATGGCAGCTGGAACATACAATATGCAAAGTACCAATAATACGCCACGACTCTCCTACTACTAACTGGTCACTCTCCCAAAGTGATGCCAAACCAAAGAAGAATCTCAAGTAAGGACCCTGGATGGATCCTCCTCCTTGTCTAGCTAGGGTGGATATCTCACCATCGAAACTAAACCACAATGGATGGATGGACATTGGAGTTTTTCAAACCCAAATGAAAACTCTAGACAAACCCCCAAATGGTCACAAGAAACAAATATCAAATCCACATGTCCCCCAATGAGTCATTGCCCCTCTTTTAAACTTTCTCTGGACTCCAATTCCATGGGAAATACCATGGAACAATCAATACCATCCATCATACTATTAGTCACTAATCTAGAGATAAACAACTTTTCTAGGCTAAGTGGCATCAATAGTGACTCCCATTCTTCACTGACTATAACTTGAAAAGCTATCCCAACTGCAGAACATGTAACTCTAAAATTGGGGACATTACACTAGCACTGGATGATCTGCTCAATGAAAGATCTCAACCATCAAATACACATGTAGATCTTTTTGCTCAAATGTAAAGGACCAATTAAAACTTTGGTTTATTATGGCAAAAATGAGGAGTAACACCCCATACAAATAGTGGTACATCACCTCTCGAAGCATCAGGTGGTGCGCTCCCCTAGGAGGTCCACTTGCATCTTTGAATGGGTCTTGTTCACACTTTGCACATTAAGTGACGTAATTGAAGGATAGATAGATCTCACTCTTCTTGAAGGACACACATGTGGATGTTATAAGCACCTCAATATTTTAATATTGGTTGACTCAGCACATGGAGGTGCTTACTTGGAAAAAAACCATTATTTTTATACCATTTCAAAGCATCTTGAAAGGCGCACAAGGAGGACATATTTTATTGTTTCTTGAAGCTTTGACTTGGCGAAAGGGGCCTATTTTACTAGTGCCCCCTCTCTCTTGGAGATTCCCTTGCAATATTTTATAAATTCTTCTAGTAGAGAATTCTGCTTTTGTAATCTGTGTCTGCTTCCATTCATCCTCGTTATACAATGAGTGCAACAATAGTGTTCAGAGTTATGAATAGAATTTGAAAAGCAGAAGAGGCAGACATAAGAGAATGAAAACATCAATCAGTGTTGAGAATTTTGGGTATATTGTGTGACTTTCATGTTGGTTGATCTTTGTTCTAATCTATAGCAATTGTGACAGCATCAAACAATGCTTTTCAGGACTTAGTAGCTAAAAAATCTGAAATTTGACTTAGCAGCTAAAAAATCTGAAAACCAAGATTCTGTCTTCGAGGATAAATTAATACACAGGTTTTTTTATTGTTTTCTTAATGAATTAATTTTTCCTCCAGCTTTTAACTTTTTGGTTCTGTACATTAGCCATAATGGTTGTTTTATATGACAAGTTTTGAGCTTTTCACTGAAACAGCATCTGATCTTTGGCAAAGGAAATAATCTATATATTTCCACCATGCAAGACAACAAAACACACGCACACAAGATCCAGGGCCATTTAAAATAAAGCTTTAGTGCCTTTAAGAAACTCACAGAAGTTGAAGATTTGTCATGTTTCCAATCTCCTTAGGAATACTGCCACTTATGTTGTTCCACATGAAATCCCTTTCAAAAGATATCAAAAACAGGTGTAAGAATCTTGAAGGAGAACTCTGCATATCAAATTATGAGAAATACAGAAAATGCTTAGCACTGCAGAATGGCAGATTATATTTAGTAAATACCAATACATAAATGATAAATCTAATCTGGAAAGAGCAAAGGAATGAATTTTATATGCATGAAGTACTCTCTAAAATGAATGAAAACTGCATGATGGGATTCCATGCCATCTTTTAGAGGAGGAGGTCATTTGGATGGTATCCATGTGCACCAATATAACAACCTTGACATTGAATACCCCATTGATTCAACTTACAAAATTTTAAGATTCTGTAAAATTCCAATTTCTGGAGCTAGATTTCCTGTGAGGTTCATGTTAAACAATTGCCTGCAAAGCACAACTTACCATCAGTTTGACAATTAAGTGACTGTTCAACGTGATTTAAAGCTTTATGTCTAATTCATTTGTTTTCAGCAGAGACCTTTACTGTTTGTTCTCCTCATCGTGTACATCCTAAAAGAGCTTCCAATAATATGGCTGAATGAGGAAATTACCAATTGCTTTTTCCAATATCTAACAAAAAAGTTGAAAATATGCATGCATCACTATCCAAATCACAAATACCCAACCAAACGTTTTCTCACAATTGATCAGAAAGAACTTAATGTCTCTATTAAACATGACGTCTTATTTACTTAGAAGTTTCAGATATAGAGAGGTTTAAAGTTTCAGATTCAACATGGAAATTGCTATTTAAAAGAGCAAAAAATGGCACTCATCACATATAGTGCCTTGTATATTGCATCTACTGGGTTAAAAAATGTGTCCTTTTAGACAGGAAGAATCAGGGAAAATTTCAAGGAACCATATCTTTCGCGTAAGAGAAGAAACATTGGTGATTCTTTATAACCCTCAAAATGCTAACTATAGATATCTGGAAAATGTTCTATAAAATGTCTCAATTTCCCATAATTTTATATAATATTGCAGTTAGGGTACATATTCATTTTTAACTCGCAATTGTTTTTGTAAATATAGTCAAATAGCGAATATTAACCCCTAAAATTCTCTAGGGAAAATTGATCCTACTCTATAAACTAATTATTTATTCTCAATTTAAGAGGCCCAATGTGAGAATCAGCATCAAGGTTGATTTAACCAAGAACCTTTCACCCTTCATAAAGGACAATGTCCCACGCTAGTGATTTTCATCACAATTACTGTGATTTTTATCACATCCCATGCAATTTACATCGCACATGATGATACTTGCACGATGATATTGATGGAACACATGGCCGAGACATGGGCATTGTTGTTGGTGCACATCTTTCCTCAGCAGTTCCCTTGTGACATTGTCAACCATCACCAATAGCGGGTGTGCAGATTCTTGTGGAATGTTGTTACTGCACATTCATTTGATAGCTGCCCCCAAAGCATATGAGGATTGTTACCACCTAAGTTGTACTTGGTGTATTTTTCAAGTGAGCCAGCAAGGTTTGAACCAATGTTTCAAGGAGTTTTTGGGGCGGGGGAGCGGGGAAACACACAAGGGGGACGTGTGGAAGCTACCTCAAATTTTAGTGAAATTTCGGGGAAACGGGGGAACGTCGAAGTCATAAAAATTATTTAAAATATAAAAATGAAAAAACCAAACAGTAACTATTACCATGTAAAAAGTAAAACTAAAAATTAAATTCATCATTATGGGGTGTACATCTATTAGTTATTAGCATATCAAATTTCAAATTTGTAAATGATACTGAACTATGTTAGTATACCCATGTAAAAATGAAAAACTAAATATCATAATTATCATTATGCAATGTACATCTAAATTCAAATTTCAAATTTGTAAAAGATAATGCAACAAATGTTGAAGTCTGAAATAGTCAAATAGATACTGAACAATGAACACAGAGAAGTTAGAACTTAGAATAGTGACGATTGCTCCAAGTTTAGTTGCAATATGATTATGAAATGAAATCGTGATTGGATAGCGTTTAGGAAGGTATTAGACTCTTAGGTTAGTCTAGGATTTAATTTAATTTTTGATTAATTATGTTTTAATATTTTAATTTGCATTTATTTTTATTGTGAAAGCTGAAAATTTGGGGGGGGGAAGGAGAGACAGGAGGACGCCTAGAATCCCCCCTAGGGGGAAACATGTTCCGCACTTAGGGAAATGTAGGGAAACACGTTTCCCCGAGTTTCCCCTAAAAGGGGGACGTGGGGAAACATTTCTCCAGAAGTTTTCCCGTCCAGACAGCGTGGGGGAGCGAGGGGGCACGTTCCCCACCCTAGGGGATGCATCCCCCTAGAACACTGGTTTGAACAAGCACACTTGTTCATGATTAGAGTTCAGAAGTCCTCCAGGCTTTTTCTGGGATCCTGCTCGAAATTTTTGTAACACATGTTCATACCCCCTTGGGGAAATTGTAAAAAATGTGCTAGCATGATAATTTTTATAAAAGACTTGGCTTCCTAGACTTAAGCATCAAACCGACTAGCGCAGAGTGTTTTTTTCCTCGGTAATTATTGGTTGTTGAACAAACGACTAATAATTTCTGAGTTTTTCACTCATACCTCCAAAGTCGGGGTAGTCATCTTGGTGGTTAGGCCTTAGGAGGTGTTATCCACTAATTCTGCACTTAGTCGATTTCCAGTGAGCCGCCAGTTATTGAACATGATGAATGTTCATCTCTTGAGTTCAGAAGTTCAGTATGTTTCAGTTAGCCAATTTTGGCTAGCCTTTTTTAAATTTTTTGTTAAAATGACCATGCCCCTTGGGGTTGTAATAAAGTGTGCTACTAGGGGGGTCTTCAGTGGCTCGGTTCCCTTAGACTTAACAATCAAATAAGGTATTCCAAGGAGTTTTTTTCCTTGTCGATTATTTCTTTGCCTTTAGCCGAGTTATAATCGATGAGTTTTTCTCCTGCTACCTCCAAAGCTAGAAAGCTGAAATTTGGTGGTTAGGCCTTGGGGGTTATTAGAGTCCAACATTAAAATATGAACCTACTAGACACTATTGGTATGTTCTATGGTCATTTCCTGGGTCTTGGGATGCATTAAAACATTGTCCAAAAAAAAATTTCCCGGACGTCTTTGGATTTTTTATTTTTTGACTATAGAGAAATAATTAAATTTGTCAATTAATTAAACCATTTTTTTTATGGTTTAATTGAAAATTTTCAAAATGTAATAATTAAGTGGTCTAAGGGTGGATTTTGGCAAATAAAGACTTGTTTTCTAAACCAAAACACTCACTTAACCCCTAAAACCACTTTTCCTAAGTTTTGAGTGATTATTTATCACTTAAGTGAAATTCTCTCCAAAAAAGGCAAAAAATGAATAAAAAATTAGAAAAAGGAAAAATTGGAGAAAAAACACATCCCTAAATCAGTGGGAACTTGTCTCAGACATGTTCCAAGTTAATTAAGGATGATGTTGGGGCTAATTGGAGACCAAATCAAGTTGATTCCAGTCAAATCCATGAGGGGGCGAATTTCTCCTTAGAGGGGCACATTTAGCCATGATAGAGCTCACCTCTTGTTTTATATGTGTCACAGAAAGAGACGAGGATGACCTACCTAATGAAAGGTATCATCTACCACCTCTAGTTCACTCTAGTTCGCCCCCAATCATCTCAAAAAGCTCCAACACTTGGCAAATTCGCCCCCCTTGGGGTTTGCTCTCATTTTTCCTATTTATACGAGGCCTTCTTCCTCATTCCAGACAGAAGCAAGGAACCTCTGCTCATGTACTCTATTGTTACTATTTGAATAAAGTTGAAGGCGTTGGAGGCTTATGAATGTGATTCTATGGGTGCATACTTTTGGTGGATGAGGTGATATTGTTGCATTTCTGTCATTCTTTGTTCTTTCATAATTAACCTGGCTTAAAAGGTTATCTTAGAACACGTAGAGTAAATATTTGTAGTTGTCAATTTATTTACTTACTCTTTACTCTTAGCGATTTAAGAAGGCATGTTTTATTAAGTTATAGTTCATGCTTTTTTGGTTTCTAACCGTGAATAGTACCAGATTTAATATGTTTGTTGCAAGTGTGATAGCTTTGTTTGTAGATCACAATTCTGAGTAAAAGGTTGAGCTCAGTTGCATCTCCTTTTCTTGGATCTAGAGAAAAACACTTGTGGTCTCACATTCGAACTTCCAAGTTTTCCAAAAAATTCAAGTTGGAGTAGTTGTTACCGCTTCTTTCGATAAAAACTCAAAATCTCTCTCTCCCGGTTACCTTTTCTATTATGCTTAAGAAATAGATCTGTCATTGTATGCTTATTTTTGGAATCTATATTTCTTTAAGTATTCAGATCTGATTTTTCTTTGAAGAACTACATCATTTAATTAGATCTAAGCTTGGAAAAATCATGCTTTTACTTCAAAATTTTGAAAACTTTTCGAAGTATAAAAAATTTTCAACTTTTTTTTTTTTTTGTTGTCTTTCCCATCGTTTTCTAACATTTCTTGTTCACTGGCTTTTAGCAGGGCTGCGCGCAAAAGTGGGGTTTTGGAGTGATCAAGACCATCAAGGAGGCCTCAAAACAAGCCGATGGACACCCACTTTAATATAGTTTCTTAATCCACCATTGTAAGCTCTTAGATCCAAGTTTATTTGACTAAGAAGCACTCCATATTCATCATAAAAATTGTAAAAGAATTTAAACAAGAGCAGTGGAGTAACAAGCATCCACATCCCATACCCCCTGGGGGGATTTGCGTCTTGTGTCATTTTTCGTGAGATTGTTTTTTCTAACCCCACAACTTCACACACTCACTTTTTAGTGCAGGGTGTATACTTATTTCACATTTTCTGTTTAATTCAATGTTTTATTTTTGCAAAAGTAACTTAGAGATAAAACCATTCTTCGTCGCCACGAATTATGCTCTCACCTCCACCCAAAGGCTTTGCCGATTTGTGGAGGTTGATCAGAAAAGGGACGCATAAGTTTGGCCAACATATTTCTTGCATTAGTTTTATTTCCCTCCTTTTTTAACTTGTTTAATAAAATGAACCCAAAGACTCTTGAACTTCATTGAAAAGCAAGTCAAGAACGCTCTCTGTCAGAGAGTCTTTTCTTTCTTGTTTTAGCTTAACTCTACTATTTTAACTTTAATATAAATTTCTTGAATCTCACCATAAGGCAGATCAAGAGTGCTCTTTGCCAGAGGGTTGTTACAATCTTCACATCTAATTAAAATCGAAATAAACATTTGTGCTACGCTGCATATGCTCTACCCAGTTGGGATATCCAGAAGTAGCCGTAGGCTTTTCCAATTCTCACATTTTAATCCAAGTCACCCTAATAAAAGTAACCACCCAACAAAGATAAGTGAATATCCGACACTTCGGTTAGATTTTGTGTGGGCAAATTATTCCTGGGGACGCTGGAACCACTATACTTAGATCTTGGGGGCACCGTTAAGCTACATCCCTGGTTGGTGTAGTGTTGAACACGCCCTTGGGACTTTGGCAACCAACATGTCCTTGTACGGAGCCACCAAAGCCTAAATTCCGTACATATCTCCAGTACCGCAAGGTATATCTTGGAGATCTCATTTCCCTGTAATAATCAACTCACCTTTAAAAACTTACATTAAAACTTACCAAGAAGCACTCGCAAAACCTCTACTCATGTACTCTGTTGTTACTATAATCAACTTTTTAGTTAAATGCATCATGGAGGGTCAAAATGCTTATTGCTCAACTAAGAACCAATTTTCACCAACTGAGTTATGAAACTGGACACTGGAAAAGACCAAAGGAAGCTTGGGAAGAAAGAGTGTGTACTTTTTGCACCTCCAAAAAAGTAGAAACAGGAAAGCATTTCATTTTAGAGTGTGAGGCCTTCAAGGACAGCAGGAAAAATTATGTGAATAACTTGGTTTAATTTATTCAATGAAGAGACAGTGATAAAATTAGGGAAGCTGGTCATCAAGCTGAACAGAAAAAAGAGTGGAAATGCAAAAATCAGCCGACAAGACCCTATGTCCCATACCCTATTTTTAGCCTCGCTGACATTAAAATAAAATAATTTCTTCTTAGTATACAAACTTAAAAAATTTGAAATTCAAGGAACATGGACCATCTAAATGCATCAGATGTGAGGAAGCATGTAACAAACATACAGGCTTTCTAAATGTAAGTGGCCATCTGAACCAGTTGCGTTGCAGCATAACACTCCTGTCCAAGGTAACTTGCATGGATCACTCTTCCTCCAGTTCCTCAGGTTTCCATATGGATCTCCAAGATGGCCCTTTATTTTTTTAAGGACATATACTGCAGCCAAACAAATAAAAATTAATATGTAGCCATCTGTTAAATTTTAAAAAAAAAATCATTTGTGGCAAACTGAAAACCAAGTACTTCTCCGAAACGGATACCTTATGACTGAGTTCAATGTGAATAAATTACCTTCAAGAGGATCTGTACTTTGTGCTGCAGCAAATAAGAGGGAGCAATAAGAACAGAGGATGATCCAAACAAGAATAGCCAGGGATGTTGTTATATTCTTCATTGAATCACCTTCTCTGATTCGAACAGAGATGTAATTTACAGTAGCATTTTCTGTTATTCCTCTTTGGTTATTATGGTTGTTGTAGATACACAATAGTTCAGGTTTCCAAGTTTGCAAAGAACTGGCCTTCTCATTACCGTGTAAGGATGATTTGGTGAAGCAAGTTGATGGAAGACGTGGACCATGTTTTTGTTTTTAAGGCTTACAACCAACCTCTGATTTTGTGGAAGAAAATGGGTGTTAGGATTGTGTGGAAGAAAATGGGTGCATTCGGCTCCGATCAAACAAAATTGACTGGAATTGGGTAGAAGAAAATGGGTACTGGTATGGGGTCGAAAACATTTAATTGGATTAAATTTTGATTGCGAAAGGAACATTGTATATCTATTTCTTAGTCCAAACCAAAAACTGGGTGCATTCAATTTTGAATGCGAAGGGAACAGTATCTATATCTATCCATCTATTTATTAAGTCCATATCAAAGTATATTTGGTTATTAGTCCCTATCAAAGTATTTGGATTATATTTTTTATTTGTACTTTTAAGTGTTTTGTGTTAACATGTGTCTTGTTATAAAATATTTATAAATTCTCATTTATTAAATTATTAAATCAGAGGTATTTTTAAACTGGATCTACAAAGTATAAAAATGATTTAATATTTTGTGGTGTAGTTTTTTAAATCTTAAATTTTTATATATATATAAAAAATTTAAAAATTTATACCTCAATAAATTTAATTTATATTGGTTTTCAATTTTTTATTTTATAATCTAATTTTTTTAATAAACTTTTATTTGGTTTTAAATTTTTATTTTATGAGTTTATATGGATTTTTAATCACATTTATGTAATTTTAACTTTTTATTTTATAGCTTACATGAATTTCTTTTAATTTCATCTTATTTTTGGTAACATAAAGTTATCATAAGGATTATCAATAAAATATAATTCATGAAAACATGACTTAATTTTTCAAACACAATAAAATAAAAAAATTCAATAATTTTTAGTCTGGGTAAACTATATGTTCCACCATTAACTATTATTAATTGTGATTATATTCAATATATAAAAGTTAGATAAAAGTTAAATAAATAAATAAAAATATTTAACAATAATTTTTATTAAGACTTATTTTATGGTTGTTTAAATATTATTGAACCAAAAGCTATGATAAAACCATGTTATCATTAATCCCAGGAGGGTAGCTCACTTGGTTGGATCTTGGGACCAAGACAGATAAGGTCAACATCACGCATTTCTATTTTGATAATTCTCTTTATATGGAATTCTACAATATTTTTTGTTATATGGCATAAATTGTTGGTGGTCTTAGACATTCATCACATTTGTTCTAGTTATACTTAATTTTTGTTTTCTCTTTATTCTCTTTATGGAATTCTACAATATTTTTTGTTATATGGCATAAATTGTTGGTGGTATTAGACATTCATCACATTTGTTGTAGTTATACTTAATTTTTGTTTTTATTACCTTGTAAGTTCAATTAAACCTTGTTTTGTTGCCAAAATTTAATTTAATCAAAATGTATTGTTTAGTTACATTTCTAGGGAGGTTATGTTAAAAAATCAATGGTTAAATTGCTTTAATATTCCAATCCTATGTTAGTAGTTCTTGTGAAATTGTTTGTGTACCTTTGTGATTGCACCATAAATTAGTTGACGCCTAATAACGCCGGCTAACCCTTATTTTGGAATTTCAAAACCTCTTATGTAAGGATTTATGGTTGTTTGAAGACAATTAGGAAGGTGAAAAATATTGATGCTTCTATAGCCTGGGTGGGGATAGGGGCAATCCATAACTATTTGTGGTTGTGAATAATGGCTTCCTCTTGAGGTTTTGGCACTCACGAAGGTTAGGGGTCAAATCCATCCACTAGTTTTATGTGTTGTTTCAATCTGGTAGATGGTGGAAAGTGAAAATACTTTGGTATGCTCTACCATTACTCAATCCTCACCGATACTTGTAAGTGGGTGAATTATGGCATGCCATAAGAATTAAAGTTATGAAATTGTGATGACACATTGAGCCAATTAAATATGAATATTATCAAAACCCATTTAGATTATAGAACCAACTCTTATAACTCTTTGTGGTTTTGTTTGGTTGTATAACATAAATTAGAACAACCTATTTAACTTCTAAACCCAACTCTCATAATTTTTTGTGGTTTTGTGTGGGTTGTATAACACAAATGGATGATTTATTAAATATTGGAACTTGAGATAACCCATTAATGTTGGCCTCAGGACAACCATGTGGTTTAGAGTTTTGAACGTGGAATTAATGCCCAAAACAGTGGTTCTTTTGCATGGGAAACAATGTTAATGTGAATATGGATGTGTGCATGAAATACCTTATTACTATGCTCTCAATTTTCTAGTAGTGTGGTGGGTCTATTTTCAAGGCCTATTTAATATGTTTTCCTTCTTGAATCATATATACAAGTTGAGATTTATAGAGGTAGAGGAAAGGCTTTCACAATTGTTGACAAAGATGAATCCTTGGGGAAGGTTGGTTTCTACCAATGCATATACTTTGAAGTCGACTACTAAATGCATAAATCTCATCTACCATTTTCACTTATTAATACTATCTATGGGTAAAGGCCATGCTGGTTAGTAAAGAGACATGTTATTGAATTGATGTTATGGTCTTTTTATTCATATTTATTATGATATTTATGTGTATGTTTTATCAAGAATCAAATATATTAATTAAACATACATGAATGAGTAGATTAGAAATTTTTTTCTTATATTCTTAACTCATTTGATATTAGTTTGATGTTGTAAAACTTAAAAAACTTAGAGCAACATTTAAAGAAGGTGGAAGTGTCGTTGTAGGCAATTCTTCAACCATTAGGTATGTCTTTTCCACACACACATGAATTCACCAACGTGTATTGAGATTTCTAATCAAACTGTCATCAACTATTGTGTTACATAGAAGGATTTAGGCTTCTAGATTCAAGCAAAAGTCAATAAAGACTAGTGAGTTCCCTAATAATCTTAACAAGTTAACACTATATGTTTCAAATTGTTTTATCACTTGATGGTTTTCTAATAGCCTTTTGCATATCAAATTCTCAACCACATATAAGTTGATATTGTGGTCAGATCATACCTATAGAGAATGACACATAGGTTGATAGTATGGTTAGGTCATACCTATAGGGAATGATTGGAATAAGCAGAGGCATTAATGGTAGAGTGTAGTTTTGTAACATGTCAATTCTAATGGTAAATATGTGATGAGGTTAAAGTCCATGCTAAAAACCACTTCAAGTAAACCATGTAATTTTCTATTGCAAGAATAGCCAAAACATCAAATTACTACTGTAAAACCATTTCATATTAAACAATAAAGTGATGTCTACAAGGAAATCACTATCTTGAACACTCTATTGACCCTTTATACCTTGATATTTAATCCAATCTATTGCATCTTATGCATGAAATTTGATGCCAAAGGTCTTGCATGTTATCATAGAAAATAGAATTCTTGGGGTTGTGGTTTTACCATCTTATGTCTTTTTCTTTTGGAGTGGTACTCCCAAATTAAAATTCAACTAAAAAGTCATATCTTTTAGAGCACATATCCACTATGTAAGTTATGCACTTTGGTTGGGTGGTTTGACTTTGGAGTTGGCATGATAGGAACATTAGAAGCTAATGGTTTTGAACAACAATGATTACTAGTGGGTTTTCTAATTGATTAGTTTGATGTTTACTTAAGTTTGACTTCTCCTTTTCTTGTAGTGATGGAGCATCTCCTCTAGTGTTATTGAGTGGAGAGAAGGCCGCTTTGGAACTAGAATTACAGGTTATAGCAAAGATCATTGGATATGTTGATGCTACACAAGTCTCTCTCTCTCTCTCTCTCTCTCTCTCTCTCTCTCTCTCTATATATATATATATATATATAGCAACTTATTGGCTGGAAAAGGATTTATATTGCAGGCACTTGAACTATTTACAACTACACTATTTATAACTGATCAGGATCTTTATAATCATGGACTTATCATTTGGATTGTTTGGTTAAAGAGCATGAATGTGTAAATGTGCACATAAAAGGAAGAACACAGATAAAGAGAGATTGCACCATAGAATCACACAAGCACCACTTGATAATAGAGTTAGTCTAAATGGGACTACGTCTTCGAGCTTGCTCTTCAATGGGGAGGCTCTTTTGAATATTTATCAAAAATCAATAGGGGATGTGAATACAGTGAAAGAGAAGGAATTGTAGTTCATGTTTTTGAAAATTGTTTGGTTAAAGAGCATGAATGTGTAAATGTGCACATAAAAGGAAGAAAACAAATAAAGAGACATTACACCATAAAATCACACAAGCACCACTTGATAACACAGTTCGTCTCAATGGGACTACGTCTCTGGGCTTTCTATTCAATGGGGAGGCTCTTTTGAATATCAAAAATCAATAGGCAATGACAATACATCGAAAGAGAAGGAATTGTAGTTCATGTTTTTTAAAACAAGGGTAAGTCTCTTTTTTGTTTGTTTCTGTAGATGGTGAGATATTTTAAGGACGGTCCTATGATTGAGGTGGTTTAGTTCTATTGACACAAAGGGACAAGTTTCCATGGACAAATTGAAACATATGTGAGTACATTGCTCCACTTGTATGTAATGAGTATGATAGCATAGTTGTGGGGGCTAGGATTTATTATTCTTATTAGTTATTGTATTGAGAGTAGCTAGGCATTTGAGAGTAGCTAGGAGTTTACAACCTAGTATAGGGAGATGTGTAACATTACACGTAACCAACTAAATTTATTTATCAAAAATAAAATGTAATTATTATTACTATTATTTTGTCTTTTCATAACAAAAAAACCTAACAAAAAATAATTAAACAAAATCCATATCAAGTCATAAAATAAAAATATAAACCAAATATAATGTGATTACAAAAATAACACCTCAAAAAATTAGATGCCTCAATACTTGATATATAAGCTTTTAAAATAAATCTATGCTAATTTATTAAATATTAAAAAAAAAACCAAAAGAAACTACATCTTGATAGTTACAGCCCTAGATATATTTATTATTTGTTTGGAATGATATTTCACATTACATATTTATTTGTCTGTTTGGAGTGGTAGTGGTATTTATTTGTTTGGAGCGGTGTTTTACATTGCATATTTATTTGTTTGTTTGGAGTGGTATTTTACATTGCAGGCAGCATATTGGAGTATCGGTTGGAAGCCTTTCCACATGGCCTGATCTCCAACAATACGCGCAAGAATCACACATTGACAGGAATAGAATACCGACACATTACTAGAGTTATGCTTTGACAACACCTAAGACAGAGCGAGCAATATCCATCTTGCAGAAAAGCCTTAAAGACTTTGCCAGGCTACCATTTAGCATCAGAACCTAGCCACTGTAACTCAATGGATGAGCATGTAGCATACACCATCCCCATGGGGCGTGGGCTACCTGGGCCACATATCCTACCAAATCCACCCTTGCATACTTGAATTTGACGTTCAAAATTTGAAAGGTGTTACCACCCTCCATCACCGGGTATCTCCTCTCAATTTCGATCCCCCAGACCCCTGTTTCCAAGGACGAGCAATATCCAGCCTACCGCTACCATTTAGCATCACATCAGCCCAGCCGTCGCAACTCCATGGATTAGCATGTCTCATGCACCATCCTTTATAAGATGTAGGCTACGGGGCCCACATATCCTACCAAATCCTCCCTTGCTTATAGACGGCATCACCCTTGCCCATCTCCAAGCTTGCCCTTAAAGTTAGGCCAATTGTTTCCAAACCCTAAAGAGGTGTATGCACTCTGCAGGACGGCCAGATCGAAACCGCTCGGTTTCTAAACATTGCAAGTATGGGATCTTTTTAGTTTTCTTGCTATTCACGGAACTATTTCAGTAAAAAATCTCACATATACCAGGCACGCACGCAGTGAAGAGGTTAAAAAATATCACATAAACCGTTTTCCTGTTCGACACACATTATCCTTGCATTATCAGTGGCCATGGAATCTAATCTTAAATCTTGGCCCAAAAACAGGAACTCGTGTTCTCGCTGGAACTTGTGTTCTTCCTGGAACCGGTTTTGGATCTGCTCCAATATGGAACTAAATGAATGTGTCCTCTGTCTTGCTTTTTGCAATGCATATTGCACATTTCTTCAAAACCTGTTTCTCTCTATGTGCATGCTTTGTTCTCTCTGGATTTTGTTTTTAGATTTGAGACAAGCATAGCCTATCCCAACCTTCAAGATGCCTGTGGACTCAATTGTTCACAGAGGCACTGCGCGAGATATTTACAGCAACATGGGGTAGTAGGAGGGTGAGCTTCAGATTGTATAGTTAGGTGGTATCAGGGTCGTAGTGAGTCGTGGAAACAAAGTCGAAGCCTTCAACCCCAAATCATGATCGTATAGCGGTGGGAGTCCCATACGTTTCTAAACTTGGAAACCCCATTCTAAACGTTACCCGAATCTCCACGTCCACGTTTGCGTTTGAAGGAAACTAGAAGGGACACGTCTCCCTCCTTCGAAAAAAATGGCCTCCCCAATGTCCCATATTTTCGTTCCTTCTTATTAGTTTCGATTTCATTTTGTTGTCTATTTCCAAAGTTGTTTTATCATTAGGTCCATATTTTCTTTCCTTCTTATTAGTTTCGATTTCATTTTGTTGTCTATTTCCAAATGTGTATTATCATATAGCTTATATGTGGTTGTATTTCTTTATATTTTAAACATAAACTTGTATTAATTTTTAGATTATAAAATTAAAGACTTTAATGAATTATGTTTTAATTTTTAATTTTTATGTATTTTAATATAAATTTGGTAGTATTTTTAGTAGGGTTTTTATATTAGAGACTTTGACCTTCAACTTTTCCTTAAATTTGGGGTATTTTTGCATATGTAGTTTTTGCTTTTCCACTCCATGTCTCAAAAACTTGGAGAAACATTGAAAAAATGTATATATCCTTTTGACAAGCGCCTACCCCAAATTAACATGTGTTAAACAAATTTCGCTCATAGAATTAGGATCTTAAGTGTGCATGATTCACCTTCCTATCAGAAATTGTTTCTCCAACCTTTGGTTTTGAAGCCCCGACTAGAATTTTTTAGTGAAGTCTGTATATGGATTCGGGTGACATGATCATGATGTAATCTCCCTCCGTCCTTCCAAACATTTGTGGTTTCTCACAACTTTTTTCATGGGTTCTCACCACCAAAATACATATAAAAATTAATTGTCTTTACATCATCTTCTCTTTAAATCCTCATCTCATAGACATAACTAAGGATTATTATGCATGCACATCCTCACCTTATAATATCAATTGGGTCAAGGCGCAGAGACATCCATAAAATATCAAATGTGTCAAGACACAAAGAGTAAGAGACAACTATAAGTAAGTCTTATATTAAATTTACTATATAAGTCTTTAATTGACACTATCAAATGAGATTTGATACGTTGGATTGTCATGATATTCTTTTCACTACTTACCAATGTGATATGAAAGGCATTCTTTGAAGGTGAAGTCCAGAATTTTACATCTTCTTCCTCATTCTCATGCCTTTTTTAAGACAATAAGGAGGGTAGTGACCCACATCAACATGTAAAATGGTTTCGACATAGAGGTAGACAAATTAATTGTTTTCATTAAATAACTTAAATTTCCTACCTGTGACTTTTGATTCACTGAATCGTGGACTGGTACAAAACAAAACAAATTTTAGAACCTTGAGCTCTTAATTACTCACACCTAGAAATTTCTCAAAGCATGCCATTAACAAACTTATTTTGGTGTTCTAGTTCACTTTAAAAGGAAGATTGTTGAGACTTAGACATGCAATGAGTTGCAAGGCTTCAATTGACTTGGGCTTGATTCCATTGCCCCTCCATCCCATACATGTATTTTGTTGCGTTAAGTGTTAAACAACAAAATTTGATGCCTTGTCCCCAAAGATGATATCGTTGCTAACTTGCTTGGTATGCAGTATTTTTTTTAATGTTTTTTTAGTTGTGTATTATTTTTTCTTAGTTGCCCAATCCCATCATTCTTACATCACTCGGGATTGGATTGCTACCCTCTCTCTAGTTTGAATTAAGTTTTTGGTTGTATATATTGGTTGTAGGTTTATTATAGCCTTGTTTTGCTTAGTGGCTTCCTTTTGTACATAGTTAGTAGTAAGTAATTCTCTCATGGTTCTAGTTTTTCTTTAAGACTATATCTAGTTATGTACAACATTTTGCACTATGCATAAGATCAAGCGAATTCCCCAATATGGTTATTGCATAGTCTAAATAGTTTTTTTTGTATAATGAAGCGTGCTCCAACTTGAAAAAAAATACTATAGAATAGTTGTTATGTTACTTACTCTAAAATTAGTGTTACATATTTGTCAAATTAATGCATTTAAATTAAGTTTTATTGAAAATATGTCATATTTTTGTATAGATTAGAAGGTGCTCAATTCTTTAAAATTGTAAAATTTAAATGAACAATATTTGCTTTTTTGCATTTAATTTTTTTTTAATTAATTTATACATGTCAAATAAAGTATAACTATTTATATTACCCTTCATCTTTAAAGGGCTCGGAGAATAAAACTATTTATATTTCCCTTCATCTTTGAAGGGCTTGGAGAATAAATGCCCTTCCAATTGAAATTAAGACCCAACCTTCAAATTTGATCACTGATAGAGAGCGCTTACTGATAGTTTTGAACATAAATTTTAGTTTTTTTTGAACAAAAGCAGGTGGCTAAACTGTGGCTAAACGGTCTTAAGCGCCTCCTAAGATGCAAAAGTGAATTTATTTTATTTTATTAATGGAAAAATGAAAAACTGCAGCTTAAAAAAATCAAAAAGTTACAAATTAATAAGGGTGGTTAGTTATTCACATTAAACATTAAATTTTAATAAAACTCACACCAAAAATGAAATTGATATAACAAGAAACAAAACCATTAATAAATAGTTAACACTTTGCAATTCCATTAATGAATATGAAATTGTTATAAAGAGTTTAAAACAAAACCAATTTTGTATATTTGACACTTCGCAATTCTATTAATGAATATGAAACTGATATAACTAGTTTAAAAACAAAACCATTAATGGATGGTTGACAAGTTTTTAATTATGGACAATGCAACTTTTGAAATCACTTATGTATCTAATGCTGAGTTTGAAATTATTAAGCTTACATATCCAAATATTTGGAATTTAAAATTGGGTTCAATGGAATTAGAATTGAATTAAAATTTGAAATTTGATATATATTTATAAAATTGTGTTTTGCAATGTAACCAATTTAAATATTGAGTAGATATTCTTTATTTTATAATTTTTTTACATTTGTTTCAACGTGACACATCTCATCCACTTGGGCTATAGAAAGCGTCTCTGGACCTAATGAATCTCTCAATCATAATTACTTTTTTAAATAGGCCATGATTCAGTTTTTCCTTTACTCCTATATGAAAGTATGCTTATATTTATTTTGAACAAGAATAACCCCTTAATTAAAGCTTATTGATTTATTCATATAACATAGGGTTATAATCAAAATGCTCATTGATGTATTCATATTACATGGTGGTTGTTATTTGAAAGTAAATATAACTTTCATAGTAACTAAGTTAATCATAAAGCTACTTGCCATTGTGTAGAGTTCAACTTTTAGTAAATGTATTTTGTGATTTAAATAAATAATATGACTTGTTAATGTTATAGTTTTTCATAACCTTTGTTGCAATACCGACATTCCTAGCCTTTTAGCTTGTCAAAATTATAGTAAGCTCGGGACGCTTCTCTCCAAGCTCTTTGAGCATAGAAATATAACTTTAAAACAAACTAATTAATTTTCTTCTTCAGGGTCTGATAGACCAAATTTTGGTCTCAGGGGACGTTAACCATCATCATCATCATCATCATAAAACGAAAAAATAGGCTTTTATCCTATTCTCAAAATTTGCTAACATGTCTTGTATCCATACTAATAGATTTGAAAGTCTTCCTAAAACTATTTATTAGTTAACATTTACTAAATAGGATACACCCAAATTATCTTCTCACACTTTTAATAATAATAAATCCTTTTATTATAATTTGATAACTTGAATATTTTTTTTTAATAACTTTGCTTTTAAAAGAACATGTTAAAAATAAAAATATATATTTACCTATCCTTCTTTCTTTTATATCATTTATTAAACTTTTATATTTTTAGATATATAATAAATCTTTTATGTTTAGTCATAAGATCCTATACCATTTTTCCTTATATCACTCATAATCATATGTAATGAAAAAATTTATTAATTTTATTTAACCTTACAAATTTTCAAAAAAAAAAAAAAAAAAAAATTAATTATAATATACACCATGTATATGATGTACTTTTTCTCTAGCTTTGATTTTGGTAGTCATAATTATGAATATTGAAATTAACATTTTATTTCAACTATATCCAAAATTGATGGTTTTTTTTCTCCAAATCATATTCATAAAATAGTTCATTACTATTACGTTATAAGGATATAATTTGTTTTATAATTGATTACATATTTAATATATTAATTTTGTAACTAATTAAATTTTAATTTATTAATAATCATGATTTAAAATTTCAACATGTCAAGGGTGATCGATTTAGAAAAACAACATGTCAAAGGGTGATCGGTCACGATGGATGCATGATAACCATGGAAACTATTATATCTTCTGAGTGCGAAAGTAAGCCCCACTAAAAACTTACTTTGAAAGCAGAGATAAAATATAATGGGCCAGCAAAAAAAAATGGGAGGTATACTTTGAAAGACTAGATGGAATATAATGGGCAAGTAGAAAAAACAATGTGAGGTATAATTGAAGCTTGTTATTGCACCTAGAGAAGCGAGGTGCTTTGGAGCTCAGTAAGAGGAGATCCTGTCACGTTAGTCACATTCTGCTAGTCCACATAAATGAATAAAAAAATACAATTGCACCCAGAGAAGTGAGGTGCTTTGGAGGAGCCCAGTATGGGAAGATCCTGTCACGTTAGTCACTTTATGCTAGTCTACATAAATAAATGAATAAATAAAATGAAAATATAAATTAAATATAATCCAAATGGTATAAAAATTGGATCCCTCGTGGTGCTTGATAGATCCAAGTTTAAATTCATTTATGCTAATTTAAAGCAGATACGTCTATCCATTGCCAGAGAATGAATGAATAGGTAATTCTCATCCAGAAAAGAAAAAAAAATGCATGTTTCTAGCTACCTCATTCTCTTCCTTTGACATTGCCCAAATCTAAAATTTAGTTAAGTCCAATCATTTCCTGATAAGAATGTCTCCTGCAACAGCACCGAACCCAAGTGATCTTGTTTTACTTTCCTAAAAATTCAATTAAGTCCAATCATTTCTTGATAAGAATGTCTCTTGCAACAGCACCAAACCCAAGTGACCTTATTTTACTTTCCTAAATACGACTGTCGTGACTGCCCACATCTCTTTCCCCTTCAATTTCTATTTGTAATAGGATTTTACAAGCAGATCTCCTTGTCTGTTGATGGAGTAAGCTATCTACCCGACCATTTGTACCTGGGTCCACAGACAGGTCGTGAGTGATAGCTTATTCTGTTACCTTTCCGTGAAACCGCACCTGCCAAATTCTGAAATCTTTTAATGAATTTAGACTTAGATTTTTAATCTATATGCTCTCTAAATCAATGTGAAACCATCTCGAATTTAATAACTTAGAATTCACTAAATCAATCATGTTTAATAATTTAGAATTCACTAAATCAATCCTGCTTACTGCTGTAAATGAATTTCCTGTATGATATCGATATGATAATAGACACTTGACCAACAAACTGGGTTATGATAACTTGAAGGATTTGTGAATTTCAATGTAATAACCCAAAATTTCATAAAAAATAAAATTTTTTAAAGTGACATAAAATGTCTTAGATCGCATTTTAGTAACTGCTAGCAGTTAGCAGAAAATGAAACAGTTTAACAAAATTTTAAGGATTAATTTCAAATACAGGAACACTAATACAACTTTAATTTTTATAAGTCATAGAAAGAGGACTTGCATTTAATTGCTGTTAGTTGTACTGATGTTTTACTTTTTTCAAGTAGGTGAGAAACCATGTTTGAAATTCAGGGCTTACTTAGCATTCTACTAACTCAAATGGACTGTTGGTTCTTACAAGTTCAGCAGGTAAGGGTATGATCAAGTAGGAGTTTATTTTGAATTATGTCGAGAAGTATTTCTTTAGCATGATAAGATGATTGTAAATAAATTGATTAATATGATGCAAGACTCCGATGAGGTAAAGTAAATTCCTTCGTTGTTTTGGATCTTTTGACAGTATTTATATTTAAGCCATTATGAATTTTAACCTAAACATAATTAATGCTATTTACAAGAAGGATTTCTTCCAAGGTTTCTTTCTGTCGTAAAGGTTGTAGTACCTAGGCAATTATAGATTCTTAAAGTGAGCATAGAGCTCATGATCTTGTAAGAAAATTACTTCTACTGTATCATGATCTTACTGCTATCGTCATGTTTAAAACTCAAGTGCACTGCTCTTTATGTATGAACAAAATCCTATGTTTTTCAAAGGTAAAGTTTACAATGAAGGATTAAATACTTAAGAGAAACCCTTTCCAAAGGTTAATCTTCAGTCTTCTGGAAGACTCCTTCCTTTATCGGCATCAAGGCTTTCGGTTGAGAAGTTTAAAGCTCTTCAGTTTATGAAATAAATCATAATGTTATTGTTTTGATACTCTAACTATCCTTTACTAGTCATGTAACAATACCGATTTATTTGATTTGTTGCAATGATGATTATCATCTTACACGACTAGTTTACAAGCTATAATCTTAATCTTCAGGTTATAACCATGATACAAAAGTTATTGTAATATTACAATTAATTTATAATGTTACAACAAACAATACTACTTGTATCCTAAGGTAGTTTTACTACCTAGTAACTACTATGGTGTAGTCGAAACTATTGGCATGATATATTAAAAGTTTTTGTCTCTTGATATACTATTTCCAATGCATAGTATAATATCCTTGATGGCAAAGTTGATAAGATGAGCAAACATATGATACGTTAGACTATGGTCGAAGGCATAAATTTCATTATGGCAAACGATATGAACCTTTATAATATTGTCGATAGCATGGGTTGCATTATTGGCAATGATAAGTTTTACAATCGAATGTGCAGTGTTGACTATAGAAATCGACCCACACTTGGTTATATTTCTAGAAGGGCATGTGGATAAGTCTCCACCATGCATTGGTTGACTTATAATGCATCGAAACCCTACTCTCTATCCATTTTCTTCGAGGGTTTGTCTCCTGCAAGCTGCACTGTGAAAACTCTTTGTGGCCATGAGAGGCCTGCTCTTCCTCAACCTTTGGCACTAAGACTACAATACTGTGCAATGTGGTTTATGTTTTCGTAGTAGGTGTTTTCATTTTTTGCAGTGAGTTGAGAAAACATGGTGTGCATGGTTTTGAACTCCTTCACGTAGCTCAAAACTTGGAACTAGTTTTTACCCTTGCGTCTGTCTGTTCTTTGCTTTAGCATCGAGGAGATTGAGTGTTGTATCCTTGCTGCCTCTGTCACAGGGTTGGCATGAGGGTTTACTTGCTTCTCGGTTTAGTTCACTCAAGCTGGTGACTATTCCTTCTCAGCTCCAAATACCTCTTACTCACAGGTAAACGCTTTTACTCTGTACTCATTCCTTTCATCAATTTATTTTCTAGCTAGGGTTTTAATAAAATATGAACAGAGTTCTTAATAATGTTTGGTATTTAAACTTACAGGCTACCACCAATGGCTCCAGACTTGAAAGGAAATGCCTATCATGCATTAGTTAACTTCGTGGGCTTTCAAACGGGTAAGCCCCGGTCTCGTCGTGGGTTCTCCTTGCTTGTGAAATGGGTTGTTAGTTGAAGGTTCTTGTGGTTGGAAACCTAGCTCCGAACTCTCTGCTGGTTATGATATTTAGTTTGTTTATTACTCATATTTTAAGTGAAAACCCTTGCGGTGTTTCGCTGGGTAGCATAGGCTCTTGAGTCGTGATGTGTATGTGGTTTTGGTTAAACAAATTCAGCCTCACGGCTTGATGATGTAATACTGTTGATTTAAGATTATAAGAATCTCCTTTATGCTCAAAGTTTTTAAAAGACCTATGTCTCGTTTGCTTCAGTTTTTCTTTTACATGAAGACTATGAACTGGGTTTTGTTTAACCTGTCAGTAGTGTATTTAGCTTATTGTTAATATAAAAGATTTATATATATATATATTTGGTTTTAAGAAAGAAGACTGTGGAACAAACTAGTAGTATAGTTCACGGGGTTTTTACTCTTACAGTTAGACGTAATGTAATTGGTTATATTGTAATACAAGATTATTATGTATTTGGTTTTAATAGTAGATTGGGTTTCGACCCTTTGATTCTTATAGGCTATAAGCTTACCTTGATTTGAGATTTATATTGCAAAAGGTTAATGATTCTTGGTTTACTTTGTTCGTTATTTACATATGTATTTTATTTATTACTACTCTGTAAATTATAACTATTTTTAAGCACTGTTTAGAAGATATGGTTAAATTCTAGAATTCAGCTTTTAAGAGTTAAAAGAAATACTATAAACCCTACAATTTATGAAATTCTTGTTTATATTTACAGTATTAATAACTCTATTTTCTTAATAGAATAATGAAAGATAATATGACTTTAAGTTATAAGTATGATGCTAACTCTGTATGAAATGAAAAGAACCTAAACAGTTTTGCTTCTAGTCTTTAGTTAAGAAAAATTACTTAGGTTTTTAGTATAGTGCACTTGAAACTAGGGTAATATTGACCTTCAGTAATTTTTTGTAATAAAATAAAAGGATTATAAAAGAATCCTTAGTTCCTGGATAAGACATACTCTGTCTGTAAAGATAATATTTATAAAATGTTTTGTTAATTCTTTTTCACATCTTTTCTTAAAAAATTGTATATTAATTTACTACTGTTACTATAATATCATTATTTTCTATTTGTATAATAATACCGTAATAATAGTAATATTTACTATTTTCTTTATACCTGTGTTTCCATTTAGTTGGTTGAAGTAGAATAATAAGTGGAAACAAAACACAGCGCTGCTGTTCAGTGAAATTCATAAACATTGAAGTAAAATCTATTTCTATTTACATTCAACACTCTGCATGTCAATTTCAATGAGTCAATTGATGCTATGGGAATATAACATTGTTGAATTCGGGTTTTCAATCCGTGTATCTACTTTTATTTCATCACTGTTTTGAATTTGGGTTTTCAATTTGTGTATCTACTTTTATTCCATCAGTGGTTCTGCCCTAATATTAAAGCCTTGAACTTGCTAGTTTTGCCTTAATATTAAAGCCTTGAACTTGCTTGTTTGATATTTATGAAAGGTTCCTGAAATTATAAAAGGAGGTGAAAGTTTGGGAATCTATAATTGTTTGAACATAGAAAAATTGTCTTGGTAAATTTTTATAAAATGAGGGTCTACTTTAATATAAATTTTGCAAATGATATTTTTGTTTGTTTGTTTAGAGTTCCAAACATGTTCTCTTTCATTTTGAAAACTGAAGTATTTGGTTTAAAGAGACTACTTACACAATAGAGTAGAAAAATGACTGAATATGATATCTTAAGTTGTTTTAATAAGTATATTTTTAAAGAGACCTAATATCTTTGTTCTTAAAGATTGATTTTTTTAACCAATAAATGTGTAAAGTGTTTTGATTTGCTTTGGATTTCCTATTCAAAAGTTTCCATTTCAATTTTCTTGTCTCAAAAGTTCTTTGCAGGATTTATAAACCTTATAGCATTTCTACTTTAAAGTTGTCATTTTAATGTTTGAAACAAGATTTAAAAAGTGCATAAGATGTTTGTCTCATTTTTTTTTTCAAAGCTTTCATTGCAATGACTTTTGGTTTAGTGAGATTGTTCCTTTGTTCCTCACAAGATCGACTTTCGATTATTTGTAGTAATTTATTAAAAAATTAAAATAGTCACATACATGAATATGATTTGTAAAATGTATATGTTTGATATAAGACCTTTGAAAAAATCAATATGCATAGTATTGATGGAAAAATAAATTATATGTTTGACCGTTTTTCAACAATTTATTATGGAGCCTCAAGTGGAAGAATTGGATTTCAAAATAGTTAAAAGACTAGTCTTATATCCACTTCATTATTGCATTATTGCTATATACAAGAGTAAAAGTTGGGTCACTAGAGTTGATGCATTAAACAAACATCAACAAGAGTCCATCAACTTGGTCCATGTCCACCTCATCAAAAGGGTCGTCCACATTTTCATGATTTCCATTGGCCAAAAAAAGATTTTAAGAAAGTTCAAAAGAATAATGAACTAAGGATTCTTAGCCTTGAGTTTCGCATGGAAATGACTCTCAAAAACTTAAAAAGACGTCTATTAGAACACGAGATATCTAAAGAGGTATGCTCATTAAGGCTTCATATTTTAGTTTCATTTTATCTAGTTTTATTAATATTAATTATGTTAACTTCAAACATACATATTAAAAGCTCCATTTTTAGTTTCATTTTATCTAGTTTTATATATATTAAGTATGTTAACATCAAACATATATGTGTTTTCTTGATAGAATGAGAGTCGTGAACATGACCTAAGTATTTAGGCCTTTGAGAGAATTTCCCATCACTTGGATGCATATAAATGAAATGAAATGGCATGAAGACACGACAAGGCATATTAAAATAAAAAATGTTCAATGAGTTAACTTGTTTTAATGAAGGTTCATCTTCAACCATGAAGAACACTAGTGGTGCATACAATAATTGTGTCAATGAAGTAAGTGAAATAGTATTTTTATAAGACATTTTAATGTAAAAATTGTTGTTTTTAGATTTTGTATTGTTGATATGAGTTGTATAGTTGCAATGTTAAAATGACTGCATATTATATAGATTTGTATAGAATCCGAGAAGCAAAATTTCCAAGAACATGTACAAGAAATGGTGAAAATGTTCAATAGATTGAATGTAGAAGTTGAATGTTCATCTTCTACTATGGAGGTAACTAGTAATGCATTCCAATATCATATGATTGAAGTAGTATAATATTACCTTTTAGCACATGTTTTTATAACATTGATCATGCTAAACTCACATTCACATGCATGACGCTATATAGGATTCTATAGAGCAAGCCAAATAATGTTCAATAACACTTAATGCCATAGATCGAGATAGTAAGGAGAAAATGGCATGTGAGATGAATCAAAACAACTCTGTAAGTATATTACTTGTTCTTTGTATACTTTTATTTCTCATAGAAAAAATGTATACTTTTTCTCTTTCATATCCTTTTATTTTGTTAAAATTTACTAAAGTCGTATATATTTTGTGTGTATCCTCATTATATATAGGGTTATAGAAGAGTGTTTTCAAAGTGATCCACTGTTAGATGACACACATGGCACACCTCATATGCATATCACTCTCCATTCGATAGTGAGTAAATATTTTTTATGCATTTAAAAATTATAGATTCAAAATTTGAAGTGTTAATAAGTGATATTCTTAATGGTTGAAATTTATTGTGTATTTACTAACATGTTTTCTTGTATATGTAAATGCAATGAGCCATAAAACACACAAAGATTACACCTAGAAACCTAAGTCAAGTTGGATTTAGGAACCGAGTTTCTTGGTTGAGCCATATGCAATCCAACCACATTGCTAGAAGAAACTACTATTCATGGAAACAATCAATGTAAAAAATAAAATAGCTACATTAATCAAGGTTTTCACTGGATCTTTAATTGTATTTTTTATAACTAATTAAAATTTCAAAACTATGAGGGTGGTGGGTGTGTTTCTCTTGCTATTAATAGTTTTGTAATTGATACCTCTCATATTTTGAGAACTAATTCATAGGGAGATGCATCACATCCTTATAAATTCTTGAAGATTCCTCTTACTCACTCTGATTTTCCTCCTCTTAACCCTAGCAGGGTCCCTCTTCATATTGAGTTATCTTTGTCTCCTATATCTGATATATCATAGCCTTCTTCCCCCAACTTCAACCTCTCCTCTCCTCTTCCAAGGGAGGATGTAATAGGAAAACCATTTTCCACCTACACAACCATTGCCAAAGAGGGATTAGAGGCAATACCTATCTCCTCTATTAGGTGTGAGAATGTGACTATCAGAAAGATGAAAGGGAAGATAGGTGATTCAGATTCAATGGATCCAATTTTACAGTCTAAATACATTAATCCAAAGTTTTCTTCTCTATTTTCCAAAGGTTTTCCATTTGCCTCTCCTTCTAACTGCCCTCTGGGCTTTAGAGAGTGACCCCCCCAAAATAGGGCTCCTTAATGAACCTTCTAACTTTCAACATTTGGGGGGTTGACAGTTCTCCCAAAATATCTTCCCTTAAAAGGTTGTTAGAGATTGTCAAATTGGGAGTTGTCTTACTACATGAAACAATGTGCTCTTCTATCAAGGCTTGTGAAGTTTTTTTGAAAGTTTTTCTTTCTTGGTTTTGTTGTGGATTAGACGCTATGGGTATGTCTAGGGGCCATCTTGTGGTTTGGAATCCTTGGGTTGCTAATTTTAAACCTTTAAATTCTGTAGTTGGGATTTTCATTAATGGGAAGCTCAGAGGATCGGATCGAAGGATTGGGATTCTAAATGTTTATGGGTGATTCCATGAAGATGGGTAACACTTTTTGGCCAAATTTGGCGATGAAAACCTGTTTTTTTACTCATGTGCTAGATAGAAGCCCTCAAAACGCATATTATGTTTTTTTACATATCTGCCT
>LPNX010067752.1:9096-95506 GCA_001517045.1 Pseudotsuga menziesii | reverse complement strand
ATTTCTTTACTGTTTTTGATTCATGTTACTTACTTTTTACTGCTTTAGCTTAGTTTTTATTTCAGTCTATTTTTGTTTACATCATTGAACTGCTACTAAGGATTTCATATTCCTTAGTAGGTGCTCATCAGCACAAGCTAGGGTGAAAACCCTAACTACATGACCCATGGATGAAGTCTCAGTAATTCAGTTGATTTGTGAAAAAATAGACAGGCATGAATAATGAAATTATGTTTCTAGAACAGTCTCTGTTCATATGTTTTTCTGTGATCTTTTTTGCAAATAGTTTATCAAAATATATAGCACCCATGCCTTAGAAGTAGATGAAAAACTAGGGGGCGAATCTGTGTATACAACATATTTTTGTTGAATGGACTCTGCTTTGACATGTTAGAGTTTTGATGAAGTTTATCCTTTTATTACCTCTATGATAAGGATAGTTGTACTTAGTTATTTAATACAAACCTATTTTAATTTTTTGTTTAAAAAAATGGTTGAAGGCTACATGATATATCAATCCACTGTATATTTTAGTGAGTACTTACCCCAAGTAGTGGGTGATATGAATGTGCCACTCCTTTGGGATGTGAATTCCTCCAACAAGTTTAAAGGGGAGGTGTTGTTGGGGAAAGGAAGATGGATAAAAGTGAAAGATAAAATCTTAAATTGTATTTAATATCTCCTTACATGCTTGTGTTAGATTGGTTAGTATCTTGGTTGGTTAACTAATTTTTTTTTTCCTTCGTATAGGCAGTATAGAGTGGGATGCAATTCATTTATACATTGAAAATAATTTTGATTGGATGAAGAGACGGATCGAACGATGCCAACAATTTTAACATACCTTATCATGGAAGAGGGTGGCAGAGTTGATTATAAAAGCTTGTTTGGATCATGATACAAATCTAACCCAACAAGAAATTGATCTAGCATATGGTGCAAAAGTTAAAATGTAAGCAATATCTCACTTTATTTTTTACATTTCAAATCACAATGTTTTTCCAACCAAAGTATTTTATACATGTAGTTATCAATTCTTGACAATGCATTTATAACATGTTGACCATGTAAGTGAAACATCATAAGGATATGTGTTGTAATGGTATAAGATATCACACAAAACAATTGGATGATAGGAGCAAAATATGTGACAATGGGATAGCTGCAATTTTTTGGGTTACTAATATTTTGCATAGGGATGCCATACATACAATCACATTCGATTTAATGTACGATGGCTGCTTGGGAGACATATTGGATATATACTTTAAATCCTTCAAAATGGTTCTCTTTAAGGTGAGGTTGTACAAATTGTTGTTGCAAGGTGATGAAAAGACAATTATTGATCATTACAATGGATTTACCATGATTTATACTAATAGGTATGAGCCAAATATAGAGCCCTATGTAATTCCAAGTCAATGTGAGTAAGTATTTTTTTTAAAACTAACCATGTAGAGCAGATTGCTCATTTGTTGTTAGATTTGATCAAAGAGGAAGGTTGTAAAGTATAATTTTCCTAAAGAAGATGTTCGTGATCAAGAAGAAGAAGATGTAGCTAAAGAGATGGAGGAAGAAGTGTACTTAGACAAAGAGTAGGATCAAGTTTACCAGACAGTCATTTCCTCACATCTCGATGATGATGACTATATCAATTATGAATATATGTTGCAAATGTTGTTTTCGACAATCCTTACAATGATTATGATGGGTTGGATACAAATTCTGATCTTCATGTATCAGATGTTGAATTGGATGAATTTCAAGATCAATTTGATATGGAATTATAACATATATTATTCAATGGATGTCTCCTTAAAAATCACTTCAATGAAGTAAATTCATGTTGTAATTATAATTGGTCACTTGTTATTACTTGAAATCCCTTTATCTGTTGATTAAATAATTAAAAAATATGACTATGGAGGAAATCACTCAACTAATGTATGTTTTCATGAATATGAGTAGGCTCTAAGGAATTGCACACTATGAGAATTGATTCGCAGCTGGATCTAGAAGCCAGGAAACTCTCATAATTCGCTCTAGTTTGCAAAACAAGCACAAAATAGCTAAAAAATCTAAAATTGCATTCACACATGAAGTCAATAGTGGATATTATTAACACTGTCTAACATGTAAATATGTTTAGAGAAAATATATATTACATTTGGGAAAAATCATGAGGCTTAGGAAGCCATTTGGGAGTGCACATGTGTCATAACTAGATTTGACCTCCATGCCCCCTACGTGGGCCAATTATCTCTCGAATCACCCCAAACGGTCATGAAACCTGGTGTGAAAATTGGTGTGGCATGATGGAGAATAAATGGGTCTATGATAGGTGTGGGTGAGCAAACAGAGGTGTAAGAGTGGCTCAAGGTGAACAATAAATGCACAAGAAGGGCCAAAATTGTCTAAAAACATCACTAGCGCCCCTAGTCAAACCAGATTCCACAAAAAGAGAAAGAGAAGTGCTCCAAGACACCAAGGGCATTAATGAGGGTGCATATGTTTCAGGTTTACCAATATAGAGATCTAGTGTGTGTGTGAATGGGCCAAAATAACCAGTTAACTTGCTAGACCAATTTCCCTAAGTCTAAACAATAGAAATCAATGCATATAAGAAAACGAATTAGTCTAAGGTCTAAACTAAGGTGCTAAGGATGGATTATTGATCTAAAACCCCCCTTAATATTGACTTAGTACAACTTAAAAAAAAATATCATGGAGGCCTTGGCAACAAAGGCTCAAGTCACCTCATACAACAGAATATATTATTTGTCCATGTAAGCAAGGAAAAGAGGAAAACCACATGGGAACAAAACCTATCCTAAAAAATGGACATGGAGGAAAAAATATGAAGGTGAATGGAATCCATCACCATGTATCACTCACTGCAAGTAGTTATATCAAGTAAGTGAAGGTCTTATATGTGAAGCACTTGGTGAAAATATCAATAGTTTGCTCAATAGAAGGGCAATACTGCAAGGTTATCACCTGATCATGCACTAAGCCCCAAATGTAGTGCATGTGAATCTCTGTGTTTGGTCCTCTGTCTATGTACTGGATTTGTGGAAATATTAATTGCACTTTGATTTTCACACCTAATGACAATATGTGAATCAAATGCAACACCAAGTTCTCAAAGAATTCCTTGCAACCACACACAATGTGTAGCTGCATTCATTGCTCCTCTGTACTTGGCCTCAACTAAAGAAATGGAAATAGTGTGTTATTTCTTACTTGACCAGAATATAGGACCATTGGAAAGCATGAATACAAAACCTTAAGTGTACTTTCTATCATTGGGATCGCCAGCCCAATCAAAATAAGAAAAACCTACTAGTTCTAGTGGAGAACTAGTAGCATAGTGTACGCCGAAGTTCTTGGTGCCTTGTACATACTAAAGGATCCTCTTGGATGCCTTCCAATGGATCTCATGAGTCTTCTGCATATATATAGATACATCACCTACAACATATGCTAAATCAGGTCTAGAATGAGTAATATACAACAAACTCCTGTCTAACTGTCTATACAATGAGAAATCCACCAGTGGAGAGTCACCAACTTCACCTAGTTTGATACCAGAAAGGAATTGGCACTTGGATGCATTACATTCAGCCATATTAAAATTCAATAACATGTATGAATCATAATTTTTTTGGCTGACCTATATCCCTGCTTCAAATTGAACAATTTCCAAACTAAGAAATTGTTTCAATAAGCCTAGGTCGGTCATTGAAAATTCACTTTGCAAAGATGTTTTAAATGACCCAATTTCTTTGGTTCAACTACCTGTAATCAAAATGTCATCAACATACAGTACAATGACCTGCAATACATCACCACCAATATGCTGCAAATAAACATTAGGATCAGACTTGCATCTAACAATGCCAAGTGAAAGCAGAAATTTGTCCATCTTGGCATACCAAGCCCTTGGGGCTTGCTTGAGGCCATATAGTGACTTCTTTAACTTGCATACAAGGGAATTATCCTCTTGGAAACCTTCATGTTGTTGCATATATATATCTTCATGTAGCGCATCATGAATAAATGCACTTTTGACATCCATGTGGTGAATCTCCCAGCGCTTGCTTGCAGCAATGGCTAAAACTAGCTTGATAGAGTCCATCTTTGCAGCCGATGCAAATGTCTATGTATAGTCCACTCCTTGGACTTGAGAGAAGCCTTTGGAAACTAATATGGCCTTATATTTTATATCAGACCCATTAGCAACAGATTTGGTCCTATAGGCCCACTTGCATTGCACAAGCTTCCTCTTGGGAGTCAAAGAAACCAATTCCCAAATCTCATTTTCTTGTAGAGAGTTGAACTCTTCTTGCATGGTTTTTTTCCAGATTGGTTCATAATACACTTCCTGTTATTATTTTGGATCATATCCAACCATCATATATAAATTCTCATAAAGAATCAATTCATTTTCAAAATAAGCACTTTGGAATTGTGATCTAGTCTTACTAAGATCTAGAGGATTGCGTGCTAAATCCCCAACAGCTTCTATAGTTTTCTCTTCACACTTGGGCCTTGAGGGTGAATCATGTTCAGAAACATCATCTTAATCCATCTCATAATAAAAAATATCAGAAATTTCAGAAAGGGAATCATCACTTACATTATCTTGGTGTTGAGGAGAAGAGCATTCCCCCGGTGCTAGTTCAAAATATGGAATAATTTCTTCTTCGAATTGCACACTTATTTATATGAAAGTATTTTGTGTGTATGGATAAAAAAGGTTTTATCCATTTGTATCTTCACCATATCCCATGATTATGCACTCTTTGCTTTGTGGTTGCAAGGCCTTTCTCTTTTCTGAAGGAATTCTAGCCCATCCCCTTGAGCCAAAAATTCTGAAATGTGAAATATTTGGCTTATGATCAAACCAAGCTCCATATGGTGTTTTTTCATTCAATAATTTGTGTAGAATGTATGCATCATAGTTAATGGCTTCATCCCATATCTCAGGACTCATATCATTATCCTCAACATACAGGTATCCATCTCCTTGAGCGCCATGTTCTTCCTCTTTGCCACACCATTTTGTTATGGTGTGTAGGGGACCAAATGCTGCATTTAGATGCCACATTATTCACACAAGTGCTGAAAATTCTTACTTACATACTCTTTACCATTATCAGTATGAAGGATTTTTATCTTGTTCCCACTTTGATTCTCAACCAGGGCCTTCCAAATCTTTAGAGTATCAAAGACTTCTGATTTGAGCTGAAGGAAATAGACCCAGCATAACCTTGAGAAATAATCTATGAAAGTGAGAACATACCTTGATCCTCCATCGGAGGGAGTGGGAAGAGGACCAGTGATATCTGATTGCACCAACCCAAGCACTTGTGTATCTCTCCTTGCTTTCCCTTTCTCATAGATGCGCTCTAGATGCTTTCCCACCACACAACCAATGCATGCACCATTGGAGGTCTTGATAGGAGGAAGACCTTTCACCATGCCATCCTTGTTCAATTCCTAGAGGTATTTGCAGTTCAAATGGCCAAATATCTCATTCCATGTCTTGTTGGTTTCATTGGCATGAGATAGGAGCGCTTGCCCACTGGAGTTTGGAAGAAATTTGGAGAATTTGTACATCCTAGCTTGGTGATCATCATACCCCAATGCCACCACTTTGTTGGAGGATATTTCAGCTATCTCAAACTCACATGGAGAAAATATTACTCTCTTATCTTCTATAGTATGTGTCATTTGGTACATTGACAGTAGGTCCGGTGCCAAGTCTGGTACAAACAGGACATTGTTGAAATATGCATCTTCAAGATCGATCTTTACAATTCCCTTGGCCTGGATCTCTGAATCATCACCCATTCAAACAATTGGGCCACTGTCTAAATACATGGATGTGAAGAAATATTTGACATAGGCCATGTGCCTTGATTCTCCCGAATCAATGATGAAGGTGGAAGAGTCTGAAGAACCAACAACCAATGCATGACACCTTTCTTTTTTGTCTGAGCCTGAACCTCCATCCTTCTTCCTTGCACCCTCTAGGACTGGGATGTTGTTCTTCTCCAATAGCTGTGGCATCATATCAATGGTTTTCTTCATACATGCACTCTATGGATGCCACCCTTTGTGACAGTAGGTGCATTTTATCTTCTCCTTTCCCTTCTTGTCCTTGTCCTTGCAAGGATTCAAATCCTCATCTGAAGATTTGGGTCTGTCTGGTTTCTTCTTGTCTGGCTGCTTCAAATCCTTGGATTTCTTCTTTCCTTTGGATGGATTCGAAAACCCTACAACAAGAGCTTGGTCTTTGCTCGTCTTGATGGTACCCATGTGCACTATCTTATGTTGCTAGTGGGTAAAAGACTCCATGAAGCTTGCTAGTGATGGCATTTTCTAGTTTTAAGCTATAAGATTTATTGAGTGAAATGTGATGACAAAAATAGAATACTCAGGCCCTAGCTTCAAAAGAATAGACAGTATTAGCTAGTCATCCTTCTTCCCTATTCCATATTGCCTGATTTAAAGCACCAATGACTTGAATTTGGTGAAGAACTCTTGGATGGTCTCATAATGCGTTGGGATCAAAGATATGAGCTCATTTTCGATCTGGTGACCCCTCATCTCATCAGTCTTCCCAAAGAGAGCTCTGATCCTAAGAAAAAATTCATTTGGGGTAGCTATATTGTGCACATGAAATAGGATTTCTCTTGAAATGTTGAGACAAAGCATTCCAAATGCTTCATCAAGTTTATTGAAATGCTTTGATTTCTCTATTGCAAAATTCAATTCGACCTCTGTCCCTATGGTGACCCTGTAAAGACCCTTGGACGTCGGTTGGATAACAATATCAACCTTCCATTTGAAGTAGTTGAATGGTGTTATCAAGAAACGAGTTTGCTCCATCTCTGCTTGCGCTTGTGGTGAAAAATGTTGAATGTACCTGCAATGAAAACTCACAAATTTGTCAGGAGAATCACTTTAGCAGCAAATCACTGACACACTGAATTCGATTTACAGCTTCAATCAGCTTTGATACCATGTGAGAATTGATTAACATCTGGATCTAGAAGCCAAGAAACTCTCACAAATCGCTCTAGTTTGTAAAAGAAGCACAAAATAGTTGAAAAAGACTGAAATTGCATTCACACATGAAGTCAATAGTGGATGTTATTAACACTGTATAACATGTAAATATGTTTAGAACATATATATATATTACATTTGGGAGAAATTGTGAGGCTTAGGAAACCATTCGGGAGTGTACATGTGTCATAACTAGATTTGACCTCCACCCCCCCTAGGTGGACCAATTAGCTCTCGAATCACCCCAAACGGGCACGAAACCTGGTGTGAAAATTGGTGTGGCATGCTGGAGCATAAATGGGTCTATGACAGGCATGGGTGAGCAAACATAGGAGTGGGAGTGGCTCAAGGTGAACAATATTAAATGCACAAGAAGGTCCAAAATGGTCTAAAAACATCACTAGCGCCCCTAGCCAAACTCGATTCCACCAAAAGAGGAAGGGAAGTGCTTTAAGACACCAAGGGTCATTAATGAGGGTGTAAATGTTCCAGGTTGACCAAGATAGAGTGTTGGTGTGTGTGAATGGGCCAAAATAAGCAGTTAACTTGCTAGACCAAATTCCCTAAGTCTAAACCATATATATCAATGCATATAAGAAGAAGAATTAGTCTAAGGTCTAAACTAAGGTACTAAGGATATATTACTACTCTAACACACACTTATAAGTTAAACCCTAAAGAATTGGACTAACAATATAGCCTTTACCTAAAAGTGTCACTCTCATATGTGTATCTAGAGTCGTCGTGTGATCATCACTTAAAAATGAACTCAGAACTATCATGTCCCGTGCATGCTAGTGGAACCCTTTAGTTACTATATCTATGAATAAAATCCATGTCACAAGTGAATTTTACCTAAAGTAGTAGGTTGTTTTTGTCTTTACACCTTTATAGTTTTCATCTTGATGATCATGTTAGGGTTTGTATCTGTAACAACTACCTCTTCTTCCTGTTGTAGCGTAGCAACAAGTTCTATGTCCTTCTACATTTTTTCCCCTACTATTTCTTGAATGCATGTCCTTTGTGTTGCAATAGGGTCTGTTATAACTAGATTTTGTTCTTAAGTTATGTGTCTTATTTTTCAAAGATTGTTTTCCTACTACCTTTAAATTTTGAGTTGGTTTTGAGGTTTTTTAGTAATAAGTACATTTTTGTTTGATTTTATGCTTTTAATGATTTGGTTATTTCATTTTTGTTGGTTTTAAAGTTTCTCTTTGGGCTTATTAGTTAATATATATCTTTAAGGTCTGAAAATATTATAATAGATTTTATTTCAGGTTTTAGTTTTATGACTAACCCTCATTTTTAAGTCATGGTTAAAAAATATGAAAAAAGGGGATTCCTATAGCGTAGGGTTGAGAGTCATTAAACAAGGGCGCTACAAGAATCTCGAAGTATTGAAATTATGGCAAATAACCGTGGTGGTTTGCAATCGACAATAGTGGGAACCTTTTTAACACCTGTGAGGACATAATGATACTTGTTTAGAACCCAATGATGATCATGGAAAGTGTATGAGAGGATGCAAATATTATTGAGGAAGATCATGGTTTTACCTATCATGATTTCATGAGGTTAGAGTTATTGAAAGAGGTGGTTGGTACTCGTGGCTGCTGCATAAGACAATATCGAAATATTTTAGACATCTGTCAAAAAGACAATAGCGCATATTCATGATCTCATCTATCGTTATGACAGGTGCATGAACAGGGGAATCGTGGTCTGCATTGATATGAGTTTGTTTTTGTAAGGATTATGGAAAATTGTTAACCTTCCTGTTACGATTTTGTTTGGTTACTAATTTTTGTTGCAGAGAAGAATTTAAGATATTTTTGAAGTTGTTTAAAGAAATATTCAGGTTAGGGTTATAGTTTAAAAATGAAGAAAGGCGGAAAGACTAACTGAGTCGAACCCACTGGTACAAGATGGACGAGTAGTTTTCCTGATTGTGCAGCGATGTTTCAAAGATCTGGATGGTTTGATTTCTTTGAGAGAATTAAAGGTTTTAACCCAGAAGTGTCATATCATTTTGCTCAGGGTTTTGATAAAGACACAGTTACATTTGATACCCTAAAATTTGAACTGTCAAAAGAATTGATATCAGAAGCTACATGCATAACAAATGATGGAGAGATGTGTTTTAAGAATATACCTTTCACCTTCAACCCAAAATATTTCCTATTACTTGAAGTCGAAACCCTAGTTTGGGGGAAAGGTGTACAGTTAGAAAATTTTAAGCCCGGATGGAGAGAAGCCATTAGAATTTTACAAAGCTATATCACATGTGAGGTGAGATTTGCTCTGGTTTTCAAATATCATGTCAGATTCTTGCAACATTTGAATCAACAGTCGAGGATGAACTTACCCGTTTTCTTCTTGAAAAGCCTATAAAATATGTCAAACAAGATAAAAGGGCACATGGATCATACTCATCAATCTATTTTTCATCATGGACTAATAAAGCTGATTGTTTGCACAATCCTTTAGAAGAAGAGAAGAACTTGGGATCATTTTTTGTTTTGGTCAGGCTTCCATAATGAGCAAGAAGACCAACCCAAAAAGAGGTAGATGAATAAGTAGTATAGCCTTGTAAAATGGTTAAAGAAAGAAATAACTGATGAGTTGGTAAAGGAGAATGTTCAAGAGGAATGTTTAACTCAAAAATTCAAAGAGCCTGTGTGTGAAGAGGTAAAAGAAGTATTTGATGGTAATCAAGAACAGGTTTCAGAGAATGCAAAAGAGGACCAGACAACTTTTATAAATCAGGAATAAGGGAGGAGTTCATTAGAACAAAATTAGAGTTTCATCGGTGAACAAGAAAACATAACAAAGGTTCCTGTTCCAGTTAAACTGAAAGCTGATAATTTGCAAATTCAAAATAAAAAGCTTAAAGGAAAATCTATGGTAGCTGAATTGAAAGATGAAACTGTACAAATTTCAAGTGTAAAGTTTCAAGGGAAATCTTTTGTAATGTTAGGAGAATCGAACTGGAGACCAAAAACAAGAGCCAAAAACAAACTGAGACTTAACATGAAAAAGATTCTAAACCCTAATTTAATGAAGGAGAATATGACTGTGATTGGAGATTCTTCATCTTAGGAAGACATGGAAGAAGAATAAAGTCTAAGTTATAATCAACTTCATATCAATAAAGAACATTCAGTGATTTTAAAGTCATCTCCAGGAAGAAATAAGGTTGCAGAACAACCAATAGATTTCATCATTGAAAGAGGTAGGTCTTCAGAATTTCTTGTTGAAGAAGAAGCAGTCAAAGATGAAGAAGAAGATGACCTAATTTTTAGAAAAATTGATATCCCATGGCTGTCGGATAAAACTTCTACATTACAGGGAGAAATGTGCATAGATTCAGAAACTGAGAACCTAAAGAAGACTGTGAAGCAATACAAATATCAGATTGGTTTTCTTAGTGAGACCAATGATGGATTGGTTATGACTAATAGAATACTGAGAGAGGACCTTGATGATACCAATACTCATTACCAGGAATTGATTGTTGTTTCAAAAGAGGCCTTGAAGAGAAAAAGACAGACTCAGATCCAGTTTGAAAAATTGAACCAAAAGGTTCAAAGTCTCACCAAGCAGAACAAGGAGTTATTAAAGAAGATCAAAGATTTAGAAGCAAAGCAGCAGAGAAGCAAAAGGCAGTCACATCCCTTAGAAGGAATTGGATTGTCGGCTGAGGCAGCCAAGAATCTATGAATATTACTAGTGACAGGTGTCAAGTAGTTTATTTTTGAAATAGTTAATAGTTTATTTTTGAAAAGACAATTATTTTTGTCACTGTTTCGAATCCTGACCTAAAAAGTTAGTTTAGTCAGTTATGTAACCATTTTTTTATGGAAAAAGGATAAAAGTAGGAAATGAGTTAGAGGTAGGGTTCGAATTTTGACTCAAGGAGAGGCTTTAGAGCTAATGTATCACAAGCTAAGACTGATAACTCTTATTTAAGTTTGAAGACTATTATTGATTATATACATATTGATAAGCCATTTTTCCTGTTATGCTGGTCTTATTTATAATCTGTTTTATTACTCAACATACAACTTCATTTCTTGTTTAAGGTTTTTTATTCATGCAAATGCTTGTATCTTGTGGATGGAATCAATATTACATGTGTGATGTTTATGTTTTATTCATATGTGTTTGATCCCCAGTTCTTCAAACTTGTTCATGATTTAGTTCTGGTGTTAGCTTGTTAATGTTTTTTTACCTTATTGTTTATAAATTTTCATACCGAAACAATAAAACCTATTTCATGTTACTTTTATTGTTGAGATTGTCCTAGCTTGTTCCTGTAGTAGTCTAGGAGCAAATTCTAGTACAAACAGGGTCCATTTCTATTGTTCCTCCTATTGATTCCTATGTTGTAGTAGGGATCATTTCTGCCATTTTTCTTGCTAGTATTTGTGTTGTAGTAAGATTTATTTCTTCCATTTGTCCTTCTGCTAATTCTTGTGCTGAATCAGATTTTGTCTCTTTATCCTTCTCTCTTGATGATTCCTTTGTTACAGTAGAGACTATTTCTTCCATTTAGATTGTTGCTTCTTGTGTTGCAGCGGGAATTGTTTCTTCCATTCATCCTTCGGTCGGTTCTTGTGTTGCTGCAAAGGTTGTTTCTTTATCTTTCTCTCCTTTTGATTCATGTGCTGCAGTAGGAATCATTTCTTCCATTTATCCTATTGGTTCTTATGCTAGAGCAAGAATAGTTTATTTTGTTTGTCCTTCTGTTGGTTCTTGTGTTGCAGTACAAGTTGTCTCTTTAGCTTTAATTTATGTTGATTCCTACGTTGCAGTAGGGACTGTTTCTTCTAGTTTTACTCCTTAAAATTGAACTCATAATCATCATGTCCCATGCATTTCAATGAAACCCTCTAACCACTGTATTTATGAATAAATTCCATGTAACATTATGCAATGAATCGTTGTCATCAAATTACCTATGGATTATTGATAGTATATTTTCCAAGATATTGTGCCTTGAATAAAATTCTTAGTTGAAGCGTTGTTTACAAGAATATCAATTATGTTTTCCTTGCAAAAAAACTACTCATTATTATCAACAAAAACAATTTAAAAGAGTTTAAAATTCAAGGAAGCAGATGAGAACATATGCTCTTATATCACTCAATAGGATTTGATAAATTATTTATGTTTGTGCTCAAAAGAGAGAAACATTAAGGACCATAACTTTTAAAACATGAAAGTAGTCATGATTGAAGTATCAATTTGAACATAGGGATTGGATATGTTTCTTAATAAATACTTGTGAAGAATAACCAAACCCCACCCTCACCAAAAACTATTGACTATTTCAACTTGGTTGGGGATGATGATTTTGCTATTTTTTTTAACAGAAACTTTAAAAGGTTTTATATAAAACAGGTTGTGCATAGCCATTCATTACAGAAAAAAAGAGGGAACGAAGAGTTCTTGCAGTTCAAAAAAGGAGTAAACAAAACTGGTCAATGAGAATGACCAAAGAACTCCACACAGAGTTTTTACAAAACTTCTAATGCCTGGGGTAGTGTAAACCCTTATAAACTGCTGACAAAGAAGCAGACAAAAAAACAGGAAACTAATAGACCATTAAGGATTGCCTCAAGGCTTCATGGGCTGAACAACAGATTCCTCCTCCATGGGGTGCGCTGCTACTGCTAGAGTTTCAAAATCCTTGCTGCATTGGTTCATGCTTACCAAACGCTGGAGGTCTTCTTGGATTCTGTCCACCTTGCCCATTATTTCTCTAAGGTTGCTTTCAGTGTCATCAATCTTGGAGTCATGATTACTTATCTGATACAAAGTGTAGCTGACCACTTCCCCCATACTTTTGACCTCCTGAGCTATTTCCTTGTTGTCCATAATGCCAATGGCCATCATTTCATACAAATGCCTGAGATTTTTCTTCAAGTCTACTAACCCAGCATTCCCGTTTTCCTGCACCATTCTGCCTTGTCCAGGTGAAAATTTTATTCGAGAGAATTTGTTGTGAAGAGCACGAACTGCACCAGCAAAAACTTGAGCCTGCTCGTCGACAGAGAGACCACCGAGAACCAATTTAAGAGTGTTGAGTTCCTGTAGGAGGGAGTCGCGGTCTTTCTTGTTTCGATAGGATTGAGTGCCGATTGTACCTTCTTTACACCCTGAACAATTGCATCCCAAAATCGAATTGTTGCCTGCTATAAAGGTCTGGTTGTCAATGGAGAGGTTGAGCCCTGAGCCTATATTCGAGAACCACAAAGAAACACCAGTTTGAGTAGTGCATAAATAGGTGGAGAAAGCGGTGAGAGCCAACCTTTCCTTTACGAAAACCCTGGTGAGAGGAAGAGTTTCCCACGGGATTTCCTGCAAAACGCCCTCGTCAACCCCTAAAATGACATCCAATAGAATCCTTTCCGGAGAAATCACATAACAGACAAAACCATTGCCAAGAGTAAAATGAGGATGAGGAAGGATTTGAGGAGAAGACATAGTGGAGAGAGAGAAAAGACCCGGAGCATGCGAGGTGCAGGAGCAATAAACCCAAGGAAGGTGGGCATTAAATCCTACAAGGATCGAGGGATGGTAGGTGCAGAGAAGGAGCCACGCGACGGGAGGATGGGTAAGGTCAATACGACGCATTAAGGCTGGATATCCTTCGCAAATGTCCATAATGTTGATGCCAGTGGAGAGTGGAGGGCACGTGGTGGTGAGGTGAGGAGGGGTTGAGTGATAAGGTTGAGAGCCTTTTTGTAAATCCTTGGAGCCTTTATAAAAAAACATTTAACCCTTCGTAAATGTCCTTGGAGGTGAGAACGATAATGTGGGGGTCTAAACCTATATCCCAAGTTTTCATTAAGGAATGGGTTTGAGGTGAGGGATTTGGCCATTTAGGCAAAATTGACCTTGAGGTAAGGAGGCCCCCATGTTAGCCAAGGCATCAATGACAGTGTTGTTTGAGTGAAGGATGAGGAAGAATTCATAGTGCTTGGATAAGAAAGGAGTGATTTTGTCGTGCATGCGACGACACTTTATAGAGCTGGTGGTGTATCCATTAATCATTTTATATATGATGTGTCGAGAATCTAAAATCGCGATCCTGGAGAGGTCTTTGTTGACTAGAATTTTCATTCCCTGAAGGAGAGCCAATGACTCAGTCTCGTTATTGGTCCTATAGCCAAGACCCCAAGCGAAGGTTTGTTCAACATGTCCTCTAGGATCCAGAAGGATCCCTCCCGCACCTGCCACCCCTGGGTTTCCCTTTGAGGCACCATAAAAAAAGAGAGCGTATGAATTTCTTTCTCTCAACCAGGCCTTGAAGTCACTACTGTTTTTTGTTATTTCCCAAGGAAGAGTGCTGGAGGGCTATTTTATTTTTTTGTGTGAAGACTTGAACTGAAGGGGGCTCCTTTTTTTTTAAAAGATCTTACACCAAGATGCATATGGCTCAGTGATGTGCTCATCATCTGAAAAACTGATGTCATTCGAGGCAAACTTTTCGGCTATCATTCCCACCGTTTTAGAATCTATACGAGTCGGAATGACTTTTTGATCGTTGAAGATAGATTTATTCCTGGCTATCCACAGTTGTCAACAGAGATTCTTGGGGATGGGATGATGATTTTGCTATTGACCATGGTGCACCTGAATGATAAATCTATCAATTAAAAACCATAAGGATATCTAGAAATTAATGAGGTTTCATGTTATCATTTGACTTAATATCAATTCTTAACCTAACAATCAATCCAACGCTATACATATCAAATGCATGGTATTATTTATTAATATCAATTCTTAACCTAATAATCAATCCATTTTAATTTGCAATATTTTATGTCTATATTTTTAACGTCACTTAAGTGACACTTCGTCGATGTCTATGTTATGGTATCAATGTTTAACTTGATGCCGATACCATAACATATATGTCGACAAAGTGTCACTGGATTTGATTATCTCTTGCAAGGTAGATACACAGAATAGTTGATTTTATTGTGCCTCGTAGTTTGATGGCCATTGGGAATCAACGAAAATAAACTCTTATGGTTTGTTCCAAATACTAAAATTGAGTCATGAAGTATGAGGTTCCTAAGTTGATGGGTTCCATGTTGTTGTTAAGTCAAAAGGGAATACGAAACTAAGTCCTTAAACACTAAAGCTATTTTCTTTAATTTATATATTGTTCAACATGATATAACTTACAGGAACAAGAAAAGAAATATAAGTTGACCCTATTAATCTATATTCATCAACACTCTAATTGCAATTAGAAAAATATTGGACTCAAGATAATATTTGATATAATGAACTAGTTTTAAATCTTGTCTTAAACTCTAATAAGATTTAGTGCAATCCACTCATTCATTCATACCATATTTTGTCAATAAGTAATTAATTGAATCACACAAAATAATAAAAATATCGATCGGAACTATAAACCTTTTGAAGTTGCAACAATGAAATGATAAGTATACTTGCACTCAATATTGGAAAACTAAAACAAAATGTGAAACAACTAACGTACATAAAAATATAACAGTACCAACCAAGGAAAGGCCCTACCTCCTTAGGCAAGGTATTGGAAAAACAAACAACAACTACTATGTTAAATATTCAATAAAAAATAGGCACATAACTCAAATTTCTTTATTAAATTGGAATCGAGTTACTACAAACAACGTTACAATAAATTCTTCAACTCCCTATCTCAAATGACATGGAATACTTATACATTCTTCAAATAACTATATTGGGCTTAAGAATATTCGTGTAAAGCCATAAAAATATACGATTTTAGTATGTTTCGCCTTTTACCCCAAAACAAGTGTTCATTTATAACAATAAACTAAAAGCATGATGGTGTTACAATTAGTTAAAAACAACCTTCAGATGGATTCCTGAATTCTTCCAATTATCTGAATTGCATATGGAATATCCAACTACGCCAATTGAATGTGTTTAAAGGATAATTGCCACTTATCCATACTGGTATTCTACCAGCAGGACAATTAGCATCGTCATATGGTGTCTGACAACTTGTGTAGCAACATCATGATCAACGGTGTAGAAACATTGTGATGTTTGGTGTAACCACCATGATATAACAACATCACGATAGTGTAACTATAACGACATAGAAACATCGCTCTAGTGTAACTATATAAGTGTAGCAACATCATGACAACAAAAATAAGTGTAAGAGAAACTATGTAGAGACAACTTGCACATAATAACCTTGGGATATTAGCTGTGAATGTTTGAGAAAAATCACAGATGCTTGAACTTTAAAACTTTTATCAATTAACTTCAGCACATATAAATCTCATAAATCAGCCACATATTAATATATCAACCACATATGAATCTGATAAATATATTAGCCACATATAAATCTAAAAAATATATCAGCCACATATAAATCTCACAAATATATAAACCACATAAATCAGCTCCATAAATCAACCATATAAATCAATCAACCATAAGAGAAAATATATACCTTGGGAAAACCCTCCAAACACATAGGATTAAAAACCCAACAATTATGTTGAGTATGATAGATAGATTTGCAGAGAATGGTTTACAACACAAGCAGATTTCCCGATAAGAGATATCACCTTAGTAGTAGAGACGATAGATTCAAATACAACATTGTATCAACTATAATGAATTTTCCATATGCCTAGCATATTAATAACAATCCAAAACGCCTAGCATGCATAAGGGGATGAATAAGAGGCTCGGTAAACACACAGAGAGCATCACATAATGCATTCATAAGGAGGAGCTAATAGAACTCCCTACATGCAAACATTAGCGCCCTTCCTAGATCTAGTCCTAAACTAGCACTTCAGATTCTTCATCATGCACAAGATATGCACCCTCCTTCCATAAATAGCTTTAATTGGATGCTAACTATCTTGAACTGAATGTGAACTATTTAAACTAAATGTGAACTGACTGAACTTATTGAGAACTAATTGAAATGAACTCAATGTTTAACTAAGTGTATGGTCATGAAGTTAGGCTAATTGAATGTCTTTGGTGCTTCACACTTAGTGTCGTCCATGCAAAACTTATATTATTAACTTTTGCATGGATATTCTTAGTTAACTTATGCATGATTATTACAACTGAGTCTTTAACACAAGTCTTATCAATTCGAGTTCACTTGGACGCATACTTAGGCAATTCAAATTCTTTCTCGTTATCATTAATTAATTATTGCATGGTTCACATGTGTATTTATTTATCCATCTTATCATATCATACTTAGAAGAATTATTCCATACTGATGATCATATATACTACCCCATAATCACATGCTAAATTATATCACTCTAGGGGTAGCTAATCCCTAAAGGAGACTTACAGCACTCAATGACCATGACTAGTAATACATCACATACTATAACCACTTTACCAAGTAAAGTATGCCACCTAAATGAGGATATTGGCAGGACTTGATATTACTCACAAGTCTATAGTCTTGATATTACTCACAAGACTTAGCTTGATATTACTCACAAGCTCATCTCCATAACTAGAGGTCCATCTCATAGGGTACTTTCCATGAGAATACTTGACTTGATACAAACCACAAGACTTTATAGTAAAAACATCACCACCTCAATCATATGAGGATATAGATAGGACTTGATACAAACCACAAGCCCTGACTTGATATAAACCACAAGTCCAAATAATGACTCATGATGTTGTACAATCAACACTCCCTCTTAACAAGGGAGACATTCTCTGCTATACCATAAATTTTCTTCCAAACCAAGCTTACATTGGAAGGATTAAACTTCGTCACTGATAGCAATTTGTCCACACATTTGCAATCTGCACATCAGCAGCTATGTACTAAGATTTTTTACTTACATGACCATGACTCTGATGAAGTGACAATTCATTTTAATGTGTTTCAACATAACATGAAACACCTAGTTCTCAAAAAGATTTGATTTTTAAAAACACCTAGTAAAAGTAGGCTCGAAACTTTCACCCCAATAGGTAGCATCCCAAGCTACACTACTCAACATATAGCATTATCTGTAAAATACATTTGCTTTTGCAGTACTCTTTGACATACACCTTACTTATGTAGTACTATCCGCAATACACTTAGATTTTGCAGTACTAGCAGCAATACACAACTGATTCCAAGCTATATAATAGTTCTACTATGTACAAAATAAAATAAAGAACCTATTCTAATGTACCTCACAGGTACTCAAACATATTCTTAGTAACAAGCATAAAATATAACAGGTCTGCTCAGTACATTAAGAGGCCAACTAGCTACTTAATCACAATAACATCATCTGGATCCAATCTAGAATGCAGTTTCTCTAAACTAGAAACTATGGATTATGTATCCATAATATACAACACATTAAATGTGTAATATCATGGCCCGTGGGGGGGGGCGGGGTAGAGCAAGTGGTAAAGTTGAAAAGGCTATAAATGGAAGGTCTCGTGTTTAAATCCCCCCCAAATTGACCCGTGTACCATGGTTTGGACTCCGTGGATACACCTAGAGGTATAGTGGTAGCGATATTGGATCCTTGGACTTCGTTTCACACGAGTACCAGCTCCATCCCTAGTTGTCGATTCCCCTAGTAAAAAAAACGTGTAATATCATGCATAAAGAAAGTCTTATCTTTTCTTTCAATCTTCACATTTGTTGATTTCAAGAATCTTCTACCATCTGAAGAAGTTCTTAGTGAGCTTGTCATTCTCTAGGATGTTTTTCAACGCTTAATCACTTTCATAGTAATTTCATATCATAGTACCCCACATAGCCAATTGTATGGCTATGTAACCTCTCCAAGAGGTTTGAATGTTCTCTGACATTTCAGACTATAATTCTTCTTGAGTATCCAATAGTTTTCGAGACTTTGATCGTGTCTTTTCTAAAGTGGATTTTCTCCACAAGATATCATAGCCCCTGGATGCCTGATTCATGTATCATGACTAACTAGTTTGGGGAATTTTAATTGTTGTTTCCTATGAAGATACATCAATACTCCCTCTTCAATTGTAGGAGTCTTTTTTCTTAAATATTACACCAAGCTTATTTCAAATAGAGGGTTGGTAAATATGTTGGCAATTCTTCTCATCTGTGGATAAGTATAGTAGTTACACAAATCCTTGTTTGATATAACTAACTAGGAACTTTCTAAAGATTTACTTCTTTACAATATGCTCTATATGGATAACATTCTTTGATGTGATCTTTCTTTATCACTGTACTAGTCAAAATCCATATATTTGTGAAACTTTCTTTCATGACCGAGACATGTATGAATCTACATATACTTGTACTAAGTAGGTAACACAACACATGCTTTGTAGTACATGTCTATGTACTGACTATAAAGCATATAACCGATCCTGGTACCTGTGTATATCTAACCTACAAATATGAATACGAATCATACTTATCTTCATGTGTGTGGTCGTGGACTTATAATCCAATGTTCTTGAATCCTTTCAGGAATTCTACTAAACATTTTCCTCAATCATAAGAAAAATATTATCTAAAGGTTGTTACAACTCTAAACTTAAGAATTATCAAAGATTCTTAAATATAGATTCATTCTTAATATGAGCACCATGCAGGTTTCTACATATCGGGAGGTTATTTAGCTAGTTCCACTGGTTTTTTCAGGAGCTAGCAATTATAGATTCTCCCTCTAAACATCTAGGAGGTGTGAATCATATATTGAGTCCTCCATCACATATAATCATACTCCTATATGTATAACACATATATGAATATAAATAGGATAAATAAATTACCTTCATGAGTCTTTACTTTTTCCAGAATAGTATTAGGGATTATATTCCGGGTTCTTCCTAAGATTCATAGGAACCTCCCGATCTGTTCTCTTTCCGGATCGGCCATCGGATTGACTCCATATCCATGTCATTATTTACTTGTAGGTTAGCGCATATGAATTTTTCCTACAAGACAAAACATTATAATGTTTATAACCATTTCATACTTCATAAATTTTATTCACATGAATACTTTCAATATATTGATAATGATTTACACAGTTATGTACATATATTAGCCAATTGTTTTAACATATCCAATTCTAATATCATGTACTAATATGCAACCTATATTAGTATTATATTAGTCCCATATCAGTCCTATATCAGTTCCATATCAGTTCTATAAAAGAATTTAATGCAACCTTACGTTCATAACTCATGAACAATCTTGCAGTCTTAAATTCATATTAAGTTTTCAGCCTTACATGCAACCCTATATATCTTAGAAAAAATCATCTTTGTAATCATCTCTCATGGAACTTTATGCATCCCCAAAATCATAAGTATTTATACATATCATATATTTCATGAGCTTAACTGTTTGCTAATAACAAAAAGACAACAAGATATATGTTGAATATGTTATACCATAACACAATTCCTAATCTCGAGAATACATATATTTATGTGATAGTAATGAAACATATTCAAAACCATTTATATTTGATTTATAACACCATATGATCAAAATACAAAGACTTATATTTTATTGTTTTGTGTGGGCTCCCTCTTGATTTCTACACCCTTGCGGAGAATAATGAAGTTCGTCTTGAACTTCTTCTTCTTTGAATGGATGATATTCTTTGTAGTGAAAGGCTTTCTCCCTTTCTTCATTCTTGTCGCGCGGGAAATATTCTTCTCTTTAGTGCACGCAACCTTGATTCGGATGTTCCCATATTCTTGATTCGAGGCCTTCTTCTTGAAAATATTGGTGAGTGTATCAAAATACTCCCTTACGGTCTTCAATGGGATGATCACGAACATGAGATTGTCTTAAACTGATTCAAAGATGATATGCTTGTACTTTTCTTAATTCTTCTTGAATTTGATTCGCCCTTCATTGGCAGTAGGATCCTCTACCACCGTGGATATATAGCCACCAAGGTTATGCTCTTCAAGAATATTCAACACTCTTTCTTTCCATGTGTGAAAGTTGGAAGTACATTCAAGGTGGTCTTCTGGTTGAACGTAGATTGATGGCATGGCTGCAATATTTTGCTCAAATATTCAAGATCTACATAGGCTTAGCTTGCTGCACAAAACTAATCTCATTCATTCCCTATGCTATGATACCATGTGAATGTTTGAGCAAAATCGAAGATGCCTAAACTTTAAAACTTTTATCAATTAATTTCAACACATATGAATCTCATAAATCAACCATGTATGAATATATCAGTCACATATGAATCTCATAAATTTATCAGAGATATAAATATATATCAACCACATGTAAATCTCACAAATATATCATCCACATATAAATCTCACAAATATATCATCCACATAAATCATCTCCATAAATCAACCATATAAATCAGCTCCATAAATCAGCCATATAAAACAATCACCCATAAGAGACAAGATATACCCTGGGAAAACCATCCAAAAATGGAGGATGAAAAACCCAATAATTCTTTGAGTATGATAGATAGATTTGCATAGAATGGTTTACAACACATAAGCAGATTTGTCGATAAGATATATCACCTTAGTACTAGAGGAGAGAGATTCAAATACAACATTGTATCAACTATAATGAACTTGCCATATGCCTAGCATTTTAATAACAAACCAAAAAACCTAGCATACAGAAGGGGGTGAATAAGAGGCCCGGTAAACACACTAAGAGAATCACACAACGTATTCATAAGGAGGATCTAACTATAAATCCCTCAATGGAAACATTAGCACCCTTCCTAACTCTAGTCCTAAACTAGCACTTCAGGTTTTTCATCATGCACAAGATATGCACCCTCCTTCCATAATTAGCTTTAACTGGATGCTAACTATCTTGAACTGAATGTGAACTATCTGAATTGAATGTAAACTGACTGAACTGATTGAGAACTAACTAAACTGAACTCAATATTCAGCTGAGTGTATGATCATAAAGTTAGGAGGCTATCTGAATGTCTTTGGTGCTTTAAAATTAATGCCATCCATGCACAATTTATATTATTAACTTCTACATGGATCTTCTTAGTTAACTAATGCATGAATATTATACCTGAGTCTTTAACATAAGTCTTATCAATTCGAGTTCACTTGGAGGCATACATAGGCAATTCAATTCTTTCTCTTTCTCTATGTTTTATCTCATTACCTTTAATTAATTACTGCATGGTCTAAATGTGTATTTATTTATCCATCTCATCACATCATACTTAGAAGAATTATTCCATACCGATTATCATATATATTACCCCGGGTTATATTATCACATGCTAAAGTATATCACTCTAGGGGTAGCTAATCCCTAAAGGAGACTTATATCACTCAATGACCATGACTAGTAATACATCTGATTGTATAACCACTTTACCAAGTAAAGTATGCCACTTCAATAAATGAGGATATTGGTAGGACTCGATATTACTCACACGTCTACAGTCTTGATATTGTTCACAAGACTCAACTTGATATTACTCACAAGCTCGTCTCCATAATTGGAGGTCCATCTCATAGGGTACCTTTTGTGAGAGTACTTGACTTGATAAAGACCACAAGTCCTTACTTGATACAAACCACAAGTCTACAGTCTTGATGCAAACCACAAGAGTTTATAGTACGAGCATCACCACCTCAATCATATGAGGATATATATAGGACTCGATACAAACTAGAAGTCTTGACTTGAAACAAACCACAAGTTCAGACAATGACTACTGATGTAGTATAATCAACAATTTAGAGGACAATTGTCACTTATCCATACCGGTATTCTGTTACAATAATAAAATAGTAAATAAATAGGTAACCATTAGTAATAGTAATTAATAATATTAAATGTAGTTTATGAAGAGAAGTGTCTCTTCAATATTTGATCGCCAAGCCATATTTAAGGTGGCCATATCCATTGTAATCAATCATCCATTCATATATTAATAATTTATTCACTCATATTATAAAGATGGAACATATTCCTCCTTAACCCGGATATGGGCTAGCTCATTACACTCAGATACAGTGTAACATTGGTATCAGAGTGGTCTCTCTCCTTGGGTGGGCTCGGAATCAGCTCCTCATTCCACTCTTTCAACATCTTCCATTTCCTCTCCTTGACAGCTGCACTTTCATGCACTCTCCCATCATCGTCGTGACACATCACTCCCACACACTTTGTTCTTAATTTATATCCATCGTGAAGACTCACTCCCACAACTCCATCTCCTTAGTGTGTTTCCACTGGATCCAATACCCACACCTCTTCATCCCCTCTATTTGACGCACCTGCTCCACCTTATCAACCAACTTACTTATCCTCCCATTCTCATGCTCACGTGGTGCTCACTCCATTCATCTGATCCCTCTCCCTTTTCCTCCCCACACATTTCCATCTTTGTTGCAGTCCTCCTCCATCGCATCACCCCACATGCCCATATTTCCATTCTCCTTTCCATTAACTCCTCCCACTCATCCCACCACTGCACTTTTCATACTCCCTCTGCATCGTTGATCACCACCTTCCCTCCATCTCCCCCTAAGCCTCCCTCCTTCTCCCATGACCCCCACGCTCTCTTTTCCTGTGTTTCCCCCCTTTCCTACCTCCTCGTGTCCATTTCTTCCCTCGATTGCTCCATCTTTCACCTTTATCCCCACGCTCATCTCTTGCCTCTCCCTCTCATTACTCCACCCCTGCTCCCTCCATTCCCTTCACCGTAGCCTACTCCTTGTTTGCATGCCCTCCGCCATGACCTCCCATCTGCATGGCTCTCTCCTCCGCTCATCATCCTTCGCTAATACCCCTTCCACTCCTCACATCCACCAACGTGCTCTTCTGGCCTCCATATTTGCATCCCCCAACTTGCATCCTCCACTTTCAAGTTATCATCTTCAGTACTACCAGCACCACCTCCTTCTCCACTTCCCTTGGTTGATTTCCTATCCCCATCTCCATCTTCCCATTCGATGCTCCTCCTCTTCGAGTTGCCACTCCCCACCTTCTCCATGTAAACCTGCCAAGAAAAAAAGAAACCAAACAAAAATTATTATAATATAATAATAAATTTTATTATTATTTTTATAATAAAAATAAATAAAAATATAATATACTACTATTATTATTTTTATAATTATTATAGTTATATTTTTATTGTTTACCCATATAAATCAAAATTGGGTCCAAATACACACCTCCGCATACCAGGACCCAGGCCATGACAAAATTAAAAGACAAACTTGAGAAATTGGAGAAGGACGTCAAGGCCGTAGTCACCAACCAAAAAAGTTGTAAGGAAGAAATGAAAAATAACAATGCAACACTTAAGAAATAAATAAAGACGAAGTTGTTCTAGTATTAGAAAAAACACTTGATGACAAACTAGACATCATGAATGAGAAACAAAAATATTTAAATGATAAGATGAGTGCAATGACACAGGACATGAGCACCATGGCACATAACTTGAGCATCATAACACAAAACCATAATACAATAATGGAAGTATTAGAAAAATTAAGGTCTCGTACAAACCATATTAGCAGCTTAGATATGTTGAACCAGTATGTCAACAAAAATGAGAGCAACAAAGTTTATCAAGACAATAAACAAAACAAGGAGACAAAATATCTTAGGGATGACCAAAATAACAATAATATAATTGATAAAAATAAAAATGGGATCGACCAAAATCGTAATAAGAGTCAATCTAGTGTTGTTGATAATAATAAGTACGATCAATATAATGACAAAATATGGATCCTACAATATGCAAAGGAATTCAAGTAAAAAAAATCAGATATTTTAGATTCAACTTCTACCTTAACTGTTCTGCTACCCTGGAGAAACCTAAATGTAACACTATCTGGCGATGTCGAGTGTGAGAAGACTCAAGAGTCACTTCTTGAGTTAACACGTAAGGATAATAAACGTGAAACATTACGTGATGACATCCTAAGTATCGCGGGACAGGTGATTTCTAAAACAAAGCTTGATATGGTTAGTCACAAAAATATTCCTCATATTCATGTACATGGAAAATGGGAAACCAATAATAAACTAGATGAAGTACAAATTCAAGTTACAAGTGAGGGGAAATTGAAAAACTATTAGGTAAAGACCAAGCACATACCTAATATAAGTTATAAAACAAAAGACATAAAGGAAGTAAAGACGTCGTTTCAACACAAAACGAGAATGAAAAGACGACAACAATAATCTAAGCTTTGAGGACAATGCTTTCCTAAGGGGAAGGAAACGCTACAACAATAAAATAGTAAATAAATAGGTAACCATTAGTAATAGTAATTAATAATATTAAATATAGTTTCGAAGAGAAGTGTCTCTTCAATATTTGATGGCCAAGCCATATTTAAGGCGACCATATCCATTGTAATCAATCATCCATTCACATATTAATAATTTATTCACTCATATTTTGAATATGGAACATCTTCCTCCTTAACCCGGATATGGGCTAGCTCATTACACTCGGATGCGGTGTAACAAATTCTACCAGCAGGATGATTAACATCGTCGTATGGCATCCGACAACTTGTGTAGAAACATCATTATCAACAGTGTAGTAGCATTGTGATGTTTAGTGTAACTACCACGATATAGAAACATATCCGCTATAGTGTAACTATAACGGTCTAGCAACATCGCTCTGGTGTAACTATATCAGTGTAGCAAAATCATGACAACAAAAATAAGTGTAAGATAAATTGAGTAGCAACAACTTGCACATAATAAACTTGGAATGTTAGTTGTATAGCTTCATGAGTTAGCATAACAAGGTTAATTTCCCTCAATCCCTATCCTAAATCCCTTAAAATGGAAATAATTGCAAGAGCACATACCTTCAACATAATGAATCGTTATTTTTAGGAATCGACTCAAGGAATGGCTGGAATAATGGACAAAAGTGATGAATCGGTTAGAATCAGAGACTTAATGAGATGCATGGTAATGGAGATTATTGATGTTGTAATCACTATGTTCTTAAGCATTGGCTGGATAATGTCCCCCATTTGATAATACTTCCTTCCAGTAGTTGGATTCTACAAGCTCATCTAGTTCATAATCAAACCAATATTTGGGTGTAGGAATACATATCATTGGATATTGGAATCGGAATCCAACCCAACACTTCCCACATTTCGTCACACTAAATATACCTAATGACCCTTTGTAGGGATACTCTGAGGATGATGTAACTAAAGGTATCCCTCCTTCTCATTTCTTCCGTGCTTTGTTCCCACCTTTCATTGCACCCTTCCATGGCATCATGTTTTAAATACTGTATATTTGTTATACAACTGGAGATGGTATCTTTTCTGGTGTTAACCATAAAGTTGCATGACTAGCACAAGCATTGGCCCAAGCATAATGTGAGACAAGGACGGTCACGAGATTGTGATTTTCACTTTTTATCCATAAGTTGCAACTCATATTATTTTGATCTAAAAACTAAGAAATTTTCAACTATACATGGTTATTAAAAAAATTATGTGAAATATCTTAACTATATATCTCCAACAAAGGGTGTTGGGTTCCATACTGGTTCAAAGTCAAGGAGGATATTATGTCAATACAGTTCACATAATAGTTTTTTCCCTTCATTATTTCTTTCATAATAAACTTCCATAAATGTTTGGGGTGATGTTATCTTATGATATTTCCCTGCTGCTAAGGCCTAAATTTAAAAAAACAAATGTCATTCATTTAGGAACACATCATAGACAGGGGAAGGTTCCCTACAACTAAGAATAGTTTCTATTAGAGAGCTCATGTGTTGTTTATGTTCCTTTCTATGATTATTCACTTGGGCTAGTAGCTTGCAGGATTTCTCTAAGTCATTCTTCCATTGGTCCCACTTTTCCTGGTGAATTGCTAGTTGCTCAACCCACCTTTGCCGTAGATTAGATATGATTTGCTTGCATTATTCAAAAGGCGTTGTCCCTCTTTCATAGGCAATCGATACACTTCTCCACTTGGCCAATTGATATCTTAGCCATTAGTCACTATCAAAGTTTGTTTGTACTACAATACTCTATTCAACATGGCTAGATTCTACTTTTTTATCGTCCTCATATCTAGCACATATTTCCTCTCTTTGGGTTTCATCATTGATGTTGTTGTAGTTTGGGATCGTTATGGACTCATCCTTTTCTAACCCTTCAATACCTTCAACTATTGGGCCAGGGAATCTTATATTCCTTTATGTTAAAAGGCTTGCAACTTGCCTTTTAATTTCTGAATTTTCTTTCTTAACTTTTTATTGATATTCTTTAATTCATAATTGTGTTTGATAATAGTAGTGTAGAGAGGAATTGAGTGAATTTTACCTGAATTAGTAGGTTGTTTTTGTCTTTGCACCATTATAGTTTTCCTCTTAATGATCATGCTAGGATATGTATCTATAACAACTGCCTCTTTTTCATGTTCTAGTGTAGCAACAAGTTATGTGTCCTTCTAGATTTTTTCCCCTACTATTTCTTGAGTTTCTGTCCTTTGTGTTGCAACAAGGTCCATTTCTCATGTTCCTCCTCTTGATTCTTGTGTCATAGCAAAAACTGTTTCTTCCATTTCTCATGTTGGTTCTTGTGTTGCAACAATATTGTCTCTTCCATTTGTCCTTTTGTTGGTTCATGTGTTGCAACAAAGGTTATCTCTTTATATTTCTTTCCTATTGATTCCTCTGTTGTAGCAGGGATTGTTTCTCCCATTTATCCTATTGGTTCTTATGTAGCATCGAGATTTTTTCTTCCATTTGTATTTCTGATGGTTCTTGTGTTGTGTTGCAACACAAGGTGTCTCTTTATCTTTTTATCTTGTCGATTCTTGTGTTGCAACAAGGATTGTTTCTTCCATTTTTTTCATTGGTTCTTGTGTTGTAGTAGGAATCGTTTCTTCCAATTGTCCTTATGTAGGCTCCTTTTTTGAAAAAGAGGTTATCTCTTTAACTTTGTCACCTATTGATTCCTTTGTTGCCCCAGGGACCGCTCATTCCATTTCTCTTATTGGTTCTTGTGTTGCAGCAGGAATTGTTTCTTCGCTTTGTCCTTATGTTGGTTCTTGTATTGCAGTAGAGGTTGTCTCTTTATCTTTTTCTCATGTTGATTCTTGTGTTGTAATAGGGATTGTTTCTTCCATCTCTCATGTTGTTTCTTATGTTGCAGTAGGAATTGTTTCTTTCATTTGTACTTTTATTGGTTCTTGTGTTGCAACAAGAATCATTACTTCCATTTGTCCTTTTACTGGTTCGTGTGTTGAAGTAGAAGTTGTCTCTCAATAGATTTCTCTCCTGCTAATTCCTGTGTTGTAGAGGGACCGTTTCTTCTGGTTTTCCTCCTACTAGTTCCTGTGTTGCAGTAGAGGCTATATTTCTCAATCCCATAGAAAATAGAGCTCTCTTTCGCTTCGGAATCCCAAGAGAGGCCAATCTTATGGACTTAATTTTTGTTGCAAGTCAACTTCTTATTTTGAGAGGGGAGGTACTAGTTATTTCCATGTCATTGTCACATGCCTCTGCTTCACTTGCTTAGGGTTATTCTTGAACTTGTTGTGTTGTAGCTTCTCCTCGTGCCCTTTGTTTTGGCATAATTCCAGTTGGTCGACTGACGAAATCCTCCCAAGTGCATCCTTGTAATTCCAGAGGATTGATGACAATAAGCCTGATTAGCACATGATTGGAAACACACTATGTAGGTTTTCTTTCCTTTTGAATGATTTTTACCATTTGGTGAAGAGATCGTTAGAGGAATTAGGGCATGTTTATAGTCCTCTGGTTCCAAAGGTGGTTTTTCAAAACTTGAATGATACCGAAATATAATGCTTTTCCATCCTTGGTAGGTGATAAACTTCAAAACAAGGTAGGAAACATCTTCATACGGTGTTGGGAATGAGTTCCTTGCAAAACCCCTTCCATTATTCTCAAGCACTTCGTTTTATTGCAGGAAATCGTCCTTGATATCGAGAATGAATGCTTTCATGAGAACCATTGTTCTTCGATTTGTGGCAGTTTGGTGAATGTAGACAACATTTATTCATCTACTGTAATTTGTTGCCCCTTAACCATAGTTGCAGTTTCTTGTAGATTTTGTGTAAAATCCAAATAAACTTCCTCGTTGAATACATGTAGCTTCTAAGGATATTGGATCCACCCTATGGCCTAAAATATGTGTAGCGCTTCACCGTAAGCCCTCATGAGTGCTATATCAGGTTCATGGTGAAAGAGCAAGCCACCCATGGTTGTTGTTGGTTGCAAGTGGGGAGAAAAGAATGATTCAAACTATGGGGGAGAAGTGAAATCCAAGATTTCTAAATTCAAATTGAAATGGACACTGTGTCTGTAGGGGTATAATTTAGAACTAAAAAATGGACATGTTTGATGTGGATTACGATTAGTGATGGAGGGAGTAGGAGAAGAGATTCAATGACAATTTTGTGGGAGGTTTTGGCGGCCTTTTCTTCTACCTGCAATGAATGCCACTTGTGGTAACTAAATATGAGAACATATTCCCAATAGGAAGTAATGAATTCCGAGTAGGATGCAATGAATGCACTTTAAATTCATGTCATCCTGTGAAAGAAACGTACCTTAGTGACTTACCAATGTGATAATTTGAAATGGTAGGGAAACAATACATTGTTGCAACACGTCCATTTTGTGGGGAAGCAGAGGTTTCATGGTGTTGCAACCATGTACAATGTTTTTGTATTGTAGCAAAAGGGCATGATGTTGCAACAATGTATAATGTTGTAGAAAAACGTATGGTGTTGTAGCAATGTAAAATGTTGTAGAAAAAAGCTGCGGTGTTGTAGCAATAGAGAACACCCCATTATTTTTAGTATTGTCCGCCATAAAATGGTTTTTCGACTGTACTTGCTTAGCTGCACACTTGGAAAGAGTTCTTACAAACTAGGATTTTTTTTAGTGGGGGCACAAATTATAGAAATTTAGTGCTTAATCTAACAAGTACAATAGCTGCAAAGCAGCGAGTCCCTGGCTTAATATTTTTTTTGTTTTGTTTTATTCTTTAATTAATTAACATCAACATTTGATTATGATTGTGTTAATGATTATATGTAAAAAAAATTAATAAATAAGAAACTAATCTTAATATTAAAACATTATATAAATTGTAAATTATATTTAAATTTAATATTATAACTTTATAAAAGTTAAAAAATATATTTTTAAATTTTATGTTTACATCATAGTAAATAAAAAAATTAAAACATGAAACTTTTAAATACATATTAAATCTAAAATAATCAAATCAAATCAAATCTTGAGCAATTAAAGCATTTAAATCAAATATTGAGAAATTTCTAGGGAATTAAAAATGTAAGTAGGGTGTCATCAATGAGCAATTGAAAACCAATCAATGCTGCTTTGGTATTTGTGAAATAATTAATATGTGTACCATTTTTTTAACTATGTGGCAATTTTAGATTTTTTTTCGAATAAAATAATTTTAAAATAATTTTTTAAAACTAATTGTCACCTCCAACCAAGGTTATTTAGTCAAATCAAAGCTTGCAACCAATTATAAAATAGTAATTTTTAATTTCAAAAACTAAAAAAACATATTTTATTATTTAAAAAAATAAAATTAATAAATAATTTTAACAAAACATTATAAAATAATAATAAAATTAATAAAAAGTCAATATAGTTTTGACAATTGATCCATTGCTGTAATCCCTGCCTTGGCAGGGACTAATAATATTAAAAAAAATACCAATAGTATCAAATTATACATAACAAGTGAAATTAGTAGCAACGTTGTTTATACCCACCTTAAGAAATGGTTTAATCTAATAATTTAAAAATGTTTTAATTTAATAGTTTTATATACTTAAGTTTAATTTAATAATTTAATAGTTTTATATACCTAAGTTTAATTTAATAGTTATCTATAGCCCACATTTAATCTCACAATTTAGAAATGTTTTGATTTAATAGTTATATATAGGCCAAAGTTTTATAGAGATTTTATAAAATTTGGATTTTTTTATTATAAATTAGTAGATCCTTCTATTGTCGATAACAGACATTTACACGAAAAAAAAAGCCCTCCCATTTTTGGGAAAATAGGCTTGGAAATTAAACTGGCAGTCTCCCTCGAAAGGAAACGAAACAATACCAAAGTGATTGTGAGTTCTTAGGAAGCTTTAGAAATGTATCTTCCATGAAAATAAAAAGTATCGCTATTAACTGAAGTTTTTAAAACAGAAATAAACTAGAAGAAAGACAAATTGAAAAACATGGTCAATCAACAGACTGTTCATGAGACTCGAGCTTCATGCTCGGTCTCTTAGCGAACTCAACTGGATTGTCCATAATCCTTTGCAGGAGCAACATAATTTTGTCTTGCTGAAGAAGAATTTCCCCATGTTGTTCACCCTTTTCCACTAAAGTTCTGCCTAGGATCATCTTCTGCGACCATTGCAGCTCCATGGATTTCTGATATAGAGTGAGTCTGCCTCTAAATGAACCAGGATCTGGTACTAAGTCCTTGAATTCTTTTTTAATTTCCTCTGGACCCAAACAGATTCTTTCCATTTTAGCCTCTCCTTCAGCGCGTTGAATCTTGGCTTGGACAGAATCAGGGATTTCTCGTCTGTATCGTTTTCTCTTTTCCACCAGTTGTTTATGAAATCGGAGGGGCAAGCTCATAGGTTCTGACTTACCATTCACGGGAGGGAAAGAAGCACGACGATAGTGCTTTCGGGGAGGAATAAATTCAGATAGGAAGGCTACCGTCGAGAGCAGAAGAAAAACTTTGTAAGGGTCGGGTAGAGTCTAAAATCTCTAGCAGAGGCCTTCGTGAAATACCCAACCGAGTTGTGAGTCAGAGCCCAAAAAATCCAAGGTGTAGCAAGAGTCTCGATCGAGTTGAGAAGAAGGGCCCTGAAAATAAACTTTGCGGCCAAGACAAGGAGGTGGTGAAGAGACAGATCCAGAGTGCTCCATAAATGCTTATACAGATAGAAAACAGGAGGAAGTTGAATCTTACCCAGGAAGTCCCTAGTCTGGATGAAACCGCAATTACAGACCGTAGCTCTCAGATGGCTCTTCTACTCACTAGTATCGCACCACCCTTCAACAAGAAGGAATAGGAAAGTTCCAACCCCTTGCACGAAAATGCTGCGAAGGAGCTCCATAAGGAGCATCAAAGAGATGGTATGTCCATAAACAGAGTTCATGATAGCCTTCCAGTGGAGAGGGTGAGTCTCTATAAAGCCCAGTGGAGCAAAATTATGAACCAACATGCTGGAAACATGCCAACCTCTCCACCATATCATCCCATTCGAAACAATAATTGCCCTGAACCCTGTCATGATTACCAAGTCTTGTGCATTTGTACGAGCCCCCTCACCTAATTGAAGCCACAACCATCGTTTGTCAACTGCTCGGGAGTGCGAACCTGTCCCTCGTAGTCGATGCATGGGAGATGCGCATTTAATGAAGGTAGGATAGGGGTGGTGAGGTGTTAGCACGAGAGATGGTAAGTCCTTCCACGTGCCTCTCAGCCTCCCCCTCAACCAAATGGGTGTTCACCCGCCATGGGGATAAAATTTGCATTTCTTTACTAACAAAATTTTACCAAAATAAAATACATTTTTTCTATTAACAATAAAAAGGCTAAATAAATTATTAAACTTTGGTAAATCTCTAGTATACTGTCAACTAATTAAAATATTAACCATCATATTTGTTTGAATAAACTAATAAATATTTTTTTAGAAAAAAAAAAGTCGATCTTTAGTTTCATTAATATGTCAGTTTATGAAACGTAGGAAATGATTAATTGAATATCAAAATAAATATTTAGAAAATTTAGTATAAAATTTTTATTGAATAAATTTATATAAAAAATATTATAATATGTTATAGTTTATATATATATATAAGTTATATACAATGATATAGCTATAGGCAATCATTGTGATGTGATTGTCACATCTATCAAGATTAGTTATTATGACTATTTTAATAAACAGGACACTTGTCATTATTAGATTTTATTTCTAAATTTTTATAGAAAATATATTATAACATATTGATGTTTATATATATATTTAAACAAGATCCACGAGGTGGCAATGCCCCCGACGTTGAGAATTGATAATGGTGTAAAAATTGATATAAGAAAATTGACTTAGCAAAGTTTTTTTTTGGAAAGCTAAGTTGCAAATATAAATGGAAAGGCACATTTTTGTTGTTGTTGAAGGTAAATGGATTCGAATACTTGCATGGATAGAGTGTTCATAACAACTTCATCAAAATCCTTTCAGGTTATGTGGACTATTGCAACAACATTTGGAAATAAGCATTTATTGATTTCTTTGATACATATAAGTTGACATGCAACAACCTTCCTGAATATATATATATATATATATAGTATTATAATTATTTATATTTATTGTCGAGACCACCTCCATCATTTACAAGATATTTATGGGCAATTTCTCTGTGTCTTGGGTTTTGATATATATATATCTTGTAAATAAATACGAAAGTATATTCATGACAATGTCCTTATTACATTCTTGTCACGGCAAGTGAGAGTTACATTTAATTGATATGAATTTTAAACATTACATTTACATTTAATCAATAGGATTTGGTGATGTCGGTACATGGGAAAACCAAACAATAATTAAAAAAATTAAAATTTATTTTTTAATTGAAGTTGAATATTTTTTTTAACATTACAATAATTTTTAAAAACACCACATTAAGCATATAAGAAGAAATCATAAAGCTAACTTGTAAAAACCACGTTTTAAGGCAATGACATTTATCTGCATTCTATATATTAGTGTATCTTTTACGAAAAGCAAGAAGTTATTACCAAATAGTGTTTGACCTATTCCTTAATTTTTTCAATACACATATTATTAATAAAAATAGTATGATATTTATATACCAATTTGGAATTGGTGAATTCAAAAGTTAAGAAATTTTTATTTATTTTGTTGGGACATATTACAAGAGAAGTTGGTTAGTTATACTAGATGATAAATCTAAATTATTTAAAAAGGAGGGTTTTGAGAGTTTTGAAATTTGTGGATATATATGATTTGAAATAAAATATTAATATTAAATGAAAGAGTTATATTGTTTACTCTTTTGAAAGAAAAAAAGGTTGAATTCCCAAATATTGAAAATATATGAACATAAAGTAAATATATGAACATATAAACATAAAGTAAATTTTAGTTTTTAATTTTGCTCATTAATAATTAATGCATTAATAATAGATATATATATAATTTGGTTACAAATTAGCTCATGTCTAAGTTTTTGTTAAAGCTAGTTAATTACTAGCTAAAACATAGCAATTAAAAGACAAGTGGTTTATATATAACAAGTGTTAGAAACTTAAATTTTCTTTTTAACTATTTTCCAACTTTCAAAAAGACAAAAATCAACTTGAAAGATATGATCTCTCATCTTAAATTGATCCATTTCATCTACATTTATTTTCCAGCCTTTTAAAAAGACAAACATCAACTTCAAAATAATTGATCTTTCATCTTATATAGGTTGACTTGAAGTAGAAAGATCAACATAAAATAATTTATTGATCTTAAATGCCAAAAAAAAAACTCTGATATTAAAGAGAAAAAAGAAATTTTTTAATCTTAAATGACAAAAATATACACATCAAAGAATTTGGATCAAAGCTGAATTAATCAACCAAGATAAATATCGACCTCTCTTAGTGAAGAAGACATTTACTTTCACAAACTCTCCAACAAAAATGAATGAAACATAATATGTAATAATAGGTAAGTGACTTTTTTGCTCTAGCTTGCAACCTGGATGAGCTCACGGCCCTCACACGTCCTTCTTGGACTGCCCGCCCTCCTCTCAGCGTTGGCCAAGCAGCGGCCTCCTGCTGCTGTGTTTTCTAGCCCCATGGGCCCGGATGGGGGCCCTAATGGCTCCTCATCTACTCCTCTAGAACTTGCGGATTTTCGAAAACTTATAGCAAGCAGCGACAAATGTAAGTTGAACGAGACTCAAAAAAAATTCGTGAAAAAGATGGATAGCATCCCTACGGTCGCCCTTCCAGCTGAAGAAACGTGCAGATCGGGGCCTCATTGGTCAATTCATAGGCTTGTGGCCCTCCCCCAAGGTGGTCGAAGCATGGGTGTAGAGGAATTGGGGATCCCTAGTAAAAGATGGCATCAGAAGCTACTCTGCAAGCAGGGGATTCTTCGTATTCATGTTCGAAGAAGAAGAGGCAAGAAGCCTTATATTCAGGAATAGACCATATTTCATGGGACCCTAGGGTTTATACTTGAATAGGTGGACACCAGACTTCGATCCAATGTAAGTTGTGTCATCTACAGTTCCGGTATGGGTGCACCTTCCCCATTTACCTCTCCACTGCTAGAACCCGAAGACTCTGGAAACCATTGGCAGCACCCTCAGGAAATACATAGACCATGAGGAGATAAAAGACCAGTTCTCTTGTGCAAGAATCTGCGTGGAGGTGGATCTGGAACTAGGGCTTCCAAAAGCAATGAATTTAACGGTCTCAGATTGGTCACACATCTAAGAACTGGACTACGACCAACTCTCATTCAAATGCAGGTATTGCCATGAAGACGGACACTTCGCATGATACTGCAAAAGGTTGAAGAAGAGGCAAAGAAAAACAATGATCAATGGATCCAGGCTCAAAAATCTACCCCGTCAAGGACGAATATTAGGAAAAAGGGGAAAGAAATGTTAGGGGGATCTAATGTGCCAGAAGTAAGAAAGGAACAAGAGAAGGGACGCAAAGACCAGCCAAGGCCAGAAATGGAGGAAAACCCCTTTGAAATTCTAGGGGAATCGAAAGACAACACTGAAACATCACTAGAGGAGATCGAGCAGCAGCCCCCTCCCTTAGTTACTGAGAAGGTAATGATAGACGCACCTCAACTGAGATCTCCAGCTGGGATCTCATCCTCGCCTTCCTATGCTGAGGTAGCAAGGAAAAAACCTCTGGAACCCTTAAGGTCATCGGATGATGAGTCATTTGAGAAGCCATAAAAAAAACAGGAGGGAGGAAATCTAGCAAGGAAGCTAGAGAGGAAGAAGCAGAGAGGCAAAAAATGCAAGGTAGCCAAGCAACAATTGAAATATCAATGGGGAGAAACACTAGGACAAGGCCTCCCAAGGGACGTTCAACCCACCCTAATATCAGTAAATAATGTGGCTGGTCTCTTGGAATTGCAGAGGGCTCGAGAACCCTGCGAAAGCCGAAGCAGTAAAATACCTTCTGAAAATAGAAACCCCAGAGATCCTTATGCTCCAAGAGACTAAGATAGAAGGGGATTCCATCCTTTAGATAAGTAGTAATAAGTGGAAGAAAAATGCAAGGAAGGCCATCAACGCTAGCGGCTCCTCCGGGGGCCTAGCAACGTTGTGGGAAAATGAGTAGTTCACACTTGAAAACTCCTTGGATACTCAACATTGGATCTACACTAAGCTCCACCATAAAAGAAGTAAGCTCATCCTTTCTCTCTTCAAATTGTATTTCCCTGTCCTGCAGGCAAAAAATAAAGAGTGTTGGCAAACTCTAGCAGATTTCATAGAAATCTACACCCCTTGGAACATAATAGTTGCGGGAGATCTAAATCTGATTTTCGATTCTAAATAAAAGAGGGGAGGGAATAACAGTAAGGATCAAATGATCCCCTTGGTTGAGGACCTCATGCATCAGTGGGATTTACTAGATATCAAGCCAAATCGAGGACTGTTACATGGACAAATAACAGAGTTGGGTCAGACCATATAGCTTCCGGTTTGGTCCGCTTCCTAGTTCAAAGTTCATTGCTCGATCAGAAGGCGATCTCCTCAAAAACTCTCCCAAAGCTGACTTTAGACCACAAACCCATCCTGCAACTGGAAGAAAAAGAGAACTTGGGGCCCATCCACTTCAGGTTCAACCCTCTATGGATCGAAAAGGAAGGGTTCAAGGAAATAGTAAAATCAGCTTGGTCTACCCCAGTGAGAGGGTCCCCCTCCTTTGTGTGGGAGCAGAAATTAAAAGCCACAAAGGCATCTTTGAAGGATTAGATTAAGAATCCCATCAAGACCCAAACTACCCAAAGAAAGGGGACTATACAGATTCTTGAAAATCTTCAAATATATTTCGAAAAGAAAGACATCACCAGAGCAGATTTGGAAGAAGAGCAGGCAGCCCAAGCAAAAACTTTTCTCTCTTTCCGCCAAGAAGAACAGTTCTTGAAGCTGAAATCTCGATGCTTGTGGCTAAAAGCAGGAGATCGTAATACATCATAGTTCCATAGACAATGTAGAATCAGGTTGTCCAAGAATCATATCTTCGAAATCACCACTTCAGATGGGACCCTCCTCAAAGGCTAAGACCAAATCAAGCTTACACTCGAATCTCATCATCAATTTCTGTTTAAATATAACAATGAAGGAAACGAGGGTGTCTCCACAGATTTCCTTTCCCACATTCCTCTCCTTGTCAACAAGGAAGATAATTCATCCCTCTCAAAGCATTTTACAGAAGAAGAAATATACAATATAATTTGGGCAATGGAACCTGACAAGGCCCTTGGGCTGGACAACTTCTCAATTCATTTTTACCGTCAGTGCTAGGACATCATTAAACTGGATTTCCTGAGAATGGAAAAATCCTTTCAGCAGAAAGCCAAGGTGGGCAAAATCACTAATTCCACCTTTCTTGCGCTGATCCCCAAAGAAGTGAATCTGAGCACCGTTGAAATATTCCGACCAATCTCCCTTTGTAACTCATCCTACAAGATAGTGGCAAAATTACTGGCAAATAGAATCAAACCACTCCTTGGGAAACTCATCTCTCCTAGTCAGGGAGGTTTCATCAAAGGAAGACATATCATAGACAATGTGATCCAGGTTCAAGAAGCCATCCACTCGAGCTTCCATCGGAAGGAGTGAGGAATGATTATTAAGCTAGACATGGCGAATGCTTTTGACTAGGTAAAACACTCATTCCTCTTAAAAGTTCTTCTCTCTTTCGGTTTTAGCTCTAATTTTGTCAATTTGATCAAAGCTTGCATAACAAAACCATGGATAGCTCCTCTGGTCAACAACAGACCAACCAATTATTTCCAGGCCACGAGGGGAATCAGGCAAGGCTGCCCTCTCTCCCCTTTTTTGTACATTTTAATGGTAGATGCATTGAGCAGAAAGTTAGATGCAGAGAAGAAGGTTGGGACTGTCCCAGGCATAAGGATAGTAAAAGGCATAGAGCCTATAAACCACTCACTCTTCGTTGATGATTCTCTGCTCTTGGGGGGGAGCTTCCATAATGATATCCAAAGTCTTCAGCAGAATACTCCAAGATTTCTGCAGTATAACTGGTGCACTCATTAATAAAAAAAGAGCGCAATATATGACTGGAACAAAGAGCATAATATCATAAATCGAATTGCAAACAGTTGGGGATTCTCGGGCTATGCCAGCTAGGATAAAATTAAGTACCTGGGGCTTCCCCTCACCTTGGGTTCTAATAGAACTTCATTGTGGAATGATGTGATGAATAAGCAAAGATAAAAAATTAAGGCATGGGGAGGTCAATGGCTCAACAAAGCTGGCAAGTTAACGTTAGTAAAAGTAGTTCTCTCCTATCTGCTAGTCTACCAAGCTTCTTTTCTTCTAGCCCCAAAATCGATCATGGATCAATTGTCAAAGTTAATCCAAGACTTCTTATGGCAAGGAGGTAAAGGAAACCAAAGGAAATTCCACCTTGTTAAGTGGGACAATGTCAAGCTTCCTCTGGTTGATGGTGGCCTTCAGATTCGGGATCCAAGATTAGCAAACCTAGCACTTGGAGGTAAAATTATGTGGAAACTCCACACAAACAAAAAACATTTAGTTAGCAAAATACTGAGATTAAAGTACATGAGAGGAGAGTCGCTGTGCAGTCTTCAGGAAATCAATTACCAAAATGGGTCTGTCACTTGGAATTTATACAAGAGAAGACACGATTTCTTTAAAAACAGTCTCTTTAGAATCCTTTGCATAGGAAACAAGACGTTGCTATGGAAGGATAACATTATGGGGAAGCCTCCTCTAGACACCGTGGAGGGAATCAATTGCCTTAGAAACTGGTTGAAGCTGCGTGGGGTCTTCACGCTGGCAAACATTTCAACCTAGGACGTTAATGATGGATGGCTCGATTGGTCTCTCCCACGCATGCCTGAACAAGCTGAAAACCAAAAATCGAAATTGCTTATTGAACTCGCCGATATGGCCCCAGTTCACCTACAAGAGGAAGATCATTGGGGATGGGGAAAAATAGACACATACACTGTTGCCCAAGGATTTTATTCTCAGCAAAAAAAGCATGAATCGAGTCTCCCTACAGATCTGTGGAAACGTGTCTGGGATCAAGGAAGCCTTCCAAAGGTAAATTTCATTTTTTGGATTGTGATGAACATAAAGGTATTAACTGGAGAGAACCTGGAAAAATGTGGCATCATTAATGGTCCCCAACAGATGCATTTTGTGTTGCATAGAATTAGAAACCAACGAACATTTGTTCGTGAACTGTAATTTCACGCGGGAGGTGTGCTCACTCGTTCTTCTTGGTCTAAATGTTTCAGTCCCAGGGAATACATCAATGCGAGCACTATACTACGCGGGAGGTGTGCTCACTCGTTCTTCTTGGTAAGTCTGCGTGGAGCGGAATCTGGGAGGCTATACCAAAATACGTGTGCTGGAGCATCTGGCTGGCCAGAAATGATAACATTTTTAACAATGTTCAACAGCAACCGTTGAAGGTGGCTGCAAAAGCCAAATCATTTCTCATTGAAACAGCTGGATTTTGTTCTTTTAAGAAGGGTCATTTGTTCCTTCCGGATGAAAAAAAAATGGATGGGTACTTACACCTTCAGAGACCAGAATAAGGTTCCAGTTGGGCCAAGCATAACCCCAAAATGGCAAATAAGAGAATCAGAATCTGACTTTCAGATATGGTGGAGGACTCAGGGGAAAGTTTCGATCTTCTTTGATGGTGCCTCCAAAGGAAATCCAGGGAGGGCAAGAGCCGGCGGGGTAATTTACTCCGTCGATGGTAAAAGTGTTGATAGCTTCAGTTGGGGCCTTCGTTTTAAAACCAACAACCACGCATAAATACTAGCCCCATTAAAAGCTTTCCAAATTGCATGGGAGAAAGGAATCAAAGACATTCAAGTCTTCGGAGACTTGGAAATCTTGATAAAGACTCTATCCTCAAATGCCCTGTTCAATGATCCGCTACTCAACAAAGTCTTACAAAGATTGAGATCGATGATGTACTACTTCTCTTTGCATATTTTTTATCATATTTTGTGTGGGTTGAATAAGGAAGTTGATGTAAAGGCAAATGAGGAATGCTTACAGAATCAAGGAGTCCTGAGGGTAAATGAAGAAGAAGCTCGTTGGGCTACCATTCTGTACACTGATGAAATTTGTTAGGGGCCGATAAAAAGCCCTCAAAGTGACTGAAAATTGTTTGTAATAATGACTAATTCAGAGTAATCCCAGCCCCATTCTTTTATAAAATCTCTTAACCGTTGTAATTAAATAAAATAAAACAATATATAATAAATTAACTTTTCAATAAAAACACATTCAAAAGATACAAAAATTACATTAACATCCGATTCATAAATTCAAGATACACGGATGGAAGCTCACCTATTTGAAATATAGAAATATTATATGATTTGTTTAACTAATTCAAAAATCTGAACCATTAAATGGTTTCCTTAATTAATTCAAAATCCTTTTCATTAATAAAGTTCTTTATCTAATCCTTCCTTGTCAAACCCTAGAGACGAAGGATCTATTAGTTTGAATTTAAAAGATCATTGAAACCTAACCAAATTATGATGTAATTAAAGAAATTATGATGGAATCGGCCACTAATATATTATATGTACAATTATTCATAGCAAAACCATTTACAATTAAGGTAACACTTTTAAATACAAGTATTGTCTCTTATGGTTACGTGTAATGCACTTTCATTTCTCATATAAAGACATGAATGCATATTTTGCAGGTTGATTACCATTGTTTCATGGTAATTATGAATCAAAATTTCAATTAAGAGTTTATGGAGCATTATTTTATGAGCATATATATTATTTTTTTTATATAATATTTAGTATAAATGTAGAAAATGTAAATTTATAACATACTATATAAGTTTAAAAATAATAACAATTATTATAATAAATATATATAAATTAAGAAAGAACAATAAATATATATGAATTCACATAATTACTCATTTTATATTTTATATAATTATTACATTAATATAAAAATAAAAAATAAAATAAAATAGCTACATTTGCCACGAACGAAGTTAATATGAAGCAAGCTCTCAAACAAGTCGGTGAAATAGACTCTCGCATTGTTGTGTTTGGATATTTATGTATAACTTAATCCCTTGATATAAATTCTACATAAAATATGAATCCAAAGTCATGAAAAAAAAAAGACATGAGCTAAAATTTGCTTTCTAAGTGTTTAATCGATATGATTTATAAAATAAAATAAATCATAAACAAGACAAGACTGACCAAGTATGCGAATATTTGACTTTCCACATCATACATCACAAGGTAAAATACTGTGCATATTCTTCAAAGTGTAGGAGAATATATACAATGTTACAAATTAAATTTAACATTACTAAATGTTGTAGGTTATTATTAGTACCTTAATTAAAATTACTATATTAAATTAATATTATACCTACAATTTAACTTTTTCGGAATTTCCAGGGTGTTTTGTTGAATTTCAGGAAATATCATTTTCCCATTTTCAATGTGTAGTTATTGGATTCATGCATGATCTTATGTTTGGGTTTGTGAACTACTCTTACGTGTCTCTCCTTCTGCATCTGTACACGCATTGACAGATGAAATTCGATATCTAACTTTTGAGATGTTTACTGGTACAAATTCATATTTGGAGACCATAAAGCATAAGAAGATTCATTTATGCTTGAAGACCATAACTTAACCATACCAACAATAAAATTTAATTACTGTTAAATTTTAAACGCCCCATTAATTTGACCATTGCTTCCCCATTTAGCTGTATTTTATGGTTTTAAAATTTAAAAGAACATCCATACTCAGTCAAATTAACCCATGACTGTGTCAACTGCCTAGCTCAGCCAATCATCTCCACCCACCATCCCTTATCCATCTATCAAATTTAACCCATGACCATGTCCACCGCCTAGCTCAGTCAATCATCTCCATCCACCATCCCTTATCCATCTAAATTTCGGCCAGCTATGGGACCTTACCTTCTCTCACCACGGGGGATCAACTTCTTCTCACGTGAGGCTTCCTACCTTCTTCTACCACACGCGACCTCCTAATACGAAGCCCTCCCGGCATGCCCGTCAGGTGGCAGCCATCCACGAGTTGTAGAAGGGAGGTAGGGCTACACTAAATTATGTCGCCTTCCTCACACATTCATTTTCTTACCTAATTTTTTTCCCTAGCTCTGCAACTCTCCGAGAAGAGCTACCTAGTAAGGAAGAGAGAGATCACGAAAGTGGGAGATCGCCTTAGTAGTTTCCGTGTCTGGATATCACCATCGACCATGGTATTTTCAATATGCATGGCCATGATGATGCTACCTCCCATCTATATGCGCGTAACACTGGAGTAAGAGTTGCCAAGTATGGAAACATTGGTATGTTTTAGAGACTTTCATACTTAGCGCACCTGGTCTAGGATGTCTACATGTTGCCTCACAAAGGGCGTCTCCAAGCTCTCTGAGTGGTGGCTCCAAGACGCCCTAAGATTGCAACCCTTGCATTTACAACTATGGTATGGAGAACATCAGTGGCCTAGTTTTGGGCTCAATAATGTAGAATGTAGAATATGGGGAAAATAGCCTTGTGTTTGATTGACAAAGCAACACAAGGCCAAAGGCAAGTTAAAGCAACAAGAGGCCGAAGGAAAGTTTTCTGTTGATTTTTTTAAAAATATAAATAAAGACGAGATGTAGCACTAGGAGTTTCTCATACAACAAAATAATCCCTCATTGGTAGTGCGTACCATTGGGCTCATAGTGCGTGAGGCACATTATAAAATCTAGGGTTTTCTTTAGGGTTTGTTGTATATATATATATTATTCTTTTTTTTAGCTGGTATTTCCTTATCCTCCTGGGTAGAGACCAGGAAGGGCTCGACCAACACGGAGGGGCATCTCCTTCATCCATATTCAAGATGGCCATTCTCTCCAAGAGAGCTACCAAGTATGCACCCTCAGCTTGTTTAGTGGGATCTCTCCTTCGCACTATAATGGATGATACCCTATTGCTATAAAGGTTTGGTCTAGGATTTTCAAGAACTGAAACAACATCGAACCTTTGTTCAACCCCACCGAGGTGGTATAATACTCGGACCCCCCTCACTAATACTCTTACCCAACTCGCCTTCAATGCAAATGGGTCGGTATCATGGGGTATACTTCCTATTAGAGGAACTCAGCCCCTCCCCGACTACTGCGTGTGTTTTTTAGTGGATAGAACTCTTGCGGGATCAATGACGATTGTAACTCGTATAACAATGGTTTTTTTTTTCTTTCAATTTTGTTATATCTAAATTTTTGTCCCCTGGTATAGTTTAAATTTTGTTTCGATTGTGTATATATGTATAGATGGATAGTGGATTTTCATTTCTATTTCATTTCTAATTAATTTTATATGGAATACATGAAGGTGAGAGACTTCGTGGAGTAGTGAACTCATAACCTCAAATGAATAATGCAAATATGGGCGTAACAATGAAAACAATATCCCCTTTACCTATATCCACCTGCCGAGGGCAACATCGAAGCTGTTTCTAGGAGAAATGGAAGTGAAGGGTTGAATTCGCGACCAGAGGATGATAGCAGCTAAAAACCTGGAAACTCTTTACTCTCACACTCTGCACAACACAATTCAATGATGTGGGGTTTTAGTGTATGAGAGAAATTATTTGGGGTTTATCTGCTTAGTTTCAATCTCCGCCATTAACTCCCTCGCGCCTCGATTGAAATGCCATTAAACTGCACTCAATGCATGCCCTGGCACTTGCCTTGATTTCCATTAATGCGGGAATAGTTCACACTTCGTCAGATTCCAAAATGGTTGATAGCTGGCGGATCATGGGAGATAAGAACATACGAAAACTCCTCGTTGTGTAATGCCCTTAATGGAGGTATTAATAAATTGCTTCTGTCACCTCCGCCGCCAACACTGGGGGCTTGCATTCCAAAGCCAACGTCTTCCACCCAACCACCAATCAAATATTTTAAAAATTAATGAATTTAATTTTTTATTAACTCCTGTAAAGCTAAATATTAGTTTTTTTTTTCAAATTGAGGTTTGGTACGGCCAAAATAATATGGCTGAGCTATTTATATATGTCCCTCACCGGGGACATAAAAAATTTTATTATATTTAAATAAAAGTTGTATATAGTAGTGATATAGGTATAGTCAATCATTGTGATGTGATTGTCACATCTATTAAGATTAGTCATTATGACTATTTTAATAAACAAGACACTTGGCACTGTTATATATTTTTAATTTTTTTATACTTCTAAATGTTTTTTTATATCTAACAATTTAATTTCCACACTAGAGGAAATTAGTCAAATCATTAAAATGAACCAATCATAAAATGAAAAAGTAGATTTAAAAAAACAAAAAAGTATAATTTTATTTTTAAAATATTAATTTAATATATGAATTTTATAAAACTTATGTGAAACTTTTGAAAAAGTATGTAGATTAATTAAAGTCAAAACGACACCTATATACCTTCCTTAGGCAAGTATAATAAATAATAAGCACCAATTGTAAGAAATAATAATAACATTAGTGATAAAATTCTAATCAGACTTTGGCTGGTTGGTGAAGCAATGGGACAAAAACCCTAAACCCTAAACCCTAAACATAATAACCAGATTGGGACAACAACCCTCAACTTTCTCACCCACTAACTTCATGGCCACTTATATTAAATTCATCCATTAATCGTATAGCTTGCCATATACCATCACCCATAAGCCTTCTAACGTAGTTATCCAAATAACATATTAAGCCTTGGTCCACATTGACCATATCATTACTACCATATGTTCATTTTGCATCCAATTTCTATGTCCTCTTTATTTTTTGTTATATTTTGTTTCATTGTGAATTTTAGACACAAAATAAGATGTAATAGGAAGGAATGTTTTTTGGTGTCTTCCTTATGCATCCTACAATGTCTCAACAATGTCCCATTGCATGTCTTTTTCATATTTTGGCATCCTTTCTTCGTCCTAAAGGTCTCATTAACATCATATTTACGTCTTTGTTGTTTCATCCTTGTATCATTAACATCCCAATAGAATCCATTTAGTGTATTTATGGTCTCATTTTCATCCTTATTCTTGTCACTACTATCCTTAGAGATCCTACAAGGCTTATATTAACATACTACTAGCATGCACAATAGTCTATTTAGTGTCATATGTTGATTTAATTGTCATTGATGCCAACATGGAACTTACAGTGGCCCCACATGTAGTCATTAATTCCATCAAGTCCCTCTTGCAGTGCACATGTATGGATAATCCCATTACCCTCACATCCAATGCCTTGGAGCCCTTATAGAGATAGGTTGTGGTTTGAAGCAGCTTATGGAGCCTGGAAAGGTCCTTGAACCCACAAGATTGGATCTTGGAGCCACCACCTTGTTGATGATGTTGAAGACCCTGTTGATGATGATGAAAACCCTGGTTTTGGTGTTGAAGCCCTTGTGGACAATGGAGAAACCCTTGATGGGTTTAAGGAGCATTAATGACCCATTATGTGGTCATTTATGCTTTGATGGGGTCATGGTACCCTAGGAGAAGGCTTGGCATCCCCACATGAGGTGGCATGATGGATCTTGACCCTCATAGGTCCTCCTGTATGGTTTAGGAGGTTGAAGAAGCCTTTGAAGAAGTCCTTGGACCCACACTTGGTGAATTAGTGGTCCTTATACCCTTGAAGGATATGGTGTGGTAATGGGGTCTTGGAACTCTTGGAGATGGTCCTAAGACATGAGAAAGGATTTCCACCCACTTACATGGTGGTGTGATGTAACTTGGACGCTTGGACACACTTGCTTGTATGATTGTGGGTCGATATGATCATGATGATTCCCTATGGCACACTTGCCTTGGTATTGAGGTCATTTGTGGATTGGAACCTTTGTACATGGCTTAAGTCATGAAGTTTAGATGAGTCCACATACACTTGAGTTGTATATGCATGAAACCCTTTTAAGGAAACCATGAAGAAGTTCTTCAATCCAGTAAAGCTCTTGGACTCACACATCTTGTGGTTTGATGCTATCACTTGATGACCTGGAAAAATTTTGTTGAAACCCTTGGATTCCTTATTTATTTGACAAAGTGTGGATGCCTTATTAAAGGTTGTACATTTCTTGGTGTACATATTAAAAGTTGGGCATTTGAATAAAATGGAAAGCAAAAGAAAAATCCCATTTCATTATGCTCCTAGAAGGTTGAACCAGCAAGAATTCAAATAAAAAATAAAAATAAAAATAATAAATTACTTCCAACAAGTCGGCTCCAAAAAGTAAAATTATATATACAAGTCGGCCCAAAAAATTATGGTGGAAAATTGGTATAAATATGTTTCTCGCCTCATTCATTTTGAGTGTGCAATATGTGAAGATAACTCTGAAACTCGTATTGATAGAGGCAGTCACAATCAAGGTGCAATATCTCTGATTTTTGGGTATGTACAATAATAGAACAGACTCTGGGGAAGTTGTAGGTGTAAATATGTTTTGAAGTATAATCAAGCTCTAATCTAGTATGTGCATGAAAGAACAAGCATCCAAGCAGCAATTGATAAAGATCTGTAATTCGTATGACTGAGGAAACCACAGTATAAATTTCAAGTGACGGAAAGAACAAACATTGGTGATGAAGAAATTTTGATGTTTTTTTTAGGCTACAACAACAAGAACATAAAGAACAAGGTGTCCATAGTAAAGAACATCAGCATAAGGAACACATTTGAATGTATTATTCTTTTCTCTGTAATTTTCGATCACTGAGGCAAGAATTCATGGACACCTACTGGCAGCAACAATTGATGTTTAAGATCTAAAAATTTGTGGGAATCCAAGGAACAATTGATGAAAGTCATGTCAGATCCAATCCCGATGAAGATGTAAAAACAATGGCATAGTAAAGAAAACCCAAACAATGCCAAAATACACATTATCTTAATCAGTCAAGACTAGTTTGAAGGAGCCTGAGGTCTTGATCATGATCAAGATTTTCAAAGATCTAATATTGTCTTCTCTATTTCTGGGTTACTTACAATAGCGTAGCTAGTTTTTGAAGACATCCAAAGCATTCACATATTGGATAGCCAAAGGAGTAAAGGTTGATATCATAACTGATGATGTTCAACATATGCACAATCAGATTGGTAAGCCTACTCCAACAACCAAGTAAGTATACTAATTACATATAGCTTGTGACCTCAAAAATATTAGCAAAGAAGACAAGACTATAATCAAAGCCTTCATCCAAGAAGTAAGTTCTATGTTTATTACATCTTTGAAATAAGATTAAGAAGCAACCTTGTATAAAGTTTTAAAATAGAAGAATGACTGAAGTCTGATGAAGAATAGAGCATAGATATGTAATTGATGAGTCATTGTAAAGGAGATCAAGAACAACTATGCCTAATGTACAACATTTGACTCTGTAAAGTTGATTTAAATAACAGTCACCTTGAAGGCTTATATGATATAAATAACTCAGGCATATGTTTAACTAGAGCAGTCTTGGAATACACTTTAAGTATTGAAATGAACAGTGTATGAAAAAACTTTACATTGCTTGTTATCTTGGAAAGAGAAGTGCATATTCTTTGAAGACATGAGAAACATTGTATTGAGCATACTTTTGATGACTTGACATGATATTTATGTAACAACGATGTGATTGGGACAATGGTAGCAGTGATTGATTGACTTGGACAAGTGACATGATACGAGTTGATCATATTGACAAGACTAGTGAAAGTGATACCCATAGCAGGAACAATTTGACAATGACTTGATTGACATGACAGAATTTGTGATATGTGGAGAAGATTGAAGATGTTGTAGCAGTTGAGTGATAGTGCTAGCAATGGACTGAGTTTTTCTTGACTGGCAAGCTTAATCTTGCACTTGAGGATTGGACTTCTCAACCCTTTCTTAGTTGGAGTTAAGAAAACCAGGCTGGGTCCTATCATAAGAGTTGGTGATGTTCTTATCAATTGGTGCTGATTGTAATCACGGAGATTGAAGTATTCCATTGAAAATAAATAAATTTTACCTTACATACACTCTTGTGTGTCTTTATGATTATTGTGCTTATGGCTCATAGTTGATTTAGTTGATGATGTAATTAATAAAATAATTCTTGATAAACTCTGATTGATTAATAGAAGGTGAAAAATGTTTAAATTGCTCACACATTGATTCACCCCCCTCTCAGTGTGACCATTGTGTCCAATATCATCATGACTCATTGTAGCATAAGTTTGGAATCCTCACTTTCCTTTTCGTGCCATTTATAATGTGACATTAATCAATAAATATATTTACATTATGCACAAACATTAATTACTATATTTATTTAATCAATATTTACATGTGACAATAGTCAATATTTACATTATGTGGTTGGAGGTGTCATATTTGGTTGTAGATGCCTAAATCTATCTTTAGAGATTAAGGCCTTAGTTCCCTATCTTAGCCATAATATGACTTCGATACACCTATTCATGCACAAATCATGATAAAGCCATATTGAACATCCCATGTAGAGTTCTAAGGCATCATTCATGTCCATGGGCACCTCCAATACCCCTTCAAGTGATAATGCATGGCATTCCTCCCTCTATCATCTTCAATTCCCTAAAACCCATATCTACTACCGAAAACCTCTTGATGACTCCAAAAACCCATTAATAAGACACAAATACTCGCAAGAGTCCATGTGTGGTTGTTATATTTACCCTTATTAAGATAATTATATGTATAAACACTTTATCTAGGCTAGAAGGCGTAGATTTTTGACCTCAACCATGTCTAAAACTTGAGGCCTATTCCTAATGCTAAAAAAAGTAACAATGGCACCTATATCAATCCTTCGTGTTCAAATTATGTGATTTAAGGTGATTTAAGATTTTTTTCCATATTGAATTCCTAATATTCCTTTGTGTCCCAAGTCTTGTCTTTAATCCCTTGATGGGAAAGGCCTCAATTCCTAACCTTGTGATCCAACCAGCAGTTGGCATGTTGTCGAACTTCAACAAATTCTAGCACTACGACTGCTTTGACAGGTTCAGCATCAGCTTCGACAAGTCCGAACCTCGACACAATTGACCTCGACAAACCTTGATAGGTTTCGCGCTCGACATACAACATCTTGACATGCCTTGTCGGCACCTGTCGAACATCGACAGAATGTCTCTGTCCTCCAGTTGTCTATGACGGTTGAACTTTCGAACCATTATAAATTGTTGTCACTGAGCGTAATGGGTAGTGACCCAAGCGTCTCAACATTGTATATAAACATGTACATTATTGTAACAATCAACCAACCTTCATAGATAAGAAGTAATAATAGAAATTGGTTCAATTTCTTGCATATTGTCTCTGCGCATACTTTCTGTCGACATAGTGTATTTCCTGCTTTCCTTGTTCTTTTTTAAGCTTTCTCCATAACAGTGCTCGACTCATTCAGTCAATTGTTGTCCCCAGCGTGCACTTGGGAACACCTTGTATCATTGGTATCAAAGCTTGATCTTGTCCATAGCTTAAGTTACATCAACACTTCCATCGAAGTTATTTAACTTATGCATGTTCAAACACACTCGCAAACTCAGCAAAATAAGCAGACACTTCCTTCAACTTCATAAAAGATGGTTAAATAAATAGACAATAGACATGCAACTGACGAGATAGAGCAGCTCATAGAAAAATCACTGGCTCGCCAGCAAACGGAAATGTTTGCCCTGTTCAATAAGATTCTCATGCGATTCGTTTCGAACTACGGAGAATCCTCAACGCGACCTCACTTCGATATATCATCCCCTTCAAAGTGCAAATGAATTTGGACATACCAAATCTCGAAGGAAATATTGATGCGAAATCCGTCAACAATTGGGTACACCAACTAGAATCATACTACTCTATGAATCAACTCTCCGAAGCGGAATAGAGCACCATTGCATCCTTGAAGATGCCAACCTCCATACACTGCTGGTGGAAAATTTGATCGACAAAGATGGAAAAAGAAGGAAACCTCATCGACACATGGGTAAAATTTGTCAAATATGTCTGAAAGGAGTTCTACCTTCCCAAGTATCTTGAACAAAAATATAAGAAGTGGAAACAACTAAGGCAATGGAAAGACCACTCTATACAGAGTTATACCGACAAGTTTTATCGACCCATGGCTAGACTTAGCGTCCAAGAAGAAGAGAAATTTCTTGTCCTGAAGTACATCAATGGTTTATCTCCATACATTTAACAAGAGATGGAGTTTCTGACTGTCAGTATGCTTGTGGATGCATTTCATTACGACAACAAGCTTGAAGCTAAACAAAAAGGAAAAGCATGTTTCGCGAACATGCTAACAGGTCGAACATTTGACAAGAAGTTATCGATGAAATTCGACAAGTCGAAGGACCCTTCTTAGCTGACTCCGCCAAAGCTTGATCATCAAAAGAAGAACTTTCAGAAAGACAAGAGGGATTGCAACAAACAAGCTCCTATCGGGGAATGGTGTGATTATCACAATTCATCATGGCATGATACGTCAGAATGCAAAGCTCAGAAGCCATTTTTGGAAAAATTGTTGACCTCCGACTTGTCCAACAAAACCCTGGTAGAATATGATCCAAATACAACAATCCTCTTGGCTTCGACCTCGACTACTCTGAAAGCATTGAATTTTGTCGACAGGGAGGAACAAGAACGCATGTTCCATACATGGATATGGGTTCATAAAAATCCATTACATTTGATTGTGGATAGTGGTATCCTGGATAATTTTGTTTCTCAAAATATTGTGAAGAAACTTGATCTTGTCACCACTCCACATCCTCATCCTTATAATATCGTTTGGATGAAGGATGGATAGGAGCTAAGGATTACACGCCAATGCAGACTCACCTACATCATTAATCCTTTTGAAGATGAATTATTATGTGGCGTGGCACCAATTTTCGTAGCTGACTCCTTGTTTGGGAAACCTTACTTGTGGGATGGACATGGTACATATCAGTCACGGCCTCAAAAGGTGATTGTAAAAATTCGGAATCAATGGTACGGCATACCAGAGCGACAACCCACATCAACAGTTGCTATTATAACTATCAAACAAACAAAGAAACATATCAACCATGCCTAAAAGTTTGCATTAATTATGATTAAGCCTCATCATTCCAGAAAGGCTGTGGAAATGAGTCGATTGACTGACCAACGCAGCTCTCGACAACATCAATAGATTGACAACATTCTTGAGGAATACCAGAACATATATCAAGATCCTAACAAAGTACCTCTACATTGTCAAGTAAAACACTCTATTGAACTTGTTCCTAGTTCTTCATTACCCAACACATCAGTTTACAGAAGATCCATTCTCTAGAATGAAGAGAGTCACAGGAAAATCTAGGATTTGATTGACAAGGGTAATATATTCCCTAGCTATTCTCCTTGTGGAATTCAAGTCATCCTAGTTCCAAAGAAAGATGAGACTTGGTTCATGTGCATCGACTATCGGGCCCTCAACAAAATTTCAGTAAAGATCAGATACCATCTTCCATAGATAGATGAAATCATCTACAGTCTGAAAGGTGCTAAGTTCTTTCTGAAACTTGACCTTAATTCAGGACATCATCAAATTCTGATTGAGTCCACCGATGTATGGAAAATAGATTTAAAGGCCAAGGAAGGATTGTTTGAATGGTTATTCATGCCTTTTGGCTTAACCAATGCACCTGCAACCTTCATGGATATATGGATGAACTTCTACAACCTTTCATTGGCAAGTGTGTCATTGTCTATCTTGAAGATATCTTGATTTTTAGTCGATCATGGGAAGAACATGTCATACAGCTTCGACAAGTCTTTGACACTCTCTAGCAACATCAACTATATCTGAACATGGACAAATGCTCATTTATGATGATGAGCATCAAATATTTGGGGTATATAATTGTCTCTACAGGCATTCATGTCAACCTAGAAAAATTACAAATCCTCAAATATCGGACCATTCCTCAAAACATTCATGAACTAAGAAGTTTTCTTAGGTTGACAATTTTTTATCGACGGTTCATACTTGGATTCAGTCACATCGCATGGCCTTTGAATCAGTTGACTAAGGGAAATGGGAAAACCGTCTTCTAATGGACACCGACACAACAACAAGATTTTGAACAACTCAAAAAAAAGCTTTGTACTACACCAGTACTTGTGTTACCAGCCTTTTGAGATTGAGATGAATGCATCACTCTTGGTGCATTGATGACTCAGTCATGTCACCTAGTCGTGTTTCTTTCCGAGAATTTCAACGACACTGTTAGAAGGTACTCAATGCATGAAAATGAACTGTACAATTTTGTGCAAGCTCTTAAGAAATGGATTTACTACAATCTTGGCAAGGAAATGATCGTCCTCACTGACCATAAACCTTTGGAGTTCGCTCCGTCCAAGTCAAAACTACAAACAACTCAACAACTCAAGTGGATTAATTTCCTTCAACAATTTCAATTGGTAATTAAGTATCGAAAAGGCAAAGCCAATGCTGCAACCGATTGTCTCATCTGACCACCCATTACTCTACTATCTACAATGATGAGTATGTAGGGTTACGACACCACTACTTGACCACAATTGTATTCGGTAGACTCCGAATTCTTTGCAATTTATCAACAACTTCAGACTGGCACGTTGTCTACTACCAAATACTTCCTGAAGGACACCTTGCTATACAAGCTTGGGCGGCTTTGTGTATCGACCGGTGAGCACCAACAAAAGCTTATTTGGGATGTTCACTAGAGCAAGGCTGCAAGACATTTTGGAGTCACAAAAACACTTGTTATCCTATAGAAGTATTTTTAGTGGCCTTCACTTAAATCTGACATCAACAACTACATTCGATCATGCGTAGTTTGTGCCATTCCTAAACTGTCGAATATACGACAAGGACTATATACACCCCTTCCAATTCTTGGTCGACCATGGGAATATATTTATTTATGGAGTACTTGATGGGATATCCTACTACCAAACATCAACATGTCGTGATCTTAGTAGTAGTTGATATATTTTCCAAGATGGCTATCCTTATGCCATGCAAGAAGACTACGACATCACAATAGATTGCTCAACTCTTCTTCGAACATGTGTGGAAACATTATGTCCTACCGACGATCATTATTTCTGACAAAGATGCTAGATTTGTCAGCACCTTTTGGCAAACTCTATGGAAATAGCTCGACACGAGACTTTATTTGTCAACAACCTTTCATTCGCATACATACGGACAAACGGAAGTTGTAAATCGCTTGGTAGTACAACTTCTTCGCATGTACAACCAAAAGAATCATCGAACATGGGATGATAACCTTCCATACATACAACACAGATACAATCATGCTCAACACGGTTCTATGGGAAAGAGTGCATTTGAGATTTGTTATGGATTTTAACCCTCGGCACCTATCGACTTTATCAGCTCCTCGACACAGTCAAATGACATCGGCCTCTAAGGACAAGAAGTTGAGAAAGCATTGAAGTTCAGAGGTAAAATCTAAAACATCCAGAAACAAGAACAGGAAATGTTGCAATGAGATAATGCAAAAGCTAAGTCCGAACATGACAAGCATCATATTCCTCATTCATTTCAAATTGGGGATCAAGTCTGGTTACATCTAAAGAAGGAGTGCTTCATTGGTCCATATAGAAAGCTGAAACCTTTGCAATATGGTCTGTATACTATCCTTAAATAGGTTGGCGGAAACACTTTTCAACTCGACATTCGTACATGCCTTGGCCTAGATCCAGTTTTCAATGTAGATCTACTTCGACCATACCACGCACCATTGTTGGAACAGAACGATTTGCATACAATAGAACCTGAAGAAATCCATCCAAATGTTTAGGAATCTCTTCTTTTCGACACCATTGTGGGATGACGTGCATACCATACAAGGACGAACTACATTCCCTTGTTTCAAGTGGCTAAAGCTGGACAACTTCCCGCGCAAGGTAAATGGTACTCTACTACTAAAGTAGCCAACACGTTTCCTCACCTGAACGAATACACAATGGAGACCATTTTTTCTTAAGGAAGGAGGAATGATCCAATGAACAGTTGGCATGTTGTTGAAATTCAACAAAGTCTAGCACTTTGAGTGCTTCGACAGGTTCAGCATTGGCTTCGACAAGTCTGAACCTCGAGACAACTGACCTCAACAAACCTCGATAGGTTTCACGCTTGACATACATCATCTTGACATGCCTTGTCACCATCTGTCGAACATCAAAAGAATGTCTCTGTCTTCCAGTTGTCTACGACGGTTGAAATTCTGAACCGTTATAACTTCTTGTAACTGAACGTAACGGGTAGTCACCCAAGCGTCCTAACATTGTATATAAACATGTACATTATTGTAACAATCAACCAACCTTCATAGAGAACAAGTAATAATAGAAATTGATTTGAATTCTTGCATATTATATGTGCGCATACTTTCTGTTGTTATAGTGTATATCCTGTTTTCCTTGTTTTTTTTAAGCTTCTGCCATAACAGTGCTCTACTCATTCAATCAACTGTTTTCCCCAACGTGCAACTGGGCACGACTTGGATCACCTTGTTGGTAGAATCCTTCCAATGGATCCCATATCCACTTTCAAATGCCAAAGGTACTATATAGAGGGAAAGTGTGGCAGTTCAATCTTTCATTTATGGTATTTGAACCTTAGAATATAACTTTAGTGTATAATTCCTTACTTTCATATTCCCTTTTACTCGAACAAAAACATGGAACCCATGAACTTAATAACCTAATGTGTATAATCTAAAACATGGTTGTTTAACCATGATCTATTATAAAATATATCCCCCATATTACCAATAACCCTTATTAATACTAATCCATATACTTCATACTGTATAAAATATATAATCTTGATAACCTACTATAATCCATTTAACCTCAAAGCATTGAGTTCCCCTATATGATTAGTGACGATGACGACAATGATGATGATGATGATGCCAATGATGGCAATTATGTTGCCGATGATGATCATTGTCATCGTCATTGACATCATCATTGTCACTGACATATTCATAGTCATTGACATCGTTATCGTCATCATTACTGACATTATCACCGTCATCATCACTAACATTCTCATTGAAAATTTAAATAATATTTTTATTAAATCAAAATTTATTATTATTTTTAATATATATATATATATATATATATATATATATATATATGAAAGTATATATTATATATATTAAAATAAAAATTACACAAAAAATAACACTTACCTCCTCCGAGAGAATAATTAACACTTACCTCTTGCACCGTAGTTTGGTGAACCTGCAACTCCTACATAGAGAATCAAAGAAGACCAAGGAGATTGTGACCGAGTATAATGGAACACAATAAGAAGAGAAGGGATAAGGGAGATTACAGCCCAGGGGATATTGTGACCAGGGAGAAGGGAGCATGATGAGAAAAAAAGGGAGAAGGGAGAAGAGCATAAATCTAGAGCATCATAGGGAGATTGTGACCGAACAAACTAGGGGGATCGATGATGCCTCCAAAGCTTGTGACTGAACCCTAATTCCTTCATTGTTCACTTCTATATAAGATAATTGAATTCATTATTTGGGGGTTTATTCTCATGAAAAGTATTGGTCACATATTGTAAAATCGCTTACATGGCCAAACACTCTCATAGATATCAGTTATCTGGAAAATCAATTAGCAACTAAGACCATTTGACCATTTTTACAAATTGAGGTTTTCCTTCAAAAGATGTTATTTCAAGGTTTCCATTAGTTGATTTATTATTTGTTGGCATCTTTGGATGCATTTTAGAGACCAATGATTTTAGTCCCTTATCTTCTGGATGCATTTGAAATACCAATGATTTCAGTCCACCATAGTTAATCCATTTTCATTTGATCCAAGTCCAACTTCTCTTCAAAGTCCATCTCCACAAGAAGTATACAACCTCTAAGACTTCAACCATTACTCTAGGAATAAATATGTGTCTAGTACACCTTAGATGTACAGGAGGGGAGTCCAATTATAAGTAGATTTGTATAAAAGTCACATGGAAAGCTCACATAGGCTTCCGTGAAAGGAACTAATAAGAATTTTCTTAAATAAATCCTCCATGCCAAGATCTTGTCAAATCATATACATATCACAGATAGTTCATAGGCATCTCAAATATCCAATAGATAAAAAAATAAGATACAAAGTACGGAAAGTAATTAAAATCCACACAACCTTCGCACCAATTAGGAAAAAGCTAACAATATCCTAACATTAATGAAGAAAAGCAAAATGACAGTTGCATATAGTTGGAAAAGTACTTGATAAATGTAGGAATGGATGAAGGAGTTAGGGAAAACAATCTAAGGATATTTTAGAACCCTCCAAATCATGAGTTTTGAATTTGACTCGAAGTGATAGCCTCCCATAATATATTTAACTACTAAGAGTTACACTTGTATAAGAAGTTCAATCTAGGAGCTCAAATCTACGCCAAAAATCTAGTGTTTGTTTTGATGCCATTAGAATTAGTCGTGCTCTTTAATTCTCATGTATTTAGTTCCATTGCATTATGCCATTTGCAATTAAGTTGAAGTTCTCAACCAACGAATACTAGTATCAATATGTATAAGTATAATAGATATGATGAGATGTAAGACATGTTAGAATATTGAGAATATGCATAAACATACAACAATACATTTACACTAACATGTAAATCAATATCAAATATTCACTTGTCTAGCCTTATATCCTTACAAGCAATAATAATCATGTAAGAAACAAGAGAACAAGAGAAAAATAAACCAAATATACATGGTAAAACCCCAGATGGGGAAACATCCATGGGAAGGTTTGGTCTTCTTTATTCTTCAGAAAATCTCTAATCTTACAAGAGAGATCCAATACACATGCTTCATAGCTTTACAATAACATCAAAATTCATTCCACAATATGTGCCCAAAGGCTCTCCCTCACCTCTTTTATATACCAAGAGATATGGAAGATTAACACCCAAAAATACATGTGGGATAAATTATTTTCCACCTCTTTATATAATGAATGGTGATAGGAGTTTATTACTCCATGATGCATGCAGCAATAACTTCTTTTACATAAGATTAGAGTTATTTATGCCCTTCAATTCTAGATAAGACATCTTACGATATCATAGTAGACATCATTACATGTGTAATATTAAAATTACACATTCCAACACTCCCCCTTAATGATGATTGGGAGAAAAACACATAAATGGAGGAATATGGCATTACATTAGCATCCCCCCTTGATAAAAACTTCCCTTATTCCTAATAGACTATGAGGATATATGAACTTCACTTCCGTCATGGATTTGGTGAAGTTTCAAGTGCTTGATTTTCTACAGGACAATTCTCCAAACAAATAACACCATCTGGCACAAGATATTGAATGTAATGAGTATCCAAGTCAATGTATATAGTATTGTACTAATACATTAAGTTCAATACGAATTGAATGGCACTCAGATTGTCACATATTAATTTGGTGGGAGATTTATGTACTAGACCAAGCTCTGTCAGAACATGCCAAATCCACATTGTTTCTTCGGTTGATTCATTTGATGCCATGTACTCTACTTCACAAGAAGAAATAGAAAGAATTATAAACTTCTAGGTAGACAATTAAATTAGACATGAACTAAGATGAAATGTGAACCCTGCAATATACCTCCTATCTGAAGAATCCACTGCCCAATCATAATCTGTATAACCAAAAAGTGAAACTGTATCCCTGCGATAATAGAAAACACCGCAATGCAATGTCCCTTGTAAACATATGAGAATGCTCTTTATTGTTGTGCAATGACTCTGATGAGGATTTTGCATAAACCTTAAAACCATGCCAACTGCAAAAGAGATATCTAGCCCGTTGTGTGTCAAATATATCACACTCCCTACAAGCTGATACAATGTGTCATAAACAAGAGGATTGTCACAATCAATAGTTAACTCTACACCAGATGGAAGTGGCATAGGTGAAGGATTACAATCATTCATATGAAATCGAGCAAGAAAATATATCACATACTTAGTCTGAGATACCAATATACCATCAACCATATGCATATTCTGTAAACCCAAAAAATTATGCAGTAGACCTAAATTGGTCATTTCAAATTCATTCTTTAGATTATTATTCATTTCCCGTGTAAGTGTAATTTGGTTGTCAGTAATAATAAGATCATCCACATAAAGTACTTTTATGAGAACATCAATCGCCAAAGTTCTTCACATACATATTTGGACCAAATACACGCCACTTAAACCATTCTTCAAGAAATAAGCATTAATTTTCTCATATCAAGCTCTAGATGCTTGTTTTAAACCATATAAAGACTTGTTCAATTTGCATACTAAACTTGAAGTTCTAACAGTAATAAAACTACACGGTTCTTGCATATAAATTTCTTCACGAATATCCCATTCAAAAATGCACTCTTGAAATCCATTTGGTGTATTCCCCATTGATAACACACATCAAGAGAAATAATAGTCAACACCTTTTTGTTGAGAGGACCCTTTTTTTACTAACTAATATTTATGTTTTTCAATTGATCCATTTGTTTTAAACTTTGTTTCATATATCCACTTATATCCAACTAAATTCTTTCCAGTCGGAAGAGATACAAGAGTCCATGTCTTATTTTTCATTAAATATTCATATTCAACTATCATTGCTTTCTCCCATTCAGGTTTATCTTTAGCTTAAGCATAGGTAGAGTCCTGGTCATTTGTGGCCAAAACTTTAGTCAGAAGAGCAAAGTCAGATCTAGTTCGATGGGTATCAGAAGGAATACCAATATTAGAACCTACGGATTCACGATTTTTCCTGACCCAAATAGGAAGAGAAGTGATGGTAGGAACACCACTCATATATTCAAGACATTCAAGAGGAACACTTGAAGAAGAAGGTGAACTAGGATCAAGGGTAGGAAGAGAAGCTGAGGAAGGAGTAACAAAAGGTGTAGGAAAATTCAAGGGAACATGAGGTTCAATATATAGAGGAGGAGAGACTTCGTTGAATTGAACACCCCCTATAATTATTACGCCTTGGGTAGTTGAATCAAACAACATGTATGCTTTGGATTCCTCACAATAACCAATGAAAATATATTTGTGAGACCTGGGTTCTAACTTTTTTCATTTTTCATTCAGGATGTGAGCCCAACATTCACTGCCAAAAACCTTAAAGTTAGTAATATAAGGTTTCTTTCCATTTTTTAGGATTAACTTACAAAAATTATTTAGATAGCACAACAAATAAATTCATACCAAAAATGTTTATGTAATGCTTTAGAATAAAGCATACATCTAACCATTTCAAGCAAAGTCATATTATTTATTTTAGCTCTCTCTTTTTGTTGAGGTCTATAAGGAACAATCTTTTGATGTTAAATATCATGCTTAGATAAGTATGCATTAAATTCCTTTTTAATGAACCCCCCCCCATTTATTAGTTCTCAGACCCTTAATAATTTTACCAGATTATTTTTGAACCATAAAATAAATGTTGAAAAATACCAAAGGTTTCACTTTTATGCTTCAAAAAACAAACCCAATATTTGTGACTAAAGTCATAAATAAAAGTAAGAAAATAGACTGCATGAGACAAAGGAGTTTCAAGAGGACCACAAATATAACTATGAATCAATTGCAATGGTTCTTTAGCATGCCAAGCTTTATCTTTATCAAACATTTCCTTATGGTGTTTATGAAGAACTCAAACTTCACTAACACCTTTAGTGGAAGAAATTGAAGGCAAGCCAAGTACCATTTTAGACATCATTTCATTTTACCATAATTCAAGTGACCTAATATTTCATGCCATAATTTACTTTGTTCATTAACATGACAAAAATATGAGTAAAAAGGTTGATTTTTGCTTGAATTAAAACTAGTAAACTTATATAATCCAACATTATGATCAACTTGAAAAGAAGAAACAAAGTTGAGGTTGTGTTTAATATATTTTAACACATACCTATCAGACCAATCTTTAAATTTATAACCCTTTTGACATGCATGATAAATAGAAAGCAAGTTGACGGGCATTCCTTGAACATCAAATACATATTCCAAAGTACCATTAGGAATATTAACACTACCAAAACCTAAAAATGAAAGATGATTACCATCACTTATAAATACTTTCTATTGTGTGTCCTTTTTAGTGTCATAAGTATTAAAAAAAGAAGTTGTACTAGGCATATCATTAGATGCACCAAATCCATTATCCATCCCACATTATAATACAACTTACTAGGTTGAACAAAATAGTCACATAGGGGATCTGAATTGAGGACAAAGCGAATTTGAGCTATGCAAATGGTCGGTGGATGGTTGAAGGTTTCTCAGAGTCTTTGTAGGTCGGTGGAGCCCCATCAGCAAAAATCAAGATGGTTCCTGCTACTCCTCAGGGGGAGAGGGACAGCGGGAGCCCGGTAGATGTGGAGGCAGAGACAACCACAATGGGATTAGATAACGACAAAGGAAAAACAGTATTCAGTGCCCAGACAAATGCCAAAGACGGGGAAGGGTGCAGTGGAACAAGAAAAGAGGAAGTAATTAATCAGGGTACAAGAAGGATGGGACAGTGTGTCCCAAAATCCAATACGGTCCCTCGACTACAGATCAAGTCAGACAGAGTCAGGGAGGATATTCAATATATGAAGGAAAGGGCCGTCATAGGCAAATTCGTGGGGATCTGGCCCACAGAAAAGATGTTGGTGGGCTGGATAAACTCAACATGGAAACCCCAAGGCCACTATGACCTCCAGCTGGGAGCTAAAGGCTTCTTTATTATCATATTCTTCAATGAAGAGGACAGAACTAAGATCTTCGAGAATGGCCCCTACTTTTTTAACTCGACAGGTCTATTCTTGAGATCCTGGAAAGAGCGATTCGACCCAAATAAAGAAAATCCAACTATCGCTCCGGTTTGGATCAGAATGTACTCCCTACCTTCGAAATATTGGAAGGAAGAAATTCTTATAGACATAGGGAACACCCTAGGGACCTTCATCAAAGTCTCTAAACAAACGAGACAGAGGAAATACATCTCGTTCGCCAGGATCTGCATCTACCTGGACATCTCAAGAGATCTACCGGATGGAATAGAGCTAACATGGGAAGATGAGGAATGGTTTCAAGCCATAGACTATGAGCAGATCCCATTCAGATGTAGACATTTCCATGAACATGGGAATTTGTTCAGAGATTTCCCCCAAATCAAGAGATCAGGTGGGAAGTAAGAGCAAGACCAATTGGATGTGGAAGGTTTCACCAAAATCCAAAATAAAAAGAGGCAAGCCAGAAAGACTTCAGATCCAGATGTCCACAAAAGGGTGCAAACCCAGAACCGGTTCGCAACCCTTCAAGAATATCAGTCATTAAAAAGGGCCAAGGCTCAAATAGCAGCTTCGCAGGACAAAAATCCAAGCAATCATCAAGGGGAAGAGGACAAAGAAATATCAGGAGAGGCCAATATTCAAGCCCCAACGGATTCCCCTTGTATTATGTCTGCTTCCTTGGAGGGCTACTCCCTGATTCGGCCTGAGGAATCCCAGGTAGAACCAGGATCTGGGGATGGCGTTTCAAAAGACATGGAGGTAGGAGATCTAGATCTTGACAGAATGGAGGTAGGAGATCTAGATATTGACAGAATGGAGGCAGCTTGCTCTAATCAAGAACCAGCAAATACCCCCCCACAACAAGTTTCTCTTCTAGAGAAAGCGATCATCCAAGCCAAGAATGAAAATACCCTAGGAGTAGTGACAAAATCTCTCAAAGTCACATATGGGAAAGGGAAAAATTCAAAAAAAGACAAAAGAGGAAGACCAAGTAATATCCAGAGAATCAAAGCAATAGGAGAACAACTGGTGGCTTCAGGGCAGTATCCAACCATAGATGCAACCCTTTCCCCCCCCATTTAACTCCTTCTCAATGCAGATTACAACCTGGAACATCAGAGGTTGTAACAATGCGCTAAAGAAGCGAATATTGAAAAGAAGAACTTCAAGAAACTAAATGCTCGAGAGAAGAGTTAGCAAAGATAGCCCAAAAAGTCTGGAAGGGATGTGAATTGATCACCATTGATGCTAGAGGAGCGGCTGGGGGGATGGGTATTCTTTGGAATCCCTGAATAGTGACCTTATCAGGGTTTCTTACCACCACCTATTCTATTTCAGCTGAGTTCCACATTCTCGGCACCAGAACTCGAGGATTCATATCCAATGTCTATGGCCCTTCGAAGGCGGACCAGAAGCAGGCTTTTATCGAGTCTATCACAGATCTAAAAAATCTTGCTCAGAACAGAGCATGGATTATTGGAGGTGACTTCAACCTGATAAGGAATCTCGACAAAAAAAAAGGTGGTATCTGCAGCTTAAACTCAGCTAGAACTCTTTTTAATAACACCATCTCTGACCTGGATCTGGTTGATGTCAGAACGTCCAACGATATTTTCACTTGTAACAACAAACAATCAGGGGACAGAGGTATTACCTGCAGACTTGACAGATTTCTGCTGTCTGAACCGATCATGATGGCTGGAGGAAACATCAGAGCGGTTGTCCTCCCAGTGGCCAGATCGGATCACTAGCCCAGAACTCTGGAATGGGAAAATACAGGAGTCCACCCTCATAAGCCTTTTCGTTTTGAAAATTTTTGGCTCCTACATCCAGAATTCCAAGAGAAACTCAAAGATTGGTGGGCAAACTCACCCCCTTTTAGAGGTACTCGCATGTATCAGTTCCAACAAAAGCTGAAACACCTCAAAGAGCACATCAAAAAATGGAACAAGGACTCCTTCGGCAATATTTTTCAATAAAAGCAGGTTTTAGAGACCAAGATCCAGCACCTCCAGTCCCAAGTTATGCTCAATGGTTACACCGAGGATCTGAGGCTTCAGGAAAATACCCTCTTGCAGGAATTCAATCAAAGAGAGAGACAAGAGGAAGTATATTGGAGCCAAAAATCCCGTATCAAGTGGCTCCAAGAAGGGGAACGTAACACCAATTTTTTACATAAATCGACCATTCAACACAGGCAGGGAAATAGATTGGATAGACTGAAGAGGGAGGATGGGAGCATTGCTGAAACCCAATAGGATCTGAAGAACAGTCTTAACCATTACTTTGCTAACCTCTTGCAAGAACCGGATAGAGATAGGGAGGAGGCTCAAAGAGAGGTTCTCAGATACATTCCCAAATTAATCACGGAGGACCACAACAAAGTGCTTGGCAAAGCCATCGAGATGTCATAAGTTGAAATGGTGTTGAATCAAATGGTAAAAGATAAAGCACCAGGCCCCAATGGCTTCACTTCTAATTTTTTCCATGCAGGTTGGGAATGGATGAAAGAAGAAATTGTAGCCCTGGTGGAGGACTCTCAGATATCGAGTAATATCCTCAAAACTCGTAACTCAACTTTTTTGGCTCTCATCCCAAAATAAAGTGGCATAGAAGACCCTGGAAAACTCAAACCAATCGCTCTATGCAATGTCATCTACAAAATTATCTCAAAGGTAATAGCTAACCGGTTGAAGCCAATCCTTCCTCTTATCATTTCCCCAGAGCAAGCTGGCTTCGTGGAAGGAAGACAAATCTTGGATGGCATCATCTTAGTCCACGAAACCATCCACTCTCTCAAAGCAACCAAGACTCTGGGTATGCTTCTTAAACTTGATCTTTCCAAAGCCTACGATAAATTGAACTGGCATTTTTTGGAGGGCATTTTAAAAGCGTTTGGCTTTGTGGATGAATGGAATAATTGGATCATGAATTTGGTCTCCTCTGCTTTTTTCTCCATTTTGGTTAACGGTTCTCCCTCATACCCTTTCAATGCATCTAGAGGAATAAGACAGGGGGATCCATTATCTTTGTTCCTCTTCATAATAGTGGCTGAAGGACTTGGAAGACTGATCAAGAAGGAATGGACCCACAAACCCACCAACAGTTTGTGGATGACAATATTTTGATGGGCCCATCCTCGGTGCACGAAGCCAGGGGAATTAAAGATTGTTTGAATACATTTCTCGAAGCAAGTGGCCTTGAAATCAATAAGGAGAAATCTCAGACCTACTTTTTCAACACCCCCACGATCACTAAGCGAAACATCCTAAGAATTATGGAATTTCAAGAAGGAATCCTCCCTTCTAAGTATCTAGGTGCCCCGATGGCAGAATCTACTATCAATCAAGTATCATGGACAGAGTTTCTAGACAAGATTAACAAAAAGCTCAGCCTATGGACCTTCAGAGGCCTTAATTTTCCAAGTAGACTTATCTTGGTGAAATCAGTCCTGCAGGTGATGCCAATGTACCTCTTTTAAGTTTTGGCAGCCCCAAAAGCCATCATCAAACGAATTAGGAATCTAGAGAGACAATTCCTATGGGGGGGCACTAAAGATATCAGAAAATGGCCTCTGGTGGACTGGAAAACCATCTGCACTCCGAAGAGTTTAGGAGGCTTGGGTCTCAGAGATCCTTTGGATAATAATAAAGTCATGAGTGATAAGATCTGGTGGAGATGGGTGAATTACCATGAACAATCATGGGCCAAAATGTGGCATTTGAAATATGCACCCCAATGGCCACATCAATCCTTGGTCAGGTTTGGGGAAGATCCCCCTAGATCTAGCATTTGGAAAACAACTCAGGCAAATTAGGGGTTGGTGCAAAAACACAGTTTCTGGGAAGTCAGGAATGGTCAAAATGCAAGATTCTTAAGCGAAGCTCTGAACCAGGAACCAGCTATTTCATGTGGGGAAGACACACCTCTCTTACGCTCCTTCCTTCAAAACAATGCTTTGGCTAATGTGGCGGAATTCTGGGATCATAACATTGCTGATCAGAGGGTCAAAAGATGGAAGGACAAGCTATGGTGGCAAGACAAGGCAAGAATTCTGGAATTTCAAGAAGGAATCCTCCCTTCTAAGTATCTAGGTGCCCCGATGGCAGAATCTACTATCAATCAAGTATCATGGACAAAGTTTCTGGACAAGATTAACAAAAAGCTCAGCCTATGGACCTTCAGAGGCCTTAATTTTCCAAGTAGACTTATCTTGGTGAAATCAGTCCTGCAGGCGATGCCAATGTACCTCTTTTAAGTTTTGGCAGCCCCAAAATCCATCATCAAACGAATTAGGAATCTAGAGAGACAATTCCTATGGGGGGGCACTAAAGATATCAGAAAATGGCCTCTGGTGGACTGGAAAACCATCTGCACTCCGAAGAGTTTAGGAGGTTTGGGTCTCAGAGATCCTTTGGATAATAATAAAGTCATGAGTGATAAGATCTGGTGGAGATGGGTGAACTACCATGAAAAATCATGGGCCAAAATTTGGCATTTGAAATATGCACCCCAATGGCCACATCAATCCTTGGTCAGGTTTGGGGAAGATCCCCCTAGATCTAGCATTTGGAAAACAACTCAGGCAAATTAGGGGTTGGTGCAAAAACACAGTTTCTGGGAAGTCAGGAATGGTCAAAATGCAAGATTCTTAAGCGAAGCTCTGAACCAGGAACCAACTATTTCGTGTGGGGAAGACACACCTCTCTTACGCTCCTTCCTTCAAAACAATGCTTTGGCTAATGTGGCGGAATTCTGGGATCATAACATTGCTGATCAGAGGGTCAAAAGATGGAAGGACAAGCTATGGTGGCAAGACAAGGAACCAGGGGAAGACTTAGATAACTTCCTAGCATAGTTCTCCAAGAAAAGATTCCCCCTAAGTGCCGAACCAGATAAGCTAAGGTGGGGGTACTCAACCTTAGGCAATTTCAATCCAAAAGAAGCCATAGGCTTGTTAATGGAAACCCTTAATGTTATCCCAGAAGCTAAATGGATTAAAATCTAGAAAGGCGGGTGGTGGCCCAAAGTTTCAATTTTCTGATGGATGGTTATTAAACACTGCATCCTAACCTAGGACAACTTACAGGTCAGAGGTTTTATTGGGCCATCCCGCTGTTGCATGTGAAAGGAGAAGGTTGAGACTATTAATCACTTGCTGGACGGATGCAGGGTTGCTAACTCCTTATGGGAGAGGGGGGCGACCATCTTCAGAAGAGACCACAGACACAGGGGAAGACCAGACCTAACCATTGCAGAGTGGCCCGCTAATAGCTTCAAAAACAAAATTGTGAATCGTTTATGGGAACTTTTCCCTGGCTTCACAATCTGGGAAATATGGAAGACAAGAAACAAACAAATATTTGAGAACAAAGCTAGGAAACCCGAGGAGATGTGGAACTCCATTGTAATCCATATGAAAGAAACTATAACACTGCAATCTTGGTCGCAGGAAGAATTCAATGTGGAAAGTAACGAGTGGAGTATTTTGCAGGCTTTGGGGTTAGAAGAATTACCTCCAGACAATTCAATTGCTCGCCCGAGGCCAGTGCACATCTCTAGCCCACTGCTCTCGATCCCTCCTCCCTTTGGAACCTTCAAACTCAATTTCGATGGTGCTGCTAAAGGTAATCTAGGACCAGCTAGATATGGAGGCGTAATTTGAAACTTGAGGGGCTGCATCCTCAGCCTGTTCTGGGGCTCAATAGGGACCAACATGAATAACATGGCTAAGCTAGAAGGGCTAATCAATGGCCTGACCTGGGCTAAGCAAATAGGTAAACTTTCACTGGTGGTGGAAGGGGATTCCCAAATCATTATCAACACGGCTCTCAAACTCCAAGCAGGATCCCTCATGACCCAAGTTTCCAAAAACTGGAGATGGGAGAGCAGATTATCAGTCCTCTGGCAGATCCTCGCAGGAGAGGAAGCCCTTCTGCTAACTCACGTCAAGCGGGAAGGGAACAGGGTGGCGGACGCCATGGCTAATTCAGGAGTGGAGAGCGAGTTTTCCTTTCATGCAGATATTAAGGAGGATGAAGGAAAAACTCAACAAATCTGGAGTGGTTGTTCCAAGGTAGTGGAGGAAGACATGAGGCAAAATGAATCACGTTATGCATGCGAAGGATAGGTGGCCCCGATCTAAGGGTAGGTCCGAAGAAGGAGTGTCGTCATCTCAGCAGGGCCCACCACAGCTGGATCGACGATCGTGGCCGGACATGGGTGTCATCGACCGCCAGCTGGGGCTCAATGAGGTTTGTCTCAGCTTACGACCTTTCTTCCCTAACACACTGATCTTTTCCATTTTTCGACGCTCAACATGCGGCTGGTGTATGATGCACGTGGTTCCAGCACATGACAGCCTCCATAATGGATGGAATGATCGGCTTCACATTCACTGCGAGGGTTGCCATAAAGATGGACTTGTGAGAAGGAGAGAAGTTAGAGGAGCAGGTACTGCTCTTGACAGGGAGCTTTATGGTCCAGAAGCTATGAAGGAGGGTCGTATCCATTGGCATGCCATAAAACTTGAATTCGCGAATCGCTCGCAGAGGATGAGAGATCGTCCCGATCGTGACGAGTTGCAGAGCATCATGACAGGTTCAAGGATAGTAAAGGAAGGGGATTACAGGGGCATATCCTCAGTGGTGGAAAGTCCTATTTATATCTATTCGTTGGAGGCTTTATTCACTCCCATTACTCTTTTCCCCCTCCTGTTTCTGTCTTCTGCTCATTTGAAAGACTGCGCAATGCCCAGTCTGTGGAGGGTAATATCCAGAGAGAGAGGCCATAATCGAGGGAGCAACCTCAATGAGGCCTATATTGATGCTGAGGCAGAGCCAATGCCCCAAGCTATCACTCCTTTTAATTGGGGCGATCAATACTTGTTTGAAACACCTTCGGTGGTTGATGCCTACATTGCTATCATGGAAATCAATCTCCTCAGGGAGTTTGAAACGATCATGGGATGCCCCCTGGTCCCCAACCTGTTCTGGTCTGCGCGCATCTTGCTTTCCCACGACATTCAAGCCAAAATTCAAACTGCACAAGGCATCTGTGAGGCTTTGGAAACCATCCGTCGAGGACAACAGGAAAGTGCAACAAGTTTCTGCCTTCTGGAACAGATCGCATAGAACATGCTGACAAATCCTGAAGCCGTGCCCGAGAATCCAGGGAACACTCCAGTTAACTCTCCAACCATGCATCCTCTCAGGGAGGAGTTTCCAGGAAATCTTCCCAGCAATACTGGCCATTAGCTGGTTATGTGTTCTGAAGAAAGTTGGCCCTCGGTTTGGCACGCGGAAGGTTCCCATGCCTCGGTATTTGATCTTTTGATTGTTTTTAACTTCTATCTTTGTCAAAGGCCTTAGTGTCATTCTGCTTCCCTCTAGGTTTGTGATAGGCATTGTTACTATTTGGTAGGTCGTTTGTGGTTAGACCGGGATATAGAGATTTTTGTCTCATGTGTTTTGAGAACCAGGCATCTTCAAGCCTGCTTCTCCTTTTGTTTCTGTAAGTAGCATCCGTCTTTTTGGGCTGAAGGTCATGTTTTATCGACTAGTGGATCAACCTCTCTTTGTAACTTTTTTGTATCATAATAGAATCTCTTACTTTAAAAAAAAATAGTCACATAGGGACATCGATTGTTCATCAAATGCAATAGCCTCTTCCTAAGTGGGCACAAAACTTATTTACCCCTTTTTCTTTGACTTGGATTTGTTTATAATTACCACTTCAAATCCTTATATATAGATGATTGTTGTAGTTAAATTTAGCTATGACCATGGTTAATATATGGTAGAAAACTTGTCACATGCTTACAATGCACATTGGCGTTTTCACTATTGAGTTGTTTAGTATATTTAAGAGCTTGTGTGATTATGTTTTCAAGTGTTGTATGCTATTGAGTTCATCATTCATAATGAAACAATACATGTAACAATACCAATGGACAAACAAAGGGCTTAAACCAACAATATAACATTCTGATATAAAGGATTTGAGTTACCGTTTACATGCCTCGATATGCCATTTGAATAGATATGTAGTTGCACTCTTTAACCATAAATCAAGAGACATCCATGTGTTGTAGCAAGTATTTGGGAAACTCACGCATGAATATTTCAAATATGTTGAAGATGACACCACAAAATGCAGTTATTACTCATGTAGCAACTTGTTTATAAATCCCATATAAGCATACTCAAACTGTTTGCCTTAAAATCCTTGAAAAACACCACTTCTGATGTAACAACTATTGGAGAATATTGGGTGAATTTAATGGACCATCAATTCCCACAAACAAGCAAGACACAGAGAGTCTCTTTCATTCTTATTTCCCCTTGATTTGGATTTCTATTCACAGTTCTTTGTTGGTAGCACCCTCTATTCTTGGTTTATGTCTGAGATGAGTGAACTAAATAATTGGCACATTAAAAACAATATAACTGGCCCACACTTACCAACTGTAGTGTCTTTTTTCCTTGGCAGCCTAGCCAAATGTGAAATCCTAAATGAGATAATTTCTAGTTGTGTTCCCTTCTTCATAGACTGGCTATAGTAATTCCCTCTTTCTTGGGTAACAAGCTCGGAATCCTCATTTTCTTGTTTATTATGCCGAGAAATTTCCAAGTAAACCCACACTATCTTCACACAAATGCACCCTCCTCCTTTTGGCACACAACTTTGTTAAATATTACGGTTATGAATGTGATATGACTAAAACAAATCATTGCATTGAAGAACACTGAGAAATATGAAGTGATTCCTCCACCATCAAGAGCTAGGGTAGATCGTTGCACTATCGAAATTCTTCACCTCCTCCTAGGGTTTCTTCCAAGAGAAGCCTAGAAGCTCAAGATCTCTTAGTTTTCAAAAATACAATTGACAAGAATGAATGAGAATGGGCTATCGTGTCCTTTTTATAATTCAGTTTCACCCCCCTTGTGAATTTTTTTACTTCCCTTGACACTTTCTCACTTTTTCATATTATAAAAGTTACTTTAGTGAGATATGACCCCCTTTTTATAATTTCCTATTGACCTCTCATTTGGCCCAATTTTACTTTTTTCGCTCATTTATTATTTAAGGGACTATTATAAAGTAACTTTATTAAATTAATTACTAATGCCACTTTATAAAGTGATTTTATCTTAGGTGACATTTAATAATTAATTAATTCCCTATTATACCGATGATAGCATGCGAGAAATGGATAGGCTACTAAGTCATCTCCATGGGTCATTCAGAAAGGGACATGACATCGAAAGACTTCTTCTTTTCTTTCTCAATTTCACACTTCTTTTACAATAAATATTTTTAGGGTAGTTGGTTTTTCCACAATGTTTACATGAACTATACACTTTCTTTTGTTAGACACTATGTTAGAAGCATAATCATTAGAATAAGTAGATCCTTGATTACATGGTTTAGAATTTTTAATTCCTATTAGGATTCTTTTAACTATGTGCCCTTAGAGATTTATTGTTAGATAATTGACCACAAGCAATTAATCTATCTTGCTCACTTATTAAACCTTTACACAAATATTCAAAAGTAGTTTTCAAAGTTCCTTAGACATATCAATAGCTCTATTCCTAGTTTGGATGAACATATCAAAACATGAAGGTAAATTTTGTTTAACAAGAATTGTAAGAGAATTATCATTCTTCTTGTAATTAGAACCACAATGATCTAACTTTTCATTAAATATTTAAACTTAAGCAAGAAATGACTCTATTATATCAAAATATTTAGGGTCTAACTCATGGATTTTCTCTTCAATATAGTAAGTAGAAAAATCATCATTTTTATCAAACAAAGAATCTAGGTTTTTCCATACCTCAATAGGACTANGGGGGGGGGGGGGTTTAGCTTGTTCACCTTTAAGTAGTATCCACAAGTTCTTACTCCTAAGCACATCAATCATCTTTCTCTTCCAAGAGACATAGTTAGATCCAACTAGTGTCGAAATAGAAACAAGTTCTAAAGTCACAGTGATAAAAATAATAATTGAAACCCTAAATGCAAGAAATGATTTATTACAAAAAGAAGAAAACAAATGCTAAAGTCAGAATTTTCTCACCAATTCCAAAACCTTTATGTAATTAACCGACATATATGTAACCCTACAATATAAACCATAAAGGGGGCATACATGCATTTTCTCACTGTAAGGTGCATATGTACCTAGGCCATACACTCCTTTGTTGTGTATAGGGAGCATATATGTCGAAAGCTTCTTGAAACCTATGGATATGGTAGAATGGTCATATCTTAGGTAAACATAAACCTTTTTCAATGAAATGAAAAGTGTTTCGAATTGGGAATATTGTTCTAGACACAATGGAACACCTTTCATAGCCCAAAAATGCATAGAAATATCAAAACCAAAAATCTTTTGACTACCATAAAAAACCTGCAACCAAAAACATAACTATAGCGAAAATCAAACCAAACTGCTGCAAAACAAATACATCCTTGATAGCAAGTTAGTATACAATTGATTTTAATCTAGATCTATAGAAAAAATCAAGAGAACTTGAATAAAATATGAAAAAAATCTAAAATCTATAATGAGGGCTAGGTTTGATTATTTTTTTGTCTTAGGTGACATTTAATAATTAATTATTTCCTATCGATGATAGCCTGCGAGAAATGGATAGGATACTAAGTCATCTCCATGGGTCATTTAGAAAGGGACATGATATTGAAAGACTTCTCATTTTCTTTCTCAATTTCACACTTCTTTTACAACAAATAGTTTTAGGGTAGTTGTTTTTTCGACAATGTTTACATGAACTATACACTTTCTTTTTGTTAGACACTATGTTAGAAGCATAATCATTAGAATAAGTAAATCCTTGATTACATGGTTTAGAATTTTTAATTCCTATTAGGATTCTTTTTACTATGTGCCCTTAGAGATTTATTTTTAGATAATTGACCACTAGCAATTAATCTATCTTGCTCATTTTATAAACCTTTAAACAAATACTCAAAAGTAGTTTTCAAAATTCCTTTAGACATTTCAATAGCTCTATTCCTAGTTTGTATGAACATATCAAAACATGAAGGTAAATTTTGTTTAACAAGAATTGTAAGAGAATTGTCATTCTTCTTGTAATTAGAACCACAATGATTTAACTTTTCATTAAAGATTTTAACTTAAGCAAGAAATGGCTCTATTATATCAAAATATTTAGGGTCTAACTCAAGGATTTTGTCTTCAAGATAGTAAGTAGAAGCGTCATCATTTTTATCAAACAAAGAAGCTAGGGTTTTCCATACCTCAATAGGATTGCCCTTAGCCTCTATGTGTACATGTAAGCTATTTGAAATAGTTTGTCCAATGAGTCATTTTTCTTGATCACATCTATCTTCCCATATTGCCAAATCTTTTGCATCGGTGGGTTTGGCTTGTTCACCTTTAAGTAGTATCCACAAGTTCTTACTCCTAAGCACATCAATCATATCTCTCTTCTAAGAGACATAGTTAGATCCAACTAGTGATGAAATAGAAACAAGTTCTAAAGTCACAGTGATAAAAATAATAATGGAAACCCTAAATGCAAGAAATGATTTATTACAAAAATAAGAAAACAAATGCTAAAATCAGAATTTTCTCACCAATTCCAAAACCTTTATGTAATTAACTGACAGATATGGAACCCTACAATAGAAAAAAATGAAAATAAATCACCAAAAGGCTAAAATTTCACCATAAAGGGGGCATACATGCATTTTCTCACTGTAAGGTGCATATGTACCTAGGTCATACACTCCTTTGTTGTGTATAGGGAGCATATATGTCGAAAGCTTCTTGAAACCTCTAGATATGGTAGAATGGTCATATCTTAGGTAAACATAAACCTCGTTCAATGAAATGAAAAGTGTTTCGAATTGGAAATTATGTTCTAGACACAATGGAACACCTTTCATAGCCCAAAAATGTATAGAAATATCAAAACCAAAAATCATTTCCTACCAGCAAAAACCTGTAACCAAAAACATAATTAGAGCAAAAATCTAACCAAATCTGCTACAAAACAAATACATCCTTGATAGCAAGTTAGTATACAATCGATTTTAATCTAGATCTATACAAAAAATTAAGAGAACTTGAAGAAAATATGAAAAAAATCTAAAATATATAATGAGGGCTAGGTTTGATTTTTTTTCTCAAACTAGTAGAAAAATGACTAGATCCAAAAAATACCACTTGGGTATGGTAGATTAGGTCCCATACAATATGAAGGACCCAACTCTCAATATTAAGAAAAATTTCCTTGTAAAAAAATTCAAATAATTAGCAAAGGAGGTAGAGCATACCAAATAGCTCTGATACCATGTTAGAATATTGATAATATCAACAAAAATACTGCAATACATTTACATTAACATGTAAATCAATAGCAAAGATCTACTAGTCTATAAGAACAAGAGACAAGAGAACAATACACCGAATATACGTGGTAAAACCCCAAATGGGGAAACATCCATGGGAAGGTTTGGTCCTCTATATTCTTCAAAAAATATCCAATCTTACAAGAGAGATCCACCCCACATATGCTTCACAGCTTTAAAATAACATCACAATGCATTCCACAAGACACATCCAATGGATTTCCCTCACCTCTATTATACACCAAGGAAAGAATAACATCCCAAAATACACATGGGATAAATGATTTATCACTTCTTTGTATAATGAATGGTAATTGGATCTTATTACTCCATGATGCATGTAGGATATCTTCTTTTACATAAGATTAGAGTTATTTATGCCTTCCAATGTTAGATAAGACATCTTACAATATCATACTAGACATCATTATACATGTAATATGAAAATTACACATTCCAACAAATACATTTATTTGCAAGTAATACAAAAGCTAATAGGTTATATTCTAGAGAAATTATGTGTTTCCTTGTGTTAGTCACCATTTTTTTTTTCTTTCTAAGCATCCAGTTTCTTTCTCTTAGTTTAGGTTTCTTTAAGTTACTTACTATATTGTTGTAAAAATGTATGCACAATGGATTAAGTGAAGGGGTCCCTTGAATTCCATGTTTCATGTATGACTTATGCACCTATTTCTAGTAGCGCTCATATTAAAAAAATTATATCACCCAAATTAGCAATTGTGAGTTTTAATTGGTTTGAAGTTTTGATCTTTATTTTTTTAAGAGTTATGTTGGATTTGGAAAATTTAGCATTCTTCACATAGCATTATTACACTAGAAAACACATATTTTCATGTTGATAATATAGGTACATATTATGAATGGCTTCATACATATTGTATATTACTTTTTAGCTCAAACAAAACCACAAAACTAACGTTCACAAAAAACCTAACCCACAAAAATGATTGTGTAACTCACATTACTTTCTCTAGATATCATTAAGGAATATAATAATCCTATGAAGTGATGTGCTTATCCTTCATTTTAAAGAGTATGTGGAGGAGTGAATTACTAATAAGGTGAAACCCTAACCCCAAACCATGTAAATAAATGGAGAATGGGTCCAAAAGTGTATCACTCTACATGTGCCAAGTTGGTAGGCATATGCCTACAAGTGCCAAATCACCAACATCACATAATTTTATTCAACAAGTATTCCTTTTTAGGTTAAGTAACAAAACACAATGATAAGAGTTAAGACATTCTACTCGCAACAAGAGTTAAAACATTCTCCAAACAATAGGTAACCAACTCTCCATATTTTCAAGGTAAGTGTCTTCCATCACACCAAGATAGCACCTTAATGTCTTGAACTTCCCCTCTACTAGGGCCTTCATCAAAGTGTTGTCCAACCATGAATATAAAGGGATGTATGAGACTCTAGGTAATCATTGAGTTGAAGTAGTCAATCTTATTCTAAAACAAATTCCATGCATTAGTTATTATTAAGATGATTAATATGTTTCATGTATGACTTATGCACCTATTCTTGGTAGCCTTCATTTATTCTTATTCTAGAGACGAACACATATATTTTAGATCAATCTCTAGTTTTCAAAAAATCACCATGAAATGTAGATACTTATCATTTTTAGCACATTTATGCAAAAATGTCAATGCATCGTTTATATACATTGTTTTATTGAAAACTGCACATGATTAATTGCAAATTTTGATGTCTAAATCAAATGAATGAAACATGGCTGTTGCTTTTTGAATTTAATTATAGGCACAAACAAATATATATGTCATATATTCTTTAGATATCGATGGTTTTTCTTAACAAATTGGAGAAGGGGAAGTGTCAAGTAGTACCTCAATATCAACTAGAGGTAGTAATTATAGAAGAAGATTAGAAAAACATATGCATTTCTTCTCGTTGAAGGAGGTTCATGTTCTTATAACAATGAGACCATTGGAGACAAGGAAGTTGCATTAATATACATACATTATTTGATTAATTGGGAACCAAACCCATTTCTTGAAATAATAAACCCCTTTAAAAAGTATCAAGTCTTCACCTCATTACAACCACAAGCTTGGTTCTACTGTCAACTCCTTAGCTCAACAAGACAATTGTTCTCTACAATTAATACATGTCAAGTTTGTTCTCTTCTTTTGGAATACTTCATTGTCTCTTTCAAGTCCAATTGTCCTATAAGTCTGGTCTTTTCGAGGCTCTTAGATCAATCAAGATAGATTTCAAACTTTGCTTGGAAACTTTTGTTTCATGACATGTTTTCACATGTGTCAATATGACTTCAATCTGACTTATTTTCCAATGACTCGATTCTGCTCCATTATTGAGTATGTCGTTGAATAATGCTAAGATTCACAATGCAGTCCTCAACCTCAATTAGCAAATCTTCTCACCAATTTACCATAGAATATGCAATCATTTCCTCAATTCAGTCATATGATTTATGATGTTCCAAACTTGTCTTCTACAACATCTCCATGGGGTCTATCTTATTATCAATGGTGAGGATTATTGATGACCCAATTTTACACAGTGGTTTGTGTAACAATCAAACGGTCCTAGGTCCGTCCATCTTCAGTCCTTGATTTGAGCCATGCTCTAGTTTCTATTCTCAACCATAAATACAAAGTACTTCACATCAACAACCTCCCAATACCCAAAAAGAATAATAAGAGTTCATCAACTTCATATATGCTCTTGTTGATAGTCTTCTTCAATGGTTTTAGTCTTCAACATCATGGTAATCTTCGCCCTGCAATATAAACAAACAAACTTCTCTACTTCATCCCTCGTCTCAATGTTTTAGCCCTTATAGAGATTCTTCAATTCTTGTTGAAGCTTCCAAAAACACCACAGAATGCTTGTTGTAGATGAAGTTGGCCAAAAAATCCACACAATGATGTCTAATTAATTATCAATTACTCTATAATTTGAATTTTTTTCATCCCAATAGTCAAATCTAGTAAGAATATGCAGATGTAGTGTTGGAAACATGCCTATGGACGTTGGTACTGCCCAAAAATGCATTTATACCTTTAAAAAAACATGTTTCCAGGTGTATGAAATCCATCTCACACATGTGAAATGCATTTGTATGGCTAGTAACATGTTTCAAGGCCAATCCAAATGCATTTCTATGTTTCTGTATGAAAATGAATATGGTATGACCATATACTACATGTTTGTTGCAGCTTATATTAATACAGAAACACAGAGGAAGAAAGAACGGGGAGAAGCTTGCTAAAGCACAACACAATAGAAAATGAGGGTTCACTTTTGAAACGTATCTTGCAAAATCCAATCATTATGCGACCAACAAATTGTTATCCATTACCAAAATATTTTTGCATCTGCTATTGGGCAGTTGCAAAGGTTTAGGGTATCACGACTAGAATGCCCCATAGAAAGCCCAATGGCAGTATTTTTAAGCAAAAGAAGAGTTAACTAAGATGAGAGCCTATGTTAATAAGAATAGTTGACCAAGATGAGAGCCTATGTTAAGAAGATGACTCGACTAGCCTTGTAGTTGTATACCATGGAGAACCTCTATTAATACTCTTTTGTGGTTAACTTATGGTTTGTGGGTGTTCACTAACCACAAGTTAAGTGGTTGTGCTAGTTAGTATACACGAAAAAATTAAACAACTACAATTGCAATAAGTAGTGCCAACAATAGTCCCAATCACTAATGCAAAGGCAATGCATCTATGAGAAGACCCAAAGGTCATGCAAGTTGTGGAAAGTGTACCACATGCTATGCAAAAGAAAGGAAGTTGTAGCATGTACATGAAAGCTAGTGCATGGGGCATATGATAACAATAATAGTTTGAGGGTTTCCCTTCATCTTATCTCCATTCACTCGCCCTTCGAAAGGTGTGAAAGCTACTACAAACATATTATAAAAAAACAAGACAAAAAATCAAATTGATTGAAATATTAAATTAATGTGAAATTATGATCATGGTAATAAAATATTAAATTAATGTGAAATTATGATCATGGTAATGAAATATTAAATTAATATAAAATTATGGATCAAAAGATTTGATCAAACTGTATTAAGTTTTTTAATTTACAAATCATCTTGATTAATGTAGAGTAGCATTACTTTACATTATATGGTTGAAAAAGAAGTGTAATTTTGTAATGTTTATTTTTATTTTTACAAATGATTTTACTCAACATTAATGTATCATCAATAAGACATAATCTCTCAAACAACCCAAATTTTTTTAAATGAGGTGGACATAACTTAATTTTTTTTTTTTAACTCAAATGGTAAATTTTTTATTTTTTATGAAGGATTATAGATCTGATTTGGCAATTTAAAATCAACCAATTACATAGTGATCAAAATAAATACTTCATAATGATCAGAGTTTGCACAAACCATTACAGATTGAGAGTATATCTCCCAAAAAGACTTATTACAACTTATTGATTTACAATTAAGGAATTGGATGAAAATAGTTGGATTCTTCGTTGATGCTAAGGTTTCCTTGAGACAGCACGCAAGCTTTATTTTCCAAAGCATTTGCAGATTTATTTAAATCCCGTAGGATGTGGAAAGATGCAACACTTTCAAAATCTTTCAAAAGATTTTGAATTCTCTAGAAAGTATTATTTAAATCAGAATTATAAAAATGATATGTTGAATTTAATACTTTGATCAATAGCTTTGAATTGCCGAAGATTTGAATTGACTAATAGCCATTCTCCTTTGTGATCTGGAACGCCTTGAGGAGGCTATAACTTTCATCCTGGTTATTTGACATGAATCCAAGTCCCCAACTAAAACTGGTTTCAATCAACCTTTCTGGAGAGAACACCAAATCCCCAGCTCCAAAGATCCCAGGTTTCCCCTTGGATTCACCATCGAAGAAAATTGTTGCTGAAGGGGATCTCATCCACCATGAATTAAAAGCAACACCATTGTCATGTACATGCCATGGGGGGAAGCTGATTGGTTCTATGTAGACCTTCTTTCTTGATCCCGATGGAAAGGAGCCAAGCCATGCTGAAATCATAGAGGACAGGATTGAAGGGGACGTAAATTTGCCTATAGATTCTAAAATAAGTAGCTTGATTTTATGAGCCACGATCTATGGAGTTGAAGGTTGATTATTAAAAATCCAATTATTTTTGGCAATCCACAATTTCCACCATATGTATTTCGGAATCAACTGCCAGAATTTAGACCATTCAGTAGTTTTGTCACGCGTTGCAGGCCTCTGTTCATTCCAAGAAAGATAGAGAGAGACGACTGCTGATTGGACTAGGACAGAGATATTTAAGTCATTAAGGACCAACTCCCACATAGATTTATAGAATACACATTCAATGAATATATGGTATTCTGTTTCAAAGGATGAGGTGCAAAAACAACACCTAAAGGGTCCACGAAAGCCACATTTTACCAAGTTTTCGCCAGTCAGTACCTTATTATACATGAGCAGCCAAGAAAAGAAATTCACCTTGGGGAGACAGTAAGAAGACCACACAGATTTCCAAAGCGCAGGGAAAACACTAGAGTCATGAGGAGTCTTTTGTAATTCCGTGAAACCTTTAGCAGCTGAATAAGTTCCAGAATTGCCCCAACACCATTTGTATTTATAAGACTCAATGGACTAGAGCTAGACCTCAGAGTGAGGAGAGCAACAAATTTTTTTGGGAGCTGAGATGATCTGGAAGCTCAGGAAAAGACCAATATGCCCAGTTTCCAACGCTATCCCAAGAACAAACATCAGCTAACCAGAGTAGGCCTTTGTTTCTTAATTAGACCTTAATCTCTTCTAACATGGTAACAAAGGAAAGAGGAGAATTTCCTAAAATTTTATCCTCCGGCCACAATAGGATCCTCTTCCCATTGCGAGGGATTCTAGAGAGATTATGATTAATTTTATCGATTCCTCTTCTGCATAGATTCCAGATAGTTGTGCATGTGGGGATATTAGAAGTTGTTAAAATTCTCAAAGAACCACCCTTTAGTTATTTCATCCTAAAGATTTGACTGACTGGGTGGTTTTTATCCGCATATAGCTGCCAAAGGAGTTTGCCTCCCAACACCAGATTAGACAATTTGGGGTCACGGATTTGTAATCCACCTTCTGAAATAGGTCTTTTAAGAATATCCCAACTTACCATATGCATCTTATTCTGGTTTCCTTTACCGCCATTCCATAGAAAGTCTCACAAAATTTTGGAAATATGAGACGAGATATACTTAGGGGAAAGCAACAAAGAGGATTGAAAAATGGGAAGGGCTGAAAGAATTGCCTTTATCATAATCAATTTTCCAGCCTTGGTTAACCACTGACCACCCCAAGAAGTGATTTTGGCTTTTATCTTAGCTATTACTTCGAGCCAAAGAGAAGGAGGGCTTCTTGTACCTGGATTACATTATCAACTAAGTGCCTGCCTTTTACAAAACTCCCCTGAAGTGGAGAGATCAACTTTCCTAACAAAAGCTTGAATCGATTAGCTTGAAGTTTGGCTAGGATCTTGTCAAAGGCATTACACAGCGAAATAGGTCTAAACCCATCGAAAGAAGAAGGATTAGCTTCCTTAGGGATTAAAGAAAGAAATGTAGAATTAGTACACCCTCCAACTTTAGCTTTTTCATGAAAGGTTGTCAGCATGCAAAACAGATCTAATTTGATTATATTCCAACATGCTCTATAAAAATGGAAAGAAAACACATCCGGCCTAGGAGCTTCATTCGACTCCATTTCCCATATGACAGCTGAATTTTCCTTTTTAGAGGAGGGTTTCATTAGATCATCATTATCCTTTGTGCTAATGAGAGAAGGAACCTTATCCAAAAATTCTGCAGACACTTCGCCATCAGAGAGTCCATCCTCCTGAAATAAGAGATGAAAGTGCCTTCTTGCAGCTTGTTTTAGTTGATTGTGGCCTTTAGTAACTCCCCCCTTTCCTATGGAGATTTCTAAAATATGCTTTTTTTATAGTCTAGCTCTGCATTGATGATGGAAGAAGGTTGTATTTTTATCTCCCACCTGCAGCCAGAGACTTCGAGACTTCAACCGAAGAAATTCCTCTTCCTGACGGAAAGATTGAAATGTTTTAATTTGAGCAGGTTGTTCAAGAGCTAGCTTAGATTTGGTGATTTCACATTCTTCCATACCTAATTGGATCTATGTTAACTCAATTACTTTATCTTGCCTACTGCTAGTCAAAGTATTAAGAGGTTTTCTTACCCAATTTTTCAGAGCGTATTTAGTTTTCTTGAGTTTCTGCTCCCATAGAAAACTGGGGGACCCTTCTACATACTACGCCATACTTATGACTTTGTTTCTGAAAAACCGTCTCTCTCAATCTAGAGAGTCCACTAAAGTGAAACGGAATTGGGTCGAGGTCTTCCTCTTTTTCAAACTTCAGAGAAATGGGGTTATGATCTGAAGTGAGCTTGGGAAAAAATTTGGTTGAAATAATGAATTTCCCATCCATCAAGGAAGTATCAACTAGAAACTTGTCAAGACGAGCAACAATGTTGATAGCCCCAACTCTGTTATTTGACCAAGTAAATTGTCCTTTCTTTGGTTTGAAATCAGTTAGATAGCAGGCTTGGATCAGTGCCTCAACCATGTCTTGAAAATGATCCTTGCCATGAGCTCCACCTTTTTTCTCATTCGGGGATAAAGTTATGTTGAGATCCCCTAATACTATAGTATTTATAGGAGAATCGATTTCTAAGAAATCTGATAGTGATTTCCAGCATTCTTTCTTTTCATTAATATTAACTGGAACGTAAAGGTTGAATAGAGCCAAGGAAATCTTACTTGAGATGTGAAAGAGTTATGTAAAAATCCAGTGTTGGGTAACAAAACAACTTTTTAGATGAAAATTTTCCTCACACCATAGAGTTGCAAGACCCCCAGAGGTACCTCTCGCGCTGACATCCTTGCCAGCATTCATTTTACATTTTGGTTTGCTTAAGAGAAGAAGAGAATCCTCTTCAATCTTTGTTTCTTGAAGCAAGAGAATGTCAGAAAAATACATTCTCATTAAATCTTTGACTGCTTCAGCTTTGATAGGATTCCCCAATCCCTTGCAATTCCAAGAGACGATCTGCATTATTTACCCGAGAGAGAGGGATATATTACTCCCTTTTGGGGTCTAGTCCTCTTGCTCTTGCCAAGTGACATTTCAATTATGGATTGGTTGCCCTGCATCTTTAATCTCTACGCCTCTTCTTCTCTAGCCTCCTTTCAAGACTTCCTGTCTACCTTTTTGGAAATTTTCTCTATAGAATCTTCGTCAGAAGAGCCTGAACTATCAACCGGTTTCTTCTTAGTTATTTCTCCATATGAAGGAGAATATTTGGCTCCATTTGGAGAAGGATGATTTTGCTGCAAGAATTCACCTACGCTGGGTAGTTTTAAATTAACTGCTCTAGTTTGATCCATTAGTCCTATGTTTGCTTCAGCTTCATCATCCTACACTTCTGTGTGTTGCAATTCACCCTCTTCAAGAATAGCAATATCTTCAGAAGAACTTAAAACAACAAAGTGATTAGAAGAAATATTGGGGTTTTCTATAGCCTGTGTTTTAGGAAGGATCTTCCCATCAGCTAGAGCTTCATTCTTAGTCTTTCCTTATTTTTCGTTCTTTCTATTGACCTGATTAGATAAACATGGTTTCTGAATTTGAGTCCATTGATCGGCCTTTTCTTTTTCAAGAACTTCTTTTGATTTTTTCTTTCAATTTCGGGCAAAATGACCATAACCGTGGTAGAATAGACACTTGAATGGAATTTGTTCGTAGTCTAACTCCTGGATATGAGACCATTCAGCTATTGTTAACTTGATTGCCTCGGGATGTCCTATCTCCAAATCGAATTTGACGCATATTCTTGCACAGGAATATTGATCTTTCCTTTCTGCCCTACCGATGTATTTACCAAGCTTGTTCCCAATGGTTTCAAGGGATCTTGAGTTCCAGCAGTGTAAAGGTAAGTGAGGGAGCCTTACCCAAATAGGAATAATAGACAGAACATCTTGGGTAGGATCAAAATAAGGAGTCCACTTGTTCAAATGGAGCCCCTGGGGGCCCATGAAGTATGGACCGTTTCGAAAAATGAGATCACGATCCTTAGCAGAGTAAAAAACAAAGACATAATATCCTCTTCCAACAAAGTGGTTTCAAATACCTTCAGTTACTAAGGGCCTCCAATTTCTCTACACCCATCCATCAATAACCTTTGGAGAAGGCCAGAGACCTGTGAATTTCCCAATAAGCCCACACTCAACAAGATTTAGAGTCGTTCAGCAAGTCCGTTCAGCGGGAAATTCAACCAAGGGGATGTCTACTTTCTTCACAAATTTCTGCGAATATGGACCCCCTTTCCTCTTGCCACAAGTAGCAATCAATCTTTTGACGACATTAATATCAGGAGGAAGAGGAGGTGGTAGATCCCCTCCGGAATCCATAAGGCTCATGGCACCAGAACAATTCTTGAGAGATTGGGTCTTCCAGCCTCAGATAATGAGCCAAGGAAGGCCTCACCAGTGTTCAACGCTCAAGAGTAAAAAGAAATGGCTCCTTCAGCAGGCCTCTTGACTCCGCCAAAGGGAAAGATAGAGCAAAATCTATGTTATCAAACCTATAAAGATCCAGGAACTTAGTCAAGAAATCTTCAAGTCGCCTGAACGCTCCAACATCTATAGAAGACAAGGACGCAAAGGATTCCTGAGAGTTTACAAACTCTGGCTAGAGCAGCACACGACCTACAAACTCGCAACCCTGCTTATGCTCTCCACAAACCTGCAAAAGACAACAGATCGAAGGATTCCAGGGAAAAACACTAGAGCAATCGCTTGGCTTAGAACCACTCTGCAACTCTAGATCCACCACACTCCTACAAAGCAAAAACTTCAAAATGGGTCCTCCAACGAGGGACGGACCAGGGCCGAAGACTCTAATTCGAAAGCTTCTTGGTTCCAACACAAAATTTAAAATAAAAATAAAAAAAATTCTTGGAGCGAAAATCAAAACCATGTTGCACCATCAATCCACAACCTAGACATAACTTAAAATCTTTAATTATGAAGAGAAATGTTACTAAACATTAATGTCTAATCTATATAAGGTCAAATAACATGAAAACGTTTTAAAGGTAAGAGCATAAAGCATTTAAATAAATGTACAAGTTTAAACAAGAAATATGAATTAGATTCGTTAAACATAAAATATGAAATAGATTGATAGACTTAAAGCATTTGACTAAATGTATAATTTTAAACTTAAAATATGATTTAGATTAGTAAATTTAAAGTATTTAATTTAAAATATATATATTTTGACCAAAGATTTTACTTAACATTAAACTCTAATTGATACAAGGTTAAACAATATGACAAAGTTTTAGATGTGTGGGCATAAAGCATTTGAATAAATGTACCACTTTAAACATAAAATATGAATTAGATTAGTAGACTTAAAGCATTTAAATAAATGTATAATTCAAAACAAAGTAACAAATTAGTAGACTTTAAGCATTTAAATAAATGTATAATTCAAAACAAAGAAACATGAATTTGAATAGTGAACTTTAAACATTTAACTTAAAATCTTGAAACATGAATTTGAATAGTGGACTTTAAACATTTAACTTAAAATCTTTGATTTTGATGAAATATTCGATATAAAATATTTAACTTAAAATATTTTGATTTATGCCTTATCAATATAAGGCCAAACAACATGAAAAAGTTCAAAATGTGTGGACATAAATCAATTGAATTAATGTACAAGTTTAAATATAAAATATGAATTAGATTGGTGGACTTAAATTATTTGAATAATTTTAAAACAAAAATATATATGAATTAGATTAATGAGCATAAAGAATTTAAATAAATGTATTATTTTAATTTGTTGAACCAAGAGGCTCTCTACAACCCAGTATGGGGTAGATCTTGTAACGTTCTGTAACGCTTGTAACATTACGTAACGTTGTCACGTTACGTAACTTTATGTCGGCTATTAAAAAAAAATAAAAATAAAAATTAAAAGTAAAGTTATTATGTCGGCTAAAAAAATAGAAAAAGAAAAAAAAAAAAAACAATTCGTGCCGTCCGGCCCTTCCTGATAATTCACGCACACAGAATAAGCTTTTGAATAATATACACAAATTAGCTTCCAACAGTTTGAGATTGATCAATAACTTACCATCGTGTAGAAAGCAAAAAGACAAATACTCTTAAAAAGCTTGAAATTGAGGCTCTGCAATGAGCCCAATGCAAAACCCGTAGCATTACCCCAATCGTAAAGTATCTTCTCTCTTTTCCACGGAGGAACTGCTGCGAACTTCTGCACATAAGGGAACGCTTCCAAAAGACTGACCCTACCACACAGCAGAAACGTCCCCAACCGTGTAGACAAAACCCACAGCATCATCCACGCAATTGTGATACCAAGTTGGATTACGTTTTTTGCTATCAACCCGCCTACCTGTACAATCAGTGCAATGCTGCTAAAATGTGAGTTCTTGCAAAAACGAAATGAATCAAAAAAAAAAGAGGTTTTCATAATTACCTGCTCCGGAACTCCATTTTGAGATCCCGATAGTCTGTAGAATCTTTTGACTTCGTCTGATGGATCAACTCTCCCAGCACTGTTGCTAACAGGGTGGCTCTCCGGCTGAGGTTCGATCGAAGGAATGATGCTCTCACAAATGGCCGTCAGACATTCCATCTGAGATTTCGAGAACGGATGCGGATGGATGCCATCCTCTCCTTCCCTCAAGAGAGCATGCCCAGCTCTTTCTGGTGCCTCCATTGCAGCTCAAACATACAAGATGAAAAAGAGTCGTGGAAAATGTACTGTTCCTGCTCAGAAAATGGGTCGACACAAAAGAATTTTCTCTACGATCTCGTATTATAACATTGCGATCATCGAATAGCCTGACGATCCAAAAACAAAAACCACTCAGACGAAATCTGTATAACTTTCAGACTTCGAGTTTAGTGGTTTGTTAAATGTAAACTTGGTTTTCGGTGTGGAGTTAATGTTGTCCACGAAGGTACGTACGTCTATCAGCGCCGAACAAGAAATATAATGGCTGCCCTTCAAAATTCTACCAACTCTGAAGTTGGCAGTTACCATAAAATGATGTCACCTCCTCTCCCAAGTTTTCGAGTAGAGTTGTTGTTTGTAATTCAGTGGAGCAAAAAGAGTTGCTCTTTGTTACTGCTGTGTATCTAAGGATTGAGAGACTTGTTGTGTCATAACTCGTTTAATGCAATCTCAAGTACCATGTCTCATACTAATTGAAGATGCGATTAACTACCCGGCATGTATCCAAATAACGCCACAGACCATTCCCACAGAGTCCCACCAATCACCATGACTCGTAACAAAATAATCATATCATACAATTAAGACAATGTCCACCGTCAGCTGGTAGCTTGGTTAAGTTATTGAGAAAGGTGCATACTGTTTCCCATCAACTGTCCAGCGTTCAAATTTGAACCCTTCGTAGCCTTGTAAAGTAAAAGTCGCTCTTTAAAAGAATTTTAAAATCTAACTTT